>JAQJVL010000005.1:3286568-3775848 GCA_035578905.1 Stictocephala bisonia
GACATACAAAACCTCTGATAACCAGCCCAGGCGACTTGGAAAGAAAGAGAAAGAATATTAATTCCCAGCAAAAGGACCTTGGGAAAGAAGGGTGGGGAGTGTAACGAGGGATTTCTCCACAACAAACTTTGCCTATACGCTATTTTTGGAAACATTGCCCTGGCGGTAGATCAAACAGTTGCTATTGATTGTGTCGCCATTCCGTCTACGTTAGAAAGAGTTTTTCTAGTATACTGTATTTTACTCTTTTTTAATCTACTGTATGATCTGAAGTAAAATCAAATTTATAATCTTTTTTTATCTATTTTCTTTCCATCAAGTAACCAGTAAGTACAGAAACTAAGGAATATGATACTAGCAGGCCAAGATTATTTTAGTTTCTATTTTTGTTAAAAAATGTGTGCTATTTTACAAAATTATTACTAAATATTTTGGAAAACCCTTACAGCCAGTATTAAACAATCCATTAATTACGTAGTTCCTTCAAAGAATAAGCGCAAGATCTGCTATGCATTCGCTACACGAAAACCACACCTTTATTTTGGTAATTACATATCTGGCTTCAGTTATTCAGCTTACCCTGGCACCACACTAGGCTGGATATGACAGGTTTTACTAAATAGTGGAATCCCTTTTCAATAGATGTTAGAATTTTGTGTAGGAGAGAAAACTCAGTAACAGGCTTGACAGTTAACCAAAAATCAAACAAATACTACGTTACGTGGTTCATATTTCACAATAGGCTATGGGTTCCTCAGTTTCTCTGGCTATTGGGTTATTAATAAATAGCTTTTCTAAGGTCAATAATTAGGCCAGTCTACCTAAGTCAATAAAAAAGACTGAACTTGTTTTTCTGCACCCACCCACATCCCGTATTCATACAAAATCTGTATGATCAATGTCTTAACTCTTGCAATGCAGAAAACGAATATATCCCCAGCCTCTAAATTTTAGTTGCAGTGGGATAAATTATAGTTCAGGAGATTGTTGAATATTCTTTCTAAGCAATGGTTTGTGTGATCTGAAAGTGATTGGTCGGTCGTAGTGTGAGGGGGGAATGGCTTTATCAGCTAAGGTACGCCCATTTGCCAGTCTGAGGTTATCCATTACACGTGAAATGGATATATCCTTGACTTGTTATTTTAGTTTATGACAGAGTTTTGCTAGTGTTGTATAGTTTTATTATTGTTCATGTATGTGTCTTACATCAATTAGTTTCGATTTACTGTGTTTTTATTGTATGCAGTTTTATCTATCAGCAACATTTTTATTGACCATATCCTATTGTTACTATTTTAAATGTTTTATTTAATTTATGTTCTTGTTATTTTTTCATTTTTCGCTTAATTAATTTTTATTTATATTTGATCTTAGGTGTAAACTGAGTTTGAAGACCCAAAAAATATAAACATATATATTTTTAGAATTTGTTTGCAAATTTTAAAAAATTTTAAAAATAAATTTTTGAATTATTTCTCAATACTTTGGTATTTTTTACACCTTATTGAATCCTCTAGCTAAAGCAAAAATCCGTGTTAAGAAAATTACATTTCTATATACTTAAATAATTATGCTTTTTCAGGAAAATAAGAATACATTATTTTACTGAAGTAAAATAAGAATACATTATTTTACTGAAGTAAAATAAGAAAAAATTATTCCACGTTGTAAGGGTTAAGCATGGTTAAATTATTAACTTTTAGAGTTCAAATGTCAATCTTAGTTTTTGCCAGAATGTAGAGAGATCAATATAATTTGGTCTCATAGCTATTATTTTCAACATATGTTTGAGATTTTTTTATAATAGTATCAAGAGAACATATGACAATTAGTTAGTTACTTTTCTTTTATATAGCACGCATTGGATGTATAATTTTAATATAGCTTAGAACTCAGATAACAAAATTGATCTTCAATGGCAGCATTCTGAAGATGATATTTGTAAACGTAGCATACTGATTTATGATATTACTGATGTCCTCATGATATCACATGATTATGGTAAACACCCTCCACCCACCTATACATGTAAGGTGGTAAAGTTGCGTGAAAAGAACTTCACCACATTAGTATTTTAATTTCACATTGTTCATTTTAAGAAAAAAAAAAAAATGTCGAGAGACTTTGTTGAAAGTTTAACAGTAATAATAGGCTTCAAATGGGTCTACAAGAACCACACATGTTGAACTTTAATACATAAATATAACTATTTCACTTGTGTCACGTAATTAATAAGTATGATCAAAATGTGTTTTGCCATAAATTTTACAATTGGGTTTTGGCCAACACATTTTACTCAATTGATGAGTTTATTTAACTTACATGTAATATCTTTTTAACAATAAATAAACTATAAAAGTGTAGCAAAATATTTCTATTTTTTTTATTATAGTTGGATGCAACTTAATTTAGAAAAGAAATGACTAATACATAAATACAGAACCCAGATATGGCTTTCAGCTGTATCAACTTGACGTTGTTAATGAATGTAAAGTTTTAAAAGGAAATACAATTATTATTATATAAATAATTATTCTAGGGAGGATTGTTTTACTGTGCAGTTTGTATGTACAACTAAACTGGTTTGTATTTACAACTACACTGGTTTTTATTAGGGGTGTGCGAGTACTCGAAACTTTGAGTATTTTACTACTCAAACTCAGTTCGAAGCTTCCGAAACTACTTGAAGTTCGATCGAGTAGTTGTATTTCACAAAATATCATATTTACACCTTAGTTTAGTTTTAAGAGTAAACAGTTTTATAAGTTATAAATAAAAAATATGCGCTTCCTTGTGTTTCATTTTACCCTTAATCATACGTTATCAGTTTGGTATGCGTAATTATGAACTAAACAATACGTCAAAAAATAGGTAGTACACGACGACAGTCAAATGAACTAGTCGACGTTGTGAACAAGTTCGTTCATTATGATTTGAACTAGTTCAATTCAAAGTGAACAACAGAGCTGGGAAGGTAGCGATCTCACATGTTGGTTATCGAGTCTACTAGTCACATATAACCTAACCTAAAATAGCGTGAATAAAACAGAAGTGCTGGTTAGTGTCTTTACGACCCAAGAAAGGAAACGAGAAATCAGGTTCAAGATGCTCAAAAAGACCTGTTACCGATACAAATTTAATAGTCTGTACACCATGGAAATTATGCATATTTTCATTCATATCAAAAATACCGTTTAATCAAAAGGGTCCTGAGAATGGGTCACTTTATATCCCAAGAATCGAACTTCCCATCTTTTATAGGTGAAAGTTCATCTCGGTTGTAGTATACGTACGTACAAGGAACTGTTCAGCTCCTTTTCAGAACTGAAATTATTGTATATTTCTTGCGAATCGATTGAGGTCTATTTTGTTTTTTAATCTGAGTAGAGAATCGTCCAATGATTTGACGTCAGAAAATACCGTATCATATCATATAAAATATGGCAATGGCGTTATATATATATATATATAGACAATAGACAATAGATCTTTATTTCTCAGTAAATACAATGGTGTACATAGAGAACTGTCATAGTGGTAAATAATTTTAAAAACTTTCAACTAAAAAAATGGGACAAACTACATAGTTTACAAAGTATTTAGTAAGTCAGGGTCATCAAAAAATTCATCTACAGTGTAATAGGCTTTCATTAATAAGGATTGTTTTATTGTTTTTAGAAACAATTTGCTGGACACCAATTCCTTATTAGATTTAAGAATCTTGTTTATTACTTTACAGGTCATATAATTGATTGATTTTTCAATTTTAGACGAATTATGTTTTTGAATTTGTAAAAAGTTATGCCTTGTATTGTATTTATAATTAGGAATTCTGTAGGAAAATCTATCTGAATTTTGTTTATAGAATTTACATAACTCATATAAATATAAGCCTGGTAACGTCATTAATTTGGAAATTTGAAAAAGTGCCTTGCAAGGTTCAGTTGGAGGTTTTTTTATTAATGATCCTTATTGCTCGTTTTTTGGATTAGGAATATTCTGTTGAAATTTTTAAAACTTGTCCCCCCCCAAACTCCAAGACCATATGTGATAATACTTTGAAAAAGAGCAAAATAAACTTTTCGAAGGACCTCATAATTAACACTATTTGATAGTACCTTTAAAGAAAAACATGACGAGTTAAGTTTTTTTGACATATTTTCAACATGCCTGGAAAAATTCAATTTTGCGTCTATGAAAATACCGAGAAATTTAACATTTAAGGTTTCAATAATTCTGTCATCTGTATTCATTATATTTGGTCTCCCGAACTTAATTACGTTTGTTTTATTTTCATTGAGTTGGAGAGCATTTGTTGAGAACCAGGATTTTAGTTCTTTGAGACAGCTTAGAATATTGGTGTCCAACAATTGAGAATCCCTCTGCCTGACGATCACAGAAGTGTCATCAGCATATTGAATAGTGCTGTAGCAGTTTGGATTGACATTCACCGGTAAATCAGCCACAAACACTAAAAACAAAAGAGGACCTAAAATTGAGCCCTGAGGGCAACCAGTAAGGCTTATATGCCAGTCAGAATCAAAAATTTGTCCTGAATTTGATAGGTGAACCTTTTGAAATCGATTGTTAAAGTAGTTTTCTATGAGGTTAAATCCGATACCTCTAACTCCATAGTTATCCATTTTATTAAGTAATATTTTTCTGTTCATTGAGTCAAATGCCTTTGATAGATCACATAATACTGCAGCTGTAAAGAAATTTGAATCTATGCTTTTATAAACTAAATTTGTAAAATTTGCGATTGCATCAATCGTTGATAAATTTTTCCTAAACCCGAATTGTTTATTTATATGTTAATTATATGATGTTTTTCAAAAAAAAAGGTAAAAATCTATTTAGAATAATTCTTTCAAATATATTTGAGAAAACGGACAGTAACGAAATTGGACGGAAAGAATCCATATCTTTCCCATTTGAGTAAGGTTTTTTAATTGGTTTTACAACTGAGTATTTTAATTTATCAGGGAAAATCCCAGCTGCAAGGCAATGATTAAAAATATAACACAGATGAGGGCTGAGAGTTTCAGCTATGTGTTTTACTAAAAACATGGGAACCTCATCCCATCCCGCTGATCTCTTGTTTTTAACCTTTCTGATAGTAGACAACATTTCCTCAGTAGTGATTGGTGTCAGGAAGAGGGTCTCATGTATATTAGATTTATAGTTTTTGGAGAAATTTAAGGCATTGGCAGAGTGTGGCTTAAGGTCTAATTTATTAACAATATCAAGAAAATGTTTATTTAAATAGTTTGGAGCATCACAATCCTGCAAAAACCCATCCTCACCATCATTTACTTCTACTTTAAATTTTGAGTAATTTCTTGTGTTTCCTAATTCTTGATTGACAACCAACCAGGTAGCTTTTGATATATTGTCTGATTTATTTATTTTATTATTGTTATATTCTAATTTTGCCAATTTGATTTGATGGTTTTGTAGTTGACCAGTCTTTCCTTAATAGAAATTGAAATCATCTGGGCCGTATGATCAGACAGACCAGGCTCCATAATTTTATAACCTTTAAAAGGGAAGTTGGTAAACATAAGATCAATGTAAGACTCTGATGTTTTCCCTATTCTTGTGGGTACATTATATGCAGGGTACAAACCATATGACTTAGTTATATCTAACAAATTTTCAGAAAATTTATCTTTAATCAAGGTGTTAACATTCATGTCTCCACCTAAAACAATTTTTTTTCTGGTATTACTTTTGTTTTTTAGTATATTATTAAGTAACAACTCAAGTTGAGTACAAAATAAATCAAAATTACTTCTGAGTGGGACTTTATAAATACATATGACAATATAATTGTCCTTATCGTTAATTTTAATTTCAACAATACAGATTTCAAAAACACTTTTTAGAATAAATCTGTCGTAATCATGAATAACTTTTATTTTATTTAATAGATTTTTTCCTACAAGGATACTAGATCCTCCTCTTTGTCCTGCATCTCTAAAATATCCTGTTACAACTTTTAAGCCTAAATTATTCAAGTAATCCTTATTTTCTACGCTCAGCCAATGTTCAGTTAACAATAATATTTTATAAGTGGCATTGAATTCGAACAAGAATAGTTCTAGTTCATCTAATTTATTTTTACCTCCTTGGATGTTGTAGTGGAAAAACATTATATTATTAAGCCTAAAAAATTACTATTTACATTATTACATTGGTTGTTATTTTTTACTCCATAAACATCTTTGATTTTAGTAGACATATTCTCATCATTGGGCTGTGGTTGTGCATGACTTTTACTTGACAATTCCTTGTTATAAGGAGCTAGTTTCAGAGCTGTAGACTCCTCCGATGTTTCTTGATCCATTATCATGGTTTTATCTACTGATAATTTTATTGGGCAAGCATCACTGGTAACTTGCTCAGAAGTAGATGTATACTGTGGTAAAGCTTTCTCCATTGTGTTGGTACTAAACACTTCAGGTGAAGTCTGATAATTTGTGCTTGTGGCAATTAGATGTTTTAGCTTCTTGACAAAATCTTGATAAGACAGTCCTTCCCATAGTCTATTTAAAGTCCTTTTTTCGTTGTAAGTTACAACAGTTATATAGGCATTTGTACTACGTTGAAAATTGAGCAAATTTGTTATAAAAGTTTCTATTGGTATTTTATCCCTTGTGCATCCCATAGGGGAACAAATTAAGGGTTTATAGTTATTTTCAATAAAATGTCTTTTTAGGTCATCAAAGGCGTTGTGATAGTCATGCTCATTTGGTTTCTGGTAATATTTCTCTTTTGTAATCAAACTAAAGACACCCGCTTTTTCAGGAGTACTTTGATGTGCCAAATGTTTACTTTTAAGATCTGATAATCTTGGTTTGTTGAAATGTTTTTTAAAAATCACAGCGACCCCTGCGCTCATTTGTTTTTCATCTTCTAAGTCAGCGGAAACACAGTGTGCAAATGCAATCGATTTGTCTGCACAGAACTTATTTATTATTCCATTCATGTTCGCTTCAATCACTTCGATTGAAGGTTTATTGGATGGTTGGACTTTTTCCTTGATTTCAGATTCCGAAATCCTTTTGCAACTCTTACGAAACAAAGTAATGGCCTTTATTATAACTCTAGCTAGCTCAGCCTTTCCTTTGAAACTAAGATGTAGCCCATGTTTGGTGAAGTGTGAACATTTTAGATTGTCAAGATCTAGCAGATAAACGTTATGTAATTTGACCACTAATTCTCTCATATAGCTATTTACAAAATTTAATTTTTTATTTACATGGTCATCAAGAGCCTTATCACATCTTTCTGGTATTGTTGCTATGAACACTGGATTGTCTTTACTAAGATGAGTCAGTTGTTCTTCAAGTCTCTCATAAATTTCATCAAAATTATCATTTAGACTGTTATTGGAGCCACCCAAAATTATGATTGGCTTATTCTCCTCTACAATTGCTGAGTCAATAACTTGTATTAGGGTTGTACTGGCCCGGACATATCCAAACGCCTCAATTTCCTCTTTACTTTGACTTTCAATATGTTGTTGCACTTGTCTCCCTTGACTGTCCGAACAGAGATTTACTGTAATGAGGGGTTGTTTTTAGACCTTTTTTGTTTTCTTTCCTACCAGTCCTCTAATTTTGTTCTCGTAGCTTTGTTTAAACGTGCATTCTTCTGAGAGAGATTTTGATTATCAGGTAGTTCATTAATTCTACTGTCCATTTCTTCAACTTCATTTAAACAAGAAAATCTGTTTGAGAGAATTAATTCAGGCTTACTTTGTACTTTGTTTAGCTTTTTTAGAGGTATGGGTCCAGCGTTTATTATAACTCTGATTTGTGGTCTGTGGTAATTCTTTTTGTAGGTTGTTTAAAGGGGCTGTAGGGAATGATTTTGGACTGTTACAGGTTTGAGTATGATTTGCAGAGGTCTTGCTACATTTTAACATCAGATCTTTGATTTTACTGGTTTCAATTAGAAATATATTCATTAGAATGTATGCAATGTGAGATCTCTTAGTTAGGCAGGTTACATCAGTAATTTCTGGGATTATTAGATCTGTTAATGTTTCATTACCACGTCTGTAGCTCAATACATAGTCAATAATTGTTTCAGTCAAGGCAATTGCATATATGCCACAGTCAAAACTGTTGTTTTGCTGAAGGCAGAAAGCTTCAGTAAATTTTACTTCATTACATTGTCCGCATAAGTAGGTATAGACCGCGCGGCGAAGGTCCGGCCACGAGCCCGCCGAGCGGTGATAGGGAGGAGACGGGTGGAGGGCCCAATATGCCTGCAGTCCTGGAAACATTCGCTACTGTCAGACTTTCCCACGCTTGCTTCTAAAATAAGTTACGTTAATTGTTATCTACGGATGCACATTCAGTACGTTTCCAGACTGCGTGCGATATATTTGCTTGTGGATTAGCGTGTTAGGAATGTTTACTCAAGTGTACGATAAACAATTATTTAGTTGGTTATATGTTTGTTTTTATCTAACTACTGTAGTGTAATAAGTCAGTTTGTGTGTGTTTTTTGTGTGTGTCCCTTAAGTGTGTTAAGAGTCTGCAGAGCCATACTGGTTTAATTCTCATAAAAACAACGTTATTTTGAATCCATATTTTTATCATTATTTATTTACCACACGTTGTGTATGAGATGTCATTTAAAATGCTATCATATTGCGAATTGGGTTTGCTTTTGATATTATGAATACATACGCCTAGTTTTGAAAAATAGGTGAAAATAAAAACTTCAAACTAAATAATTTTTATATTTATTCTATTAAACTAATTATGAATCCACAAAGCAGTTCAACGAGTAATTTCACTCTTGATCAAATGCAATTTGTTTGGAAAAGACAGTTTAAAAATAACTGTTAAATTTTGACAAGCGTGATCATTTGTCCGGTTCGAAAAAAAACATCGTTCTAACGAGATTTAAACCAACATGGCCGACAGCCTCTGCAGACTCTTAAGGTTGTAAAATTAGTGAACGTAAATCCTAAATAGTTTATTCCTTTAGTGGTTCCTGCCTCAACTATGGCTCGCTTTATTCCTAAAGTAGCCCAAGGAAAAACTAGTAGAAGTCAGGCTAGGGACATTATTTGGAGAGTAAGTGAGTTCATGGCGAATGAGGCCAAATTAAGAGATGAACAACGAATTGCCGTAAAAAAAAACGTTAGAAAGAACTGCAGTTGCATGTAGCATTTCAAAAACTCTTATAAAGGAAATTCGGCGTGAAAAGTGTTTATTGGACACTTCAGCGGAAGGAGAGTGTTCGTTCACAACTCCCAAAAAATACAAGAGAAAAACAACAGCGACAGAACTAGACGATTTCGACAATGTGTCGTTAGAAAAACCTTCCATAAGTTTTATAAAACTGACGAGTCACTCCCAATTCGTCATTTTTATTTTAAACCAATTTAAATAATTATATGTATTTTAACGATACGGGAAATTACAGAAATATTTTTCTTAGTGACAGTAAGAAGTATATATTTCTTAGTCACTTAATTTCAATTAAATTTACTAACTGATTTATAATTTTTATGATATATTTAATAGTTGTTATTGATAGGCTATACGTTTTAATTTGTTAACTTTCAAACTCTTAACCTATTTGATGTTTTTATTTTAAATACTGGTCTTATTATAAGAGATACCAAAATACAAATTCTGCGTAAACAATAACGCTGTACGATCTGTCTGTGACAGCCTCGCTCAGAGTCGATGTTTTTATATGACTAGTAGGCCAGCCAGGAGGCCGGACCTTCAGCGCGCGTACTATATTTAACTTTTCAGCTGTAATTTTAGCTGAGTTGGAATTTCCCCCTTTAATTGAGTCGTAGTGGAAAAATGTTGAGCTTGATTTTTCGAACACCAACAAACTCCAATGAGAACCTTCAATCCTTACCGGAGGGTTTTTCACTGGTTCCGTATTTGATTCAATTTCATGTTCTACACAGTTATTTACGGGTATTAGTAGATAGTTATTGTCCTTTAAGTTGGCTTGAAATAAGAAATTATAATCCTGCAAAATTTTTATAGCATGTGCTATTGTGGGGTTGAGACAGTAAATTGAGGTCCTTTTTAGAACTTTTTCATTTATAATATCCAGATAAAGCCACATGACATTGTCTGTAATCCACTTTGTGCTTAATAGTTGTGCAATATTGTCATACTCATTTAATTTTAAATGCTCTTCTTTACTAATTTGTATGAGCTGGTCTTCAGTTTTTTTCACCAAATCGTTATTTACAGTCAACGAGCAATCCTCAACTGCACTATTGAATTACAGCTCAATTCCCCGTCTTTAGTCTGTTCCAATGCATCACTTATCTGTGTGGTATCTAGCGATGATGAGGTAGAATTCATAACGACTGATGAAAGTGTGTCGCTTGAATTAATAAGATTAGATGATTGTGCTGTTTTTTTAGTACTACTAAAATTGAAATTATTAATGCTATAACTTATTTTATGCTCCTCTAAATACCTTGACAGTTCTCTTTTTGAGCGAAAAATTTTACCTTTGGGAGAAATCACATATACATCTATCTTTCCAACACTTTGTACTTTTTTCCTGACTACCTCCTTTTGAGTCCAACCTTGAGGCATACATTTTTTTTTCTTTGAGTCCATTTGAATTCACTGTCATATAATTGATCTGTCACTTTATAAAATATTAAATGTCCCAAAAAAGTATATTTTTTTTTATTTAGTTAATTTACAAAAATTTAAGTAAATTTTATTAATACAATAAAATACAAGACTGTAGTAGTATTAGTGTTCTGTCTTTATTTAAAAAAAACAATGTAATAGCTTCCTTTTTTTTATATAAATTTTGGTCATAAAAAATATTATTCCCTGAGTGGGATTTGAACTATGGTTCCCAGACTAAGTCAAGAGCTGGCACTGACCTAGCCAACTAAGCTATCAGTACCTGATGATGGTCAAGAGGTCAAGGCCACACACAGCAGGCTCAGTGATGGCAAGACTTTCCACCAGTTGATACTGGAAATTCTAAAATTTTACCAGTTTCTTCTTTACAATTTGACACTAATGGTTATTTGTGCTTATTCCAGTCACTTTATTTTGTTATTGAAACTGTTATTTAAATGTGCAAAACACAAGTTAATGTGAGACAGTACTCAAAACACTTGGTGATATGTTCCCAGTACAATCTCCCAAACAACAAAACTCCCTTTATCATAAAAAATCCATTCATTGTGTCTTGTGCATCTTTAGGTAAGATATCTCTTTAATATCACTGAATTAATTAATTAATTTTAAACACTGTATAGTTAAAAATTACCTATTTTAGGTTATCCTCCTCACTTATTTCACTTGTGAAATATAAACTGTGGATATTATAAATTTTGAAACTTATCAGCTCTTTTTATAGAATGAGGTAAAAACTTACTATTTACATAAAATTCCAAAAAACAACTCACTTTATCACAAAAATAATTGAATAAAACTGTTTAGCTTTTCACAGGGTTACTTCATAAGGAGACATAATGTACCACACGTTCTAGCAGCGTGTGACACAACATTATTGATTTATTTTCCGTCAAATAAGAAAATATATATATATCCGTGGCGAATGTCTATTAATTATTATTCCAAAAACGCCTTAGATCCCCAAAACTGTGTGTAATATTTGCGCATACGATATTTTTTCCTGTCAAATTGTTGAACGGTTTTCTGACTAGGTTAGACAATAACACAGTTGGAGTGTAAAATGTAGTTAAGTACGATAATTTTGATTTGTAAACTCGCTAAACAGGCCCCTGTTCACATTGACGTCGATGTAAACTGTAAAACAATCACGAATCAACCCAAGTGAGGGAGAAACATGTTGAAGAGCTTTTCTTAACAAAGTACGACGAATTTAGAGATTCGGAAAATAATTTTTATTGAACCGAAGCCTTAACAAACGTCTCGTTTTGTATTCATAAGTTTATAATTTAGCTGCCCAAAATCTTCACTGTATCAATCACTAGTTGGCACTTAGCTGATATTTCAGACTGCATCTTGTGGCCAATATCAGCAAGACCTGTTATATTAGCCGACTACGTCTATGGTTTTCATTCGATTACACCAGGTTTTCATGAATTTCTCGTTATGACATAATTATTTATCTGTTGTTCAGTGTAGCCTCATGTATCGAAGTAGTTTCAAGTACACATATTTCATTATCGATTATAATTTAAAAACTGATTCATCTTAAGCGACTTTAAAATTTATTTTTAGTAAACCTGCTTAGTTATTATTATCAATCGATTGAACTCAAGTCTTTGTCATCCAGATTTTCAAATTTGATTATGTAATTCAGAGCTTATTTCCGGTCAGTTGTAACCTTATTACTACTGAATTAAATACCCACAGAATACAGATCCACTCTTCTTGGTGTGTACACAATCAACTTTTTGTTGAGAGGAGGCAATTCTGAAGCAAATGACTGCATTTGGCGGACGCCTGAATTTTAGCATCAGTTTGGTTGGATGCAGCTTTCGCCAACAGATTCGCTACGTTTTCACAGTACACTTTGAACTGAACCGCCAGTTAAACATATCGGCTGTGAAACAGTATAATTGGCTTGCATAGAAAATATGAGTGAACTGATTAAATCTTTATAATCCACGTTGTTTCAATTAATATTATACTTTCTTAATTTCTTACATAATATTAGTTCTGAAGAAAGGAAAAAGGTTAAACAAAACAATACTAAATAAAAATGTTGGAAGACAGGAAGTACTGTAAAAAGTTTTATTTGTCAACTGTTACAGTTACAAACAACAAATCAAAATTATTGTGTTCAGTTTAGATGTATATATTTACGAATCTGGCAAAACTTAACATAGGCTTAGGATGGTGTCTGCCTTTTACAGTTGTCTTGGGTGAACAGGAAATCCTTCTGTAAATACTCGCTCGAAAATACTAGATACTCGAAAAAATGCCAACTACTCAACTCGAACTCAAAAATTACTATTTGCACACCCCTAGTTTTTATGTACAACTAAACTGGTTTTTATGTTTATTATTGATTTCTAGCTGATTTATAATCATAGTATATTTCAATTTACTAAAAATATTGTCATACAGAAAAATAATTGGTTTAAAATGTATTTATAAGTTAGGAGTTTTAGAAGTTAAAAAAAGACTGAAGTTATATAAATTTAACTGGAGAATAGATGGGGTTAATTATGTTAAGAGCTAAATGGAAGGATGAGGATGGGGCAACAGGTGGAGCTGTGAATGTCGCAATGTCGAATCCATGGAAGAACAGCTTAAGGTTCCCAAGTGGTGCTATTCACTAAAAAGGGGATAACAATAATGTAACACTTTGAGGAGCTAGTGCGAAGGGTTGGAATATTAAGACATTAATAAGCAATAAAAATGAACTTATTCAAATTTTCAAATTTTTATTGCTTCAAATTATTCCTCTTACAATGATTCCAAATTTCACTGATACCAGACAGTTTTAAGTGGAATACTTTGAATCTGTGTGAGTGGATTATTCATTTGTTGCTCAGATTTTATTACGACAGTACATTCATTATCAAGATTACAATAATAATAATTATTAAAAAACATGAGTTACGTATGATTAGATAACATACATTTAAATTAAAATTATTTTTGGAAGGACAACATTTTATCAATTAGACTCCCCACTGGTAGACCCTTAGAGCCATCGTGCTCAGGTCTTCAGAGAGACATGTTACTTTTTAAACAACTCTACTCTGTAATAAATTACACCTGATCAAACCAGGATGAAAAAACCGTTATTGCAAATTAATTATGTTGTACTCAAGTCAGATATGTCTAAACAGATATAAAACCCGTAACAATCCATTCCACTTGATACATACACACATATACTATACAAGGTGTCTTTTTTAAATGGGCCACTATTTTGTGATTTTGGAAACCATAAGGCTGATAAAAAACTTTAAATGGGGAACCTTATCTTGTTTTTCGAGATCATTAAAAATACATACAGTAGAACCTCTTTAATCCGAACCCCCGTAATCCGAACGTCCACTAATCCGAACGCCGCCGCAGGAGCCGTTTAACGTTGGCTGTTGAATGAACTACAACGGAATGCGCGCGAACTCTCCGCTCCCCCACTCTACTGTATTAAATAAACACTGTATTTTACTTTATAAAGCATTTTTCACTTTTCCCGCAACAATTACGCTCCATTTTAGCCACGTTTTAGCTATTGTTATGTAAAAGCAACAATATGTTCTGTAATCCGAACATTCCTTAGTCCGAACTACCCCCGGTCCCAATTAGTTCGGATTAAAGAGGTTCTACTGTATTTCAAATTTTGAAAAATGGCTGCCATTTTCCAAATATGGCAGTCAACTTTGTTTTTTCTTATGGAACATCCTACATTTTATGATATTTTTAGATAGAATTAATAATTTTATGACCTTTTTATTCTTGTCAGTTTTTTGATATTTTGCTTAATAACGTAGATATGAGAGCTCAAAATTATCAGATTCCTTATAAAGCTTACCATTGAAATACAAATTTTTTAAATATACATCAAAAAAATGATCTAATCAGCAAACATTATAGCAACAATTTGGAAAATGTATGCCTAAATATTTTTTTCCACGATTTGACAGAATACTGTAATGTATTAAATTATAATACATAGAAATTTAAAGAAATGTGTTATTATTTTTTCACACTTAAATTGATATTGGCAGCACTGTTACCATTATCAACTGTTTTAAATCAACTTCCTATGGAGATTGACAGCAGTATTTGAAGTTGACTAAAACAGCTGATAATAGTAAACAGTGCAGCAAACATTAATTTATTTGTGACAAAATATTAACATATTCTTTAAATGTCTGTGTATTATAATTTAATACACTATTCTGTCAAATCATGAAAAAGAATAGCTAGGCACAAATGTTCCAATTTGTTGCTGTAATGTTTGCTGACTATATAATTTTTTTAAATGTATATTAAACAAAATTGTATTTCAATGGTAAGCTTTATAAGGAATCTGATCATTTTGAGTTCTCATATCTACGTTATTAAGCAAAATATAAAAAAACTGCCAAGAATAAAAAAGTCTTAAAATTATTAATTCTATCTAAATCTATCATAAAATGTAGGTTGTTCAATAAGAAAAAACAAAGTTGACCACCATATTGGAAAATGGCGGCCATTTTTAAAAATTTGAAATATGAATTTTTAATGATCTCGAAAAACAAGGTAAGGTTACCCACTTAAAATTTTTTGTCCGACTTATGGTTTCCAAGATCACAATGGTGGCCCATTTAAAAAGACACCCTATATACAGACACGTTAGTTACCTTTTCACTGTTGTACTTATGCATCATCTCCAGAGTTATTCGAGAAATAGCTGGCTGGAAGTATGTTTGTTCAGCATCAATCATTATGCGTACATCCAACTCTTGGGCAGTCTGAAAATAATAAAACTCATTTTGTTATATTATGAAAGTGTTAAAATCAAGTGAAGATACATATACAGTAAGAATATGATAGTGGTACCCATATAGCAATAAGAACATCTCTTTTTTCAAATGTAAATGATTTTGGTGCACGGAAAACTTATACTATCACATAAAAAGTATACAGGGTGTCCACAAAAGAACCCAGGGGTTTACAAAAATCATATTGTGTAAGTGGTTAAAGCTAACTAAAGTTATTTGATTTCTCTGAAACGAGTAGTTCATCAAGCTTTACTCATGCTGTTTTTAGTATTTTTCTTCAATATTAGGCAGCGCTACGGATTGTTGACCTTAAAATGAGCAAAAGAGAGCCAGACGCTCACTCAGTTAGTGCAGTGCAATGGCAATGCCTCAACAAAAGGCTCACAGTGTTATTTGGCTAATAGAAATTGGTTAAGTTGAAATGAAACTACGGCCCAATTATGGTGGTGATGCTCCTACTGATAAAAGTTGGGGATTCTTCGTACATGCTGTGAAAATTTGAAATTTTAACCTTACAAGGAACGGATAGTTACTTACATGGCAACTATCACCCCAGACTCAGTGGCCAGAACATGGCAGGATGTGGAATATCGTTTGAATGTTGCCGTGCTACTAACGGAGCCCACATTGAAATTGACTTAATTCTAAAAAAATCTTGAGTACATTACCAAAAACATGTATAAAACATAAGATTAATTGTTTAATTCCTTTTAAATATTTAACCTCAAAACATCACAGTTCTTTTGTGGACACCCTTTATACTATGTCATTATAATTAAATACAAATATAAAAACAAGACGACCTAACCCTTTACGGAGTATCACTGGAATCACTGGCCTAGAGGAGTAATACTTTGAGCACAAAAATGACGTTAAGGAGTAAAAAATTAAAACAATAATTTTTGTTTGCATTTTAATCAGTTTTATTGTAAGGTATTAAAAATGGCACAGTTTTAAAAATAACTCACAGAAAAAGCAATTAATGAACCATTTAAAATGTTTTGTTTGTGAGAAATATTTTTAAACAGGGATATACGCATAGTGCTACATTGTTTATATGATGTTTATTTTTACTATTTAGCATTTATTGTAGAGTTGTAGCACCTTTATTGATGTTTCCTCTGTTGACCTTGAAGATTCTGTAGAGGGCGTGGGAAATGCCGGGCAGTCAGGTGTAGCGGATGTTTATCGTCACTTAGTTGCACCTGCGTGCAGCATGGCCTTTATCTCTCTTGTTTGATAATGTTATTCATAGGTTCAGTTTGAATTCCGAAAATGCAACTTTGTTGGTGTTGTGGATTTTGTACATTTGGGATGCATTCAATGTGGTGAAATTTCACAAATGAAAAAAAAAAAACGTAATTTATACCATGTAGCTGTATTTTCTTGTTACATATTTGAAAAATATCATGTCTATGTTACCTATGTACTTATTGTATTTGAAAACAGACTTAGGTTTTTGTTGTGGTTTTTCCACTGTTGGTTACTGATAACATAGTTGACTTGGGGAGAAGGCCGCTAAGCCTGTGCACGAAGTTGTCTTAAGTGACTCCTCCCAAGGAAAGGACAAAGCCCCGCCCAGGTCTCAATTATGTGAATTGTCATTGCTGGAATAATACTTCCTCTTTCCCAGAAATTTATTCCCTTACTTCTGGAGACGGTTATACGTGCTTTAGAGCAATAAAAATTTGTTTGGAAAAAACATACATATGAAGTTCCAAAACGTCACTACTCCTTTGATTCTGTATCAGACATGATGTTCCATAACGTCTTTACTCTTTACATTCCATACTCCTGAGAGGTTTAAAACGTGAACAAGTAAATGCTGGAAAATACTTCTCTACAAGTTTGTAAACCACAGTACAACCAACTGAATGATTTAATCTATTCTATTTACTGATGCTCAACAACAGTTTAGTCTTTACTCTCTTAGTAGTCCTTATACTCATCGTTTGCCTCGTGTACATTATAGTGGAAGCGAGTCTCTGGCCATGCCCACTTTTTCAATGATCATAGAGACTGGCGGTCAAGTTGTCTAGTAAAAAAAAAAAAAAAAAAAAACAAACAAAATGTAGGTTATGTGTTTCTATACGAAAAAAACCAGGTTGAAGAGAAAAATTTTTTTCTTGAAATTTGTTTCTAGGATTTTAATGCTATAAGTTTGAGCTTTGTTTCACATTCTATGAAGGATAAATAAGACCTTACTTTTTTTCATTTATTTAGTATGCATCTGGAATGGTTCTGTTCTTACTGTAGTCACAGACCAAATATAATATACACGTCACCTTACGTGTGTTTTTAGGCCTAGCATCTAGCGGCTGTGTAGTGAAGCATCACATTTTACAGAGTTGAGATGTGCTGGAAGGCCATCTAGTGATGAACCTTAGAACTACTCTAAATACTCGTAAATATTTGTATGCTGCAAGCCTTGGGCTGACACTGAAGGCCATTTTCGTCGAGCTCACACTTCCAAACAGTCTTATCTCTGTATGTAATGTGATAACACTGTGACTCATACAGCAAACCGCTCCATTCCAGTTCACCTCTCAACAATCAGATCTTGTCCCAACACCGTTCAACTTAAATACCTCAAATTTAAGTTGTGCCTACTAATAAAATCAATTATTAGGTTTTAAAATTACTATCGTTAATATTTTTCATGAAATCCATTGGTTTACAAATTCTGCCAATATACATATTTGTTAATATATTTTTTAAGAATAAACTAAAATATATACACCCAAGATTTTTTGTATCTGTACATGAATAACATATACAGTTTTCAACTAATTTGATTGTGAACCTAACATATAACATTTTTATTACAAATGTATCCATCCAAATGTTAATATAAGAAGTTCAATCCACCATTTTCTTTGTTCATTACTAGTTTGTAGTAGCTAAAAGGCATGTAAATATAATTTGTTTTCAAAATAAAACTATATAAGTTGTGACCATTGAAAATGATTTTTTAATCAAAAATGGTTTCACTATCATAATTATAACCATCAGCTATTTATTGCTTTACAACAATGTAAAATTGCATTCACAACGTAATTTTTTAAACAATTAATAAAATTTACTATCTTATTCAGACATACATCAAATTACATTCTCACTCATATTCGTTGAAAAAATAACACAATATACGCAGAATCAGTAATACATTTATATATTTTATTGTTCCCAGAGGTATGGCATAAATTTGTCTACCGAAGAAAATGCTTTAGCCACTAAAAAGCCTTATAATCGGGATTTGAATTATTTATTGTTTGGTGAGTTTGTATGAGAATATTCTTTATAAAAATTGAAAAGAATAACTTATAAATTTAAATATAAAACATTATGAATTGACTTCAATATCGTCATAAATACTACATTACTTAAATAAAATGTTGAAAGATTCTAAAATTGTTATAATTATAATGATAGTTTGTTTGGCCTACTCAACTGTTCTTCCACCATTGTTGAAAGTATGTATAACATTCTTATATCTGCCGTACGGGTGGGTCTAACTGTGGAGACAGCAGATTGTGGCTACTGTAGTGCATTTGGCCAGGGAAAGCTAAGAAATACTTGCTTTGTTCTATTATTTCTCCTCTCCTATATGTATTGAAGACTACTCACATTTCGTATTGAGATATTTGTTATACAAAAATATACAACTATTTGTCATTGAATCATTACATTGGAAGTTAAAACTGTTTTAGGAAACATTATCAATGATATTAATGCTGTTGCTGTATGTCCGCATTCTTGATAAACAAGTGCAACTAGTAGAATTTGCAGCTGTCTGATATAAGATGAATTTCTATTAAGAACAAAGTTTCATTAGTATTTTCAAGTATAAAATCATGGACCATTTATTTTTTATTATTATTTTGATACGAGGGTCATCCAGAAAGTAAAGAACGATTGCGCATCACGGACGGCGCAGTTCCCCCAACACCGCGGGAGTGGGCTTATTTTTAGTCCAAACCTTCCGCTTCAGTTTGAGCTGTGTAGCGGTGCCGTGAGGTCATGTTTGCGTCTCTTGTGGAAGTTCAAAATAGCGGCGCCAATTGAAAATCCCGCCAAGTGTGAAGTCCGTAGTGTGATTCGGTTTCTGAATGCGCAGCATGTTTGACCCATAGAAATTTATAGGCAAATTAAGGCAGTGTACGGTGACAATGCGATGAACGAGTCATTGGTGAGAAAATGGTGCATTCAATTTAATGAAGGCAGAACTAGTGTGCACGACGAGGAACGAAGTGGAAGGCCGTCACTCGTTACTGACGAGTTGACAGCGAAAGTTGACGAAAAATTCAAGAAAACCGGCATTTCACTTTGAGCGGTCTACTGGCAGTGGAAAAAATGCCAGTAGACCGCTCAAAGTGAAACGCCGGTTTTCTTGAATTTTTCGTCAACTTTCGCTGTCAACTCGTCAGTAACGAGTGACGGCCTTCCACTTCGTTCCTCGTCGTGCACACTAGTTCTGCCTTCATTAAATTGAATGCACCATTTTCTCACCGATGACTCGTTCATCGCATTGTCACCGTACACTGCCTTAATTTGCCTATAAATTTCTATGGGTCAAACATGGTGCGCATTCAGAAACCGAATCACACTACGGACTTCACACTTGGCGGGATTTTCAATTGGCGCCGCCATTTTGAACTTCCACAAGAGACGCAAACGTGACCTCACGGCACCGCTACACAGCTCAAACTGAAGCGGAAGGTTTGGACTAAAAAATAAGCCCACTCCAGCGGTGGTGGGGGAACTGCGCCGTCCGTGATGCGCAATCGTTCTTTACTTTCTGGACGACCCTCGTATGTCCATCATGGACAGTATCAATTTTAGATCTAAGGCTTAAGCGGACCATGTCACAACTATATCTATATTTTCCGGTGACAACCGTGTCAAGGTGCTATCTAAAATATTTATTTATTTATTCATAAGACGCCGATCGTCAAGATATGGGCGAATATGGATTTCGAATGAGTGTAGATGAGCTAATGTAGTCATTGTTACAAACTAAGGTCGACTATTCCTTAGAAAGTGTCATTAATTAATAGCCCAATGACAAATGAACAGCTCGTGATTACTAGCTGATCCTTCTCAAAATGTATTGACTCTGATTGGGTTCGAACTGAGAACCTTTAGCACATGAAGCTGGGATTGAACCAACTACGCTACCAACCAATTTAAACGATAACCAGAGTTTTGGCCATGCTGTGATGTGGCATCTTCAGTGGTATAGCTAAAAATGATAATACCTCCCACCCACCTATATATGTACAGATTTAATGACCCTTCCACCCACCCATACATGTACAGATGTAATGGCCCTCCTACCAACCCATATATGTACAGCTGTAATGGCAGTACAGATAGCACCTTGATGCGGTTGTAACTGGAAAATATAGCTCCTAGAGAGTATCAATTCCAAAAGGATTCCAGTATAATACAAAATGTAGACACAATTAAATTGTAATAGTCTATGCATTTCTATATATTATTTTCTGTAAAACATCAGAACAAACATTGGAGAGCATTGTTTTTATCTTAAAAAAATTTAAATACAGTTTTTATAAATTAATTTTTATTTAGATTTATTTTTATGATAGAGATAGAAAATTTGGTTACGTACTTGAATTTAAAATAATATCAAGTAACAATTTATCATTTAAAGGTATCAATAAATCAGAAGAGGAAACTAGAGAGATAAGCAATAAACAAATATATATTTAATTAATTAGTCTATGAATAATGAGAGATAACTGACTATATACTTTGATCGAGCCATCTCTGATTAGTAAGCATACATATATAACTAATAATAAAATATAAGTTTGAATTAAATATTGAACTTTAACTAACTTTCATTTAAATGTGTCATAGTGCGCCTTGAGTTTATACTATGACCGCTTGTTATACTAAGTGGTAAAACTATCCACACTAAGTGACTCTAAACTAATTTGTAATTTATAATTAAGAATTAGTTATCTGGGAATTTTACATTGGCATATGACTGTAATGATCAATAATGAAAGCATCTTAATTGTTTTGTACTTAGCCTAAAGTTGTTTTAATGCATCTTATAATTTTTAATTAATAATCATTATCTTGTATATTTAGTTTTCAGTCAAATAAAATGCACAAAATATCTGTTATCAGTTGAATTGCGATTTTGTTTCTGATGTACTGAAGAAATTATATTCCTTTGATTAAAATCTTATTTTACGAATATCTCACTGAATTTCAAATAAAAACCTTATTCAAAATAACACAGACATAGTTATAAATAATAGGTTAAGAATAATATTGACAGTTGGGAGATTAATTATTCAAAGTAAGGAACACAAGTCACATATCCAAATCATACTGATAAGCAATAAGGATGCAATGCTCTGTGGCATAAAAAAGCAACATAGATTGGACTCATGACGCTGCCATTCCCTAATTATATTGTATTTTACACACCTTATCATATAACTGCACCAGAATAACAGTTACAAACTTAGATAAAAAACAAAAACAAAAAACAAGAAATTGCATGTCAATCCATTAATCTGGGGTAACCATCAGAGGTCATGAATGTCCGAAGGTTGGGTGAGAGGGCTGTAATTAGTAATGTTGTCCGAAGGTTGGGTGAGAGGACTGTCATTAGTCATGTATGTCCGAAGATAGAGTGAGAGGGATGTCATTAGTCATGTATGTCCGAAGGTTGGTGGATAGGGCTGTCATTAGTCATGTATGTCCGAAGGTTGGAGAAGAGAGCTGTCATTAGTCATGTATGTCCTAAGGTTGGGTGAGATTGGTGTCAATATTTGTGTATGTCCGAAGGTTGGGCGAGAGGGCTATAATTAGTCATGTATGTCCGAAGGTTAGGTGAGAGGGCTGTAATTAGTCATGTATGTCCGAAGGTTGGGTGAGAGGGCTGTAATTAGTCATGTATGTCCGAAGGTTGGGTGAGAGGGCTGTAATTAGCAAGGTGGCTACTCAATCATGTAAAAAAAATATTTCTAAATCGACGTAATCACTCACTATAGTACAATAAATATAAAAGCACAAGTTTTATAGCTAGGCATGTCAATAATCTTGTAGGCCATAAAGAAATTGAATTATTGCATAAGTATCCTAGGTTTAATTAGCAGTTACCTAACATTTTTTATTTCATTGATAAGTAAGCTCAAAATCTAGTGATATGCCTAGCTTACTTTAATACAATTTTTACTAATAAGCCTATGGACTATTTGCGATAGGCCCATCTTTAATTAATTCCTGTTATATCAATAACACGATGAGTTGAAAACAAAACTTGTTTTTTATCTGATAAGTATGTGAAAAAACCAACATATTTAAAAATCGTTATTTTTCGACAACTTTTTTTTTCATTTTACATGTTTTGGTAACCATGCAATTTCTTGTCACCTCTGAAAATACAATTTCTTGTTGAAAAAGTGGTGAAATGTGAATTTTTTGAGGAGGTTGATTTCATCCGCAGCATAAGTACCATACCACTTATCTGGACAAGAAAAAGGAATGTAGAACTAGAAACATACTCAACCAAGCATAAATTAACGACAAAAAAGCAAGAGTTAATCCTAACAAATCAAACCAAAAACCATCTTGGAAACGATTAACCCACCTGCCCACCCATACACGTACAGTGGAATTAACCCACCCGCCCACCCATACACATACAGTGGTACAACCCACCTGCCCACACATACACGTACAGTGGTATTAACCCACCCACCCATACACGTACAGTGGTATTAACCCACCCGCCCTCCATACACGAACAGTGGTACAACACACTTGCCCACTCATACACGAACTTGGGTGGGTTCTTACCCAAGCATTATATTCTTTTTTAAAGGAAAATCGAAAAAACTAGTTTTTTATCTGATAGTGAAAAAAAACAACTTTTTTAAAAATAGTTTTCCGTCAAATATCTTTTCCATTTTACATGTTTTTATAACTGAACACGAATGTATAATTGTGTTTGCAGTAAAGTTATTTATTTAGCCTGAAAAATGCATTTTATACTTACCTAACCAAACATAACCTAACTTATCCTAATTGTCTATTTACTCAACAAAAATTCATAATTTGTGTTAAATTCGGGTGTTTGGCCTCCGTGACGGCCTGCGGCTGTAACTCTGGCAGAAATATAGATGAATTTGGTTTTTGTGATTAATAGTTGTTATATATAATGATCACGTAATGGTCGCTAATCGCGATTCGCTGCGAAAGTAGTTTTTTGTTATATCGCAAGAAATAATGGTAATAAACCAAATTCGTATTCAGTACAAAAAAACACATCAAAGTAAAAAAAAAAAAAAAAAAAAAAAACAATGATTAAAATACTATTTAAACTAACAGAAATATTTCAAAAATACTATAAGTTGTGATATTTGTTTTCCGAATTTTTTGGTAAAATACGTAATTTCCGCAAAGTGATTTTTATGCTGATCACGAATATATAATTAGGTTGTCCAGTAACATTATTTTTTCGGCCTGAAAAATACACTTTTTACTGACCTAACATAACAAAACCGAACTTATCATGACTTTTTACTCAACAAATAGACGTAATTTGTGTTAAATTATTGTGCCTGGCCTCCGTGACGGCCTGTCGTCCGTCATTCCGGCAGGAGTATGCGTGAATTCAGTTTTTTGTGGTTAAAATCTGATGTATATAATGATCGCTAATCGTGATTCGCCGGGAAAGTAGTTTTTCTGTTATATCTCGAGAAATAATTTGTATAGACCAAAATAGTTTTCAAATTCGTATTAAGCACAAAAACAACACATCAAAATTAAAAAAAGATTATAATATCATTTAAATTAACAGAAATATACCAAAAATACTAAAAAATGTGATTTAGTTTTTTCGAATTGTTCGGTAAAAACGATTTCCGCAGAATAAAACATTCTCACAAAATTGTAGTCAATTATTGACCCATTTCAGGTAGTTTTCAAATTTTGTTTGGTGGCAAGAAACTACATAGTACCTTGTTGGTTTTAATAAATAATAATTCACACAAAACTAAAACAGTTTGTCAAAAATTATGATTTTAGAGTTAGTAGGCCTAGACCTTTAAGTTAATAAACTACAACACAAAACGTTCCACACTTGAAACAACATCCAATGAACTTTATATTAATGTTTTTATCAACGATAAATTGTTTAAGTAATTCTGCATTTTATTGATAATAACTGAATAAATAAACTGGAAGGTTAATTAACAAAACACGCAGTTCACATTATCTCTTCTTGTTGCCCACATGTTGTTGCCGGTAATGGTAAACGTAAACAAACAAATGCATCAGCCCATCCTTGCCCAGCCTGTTGTTGATGTATTTTCGTTATTTAAAAAGAACGCATCAGTTTCATTGAAACAATTATTCTGCACCAAAACGTTTAAAAATTTTGCAAATAGCTGCAGTAGAACAGACAGCAACAGTGAGCGTCATCGGATATTAATAGATCAAAACGAAAACTCCCAAAGTTTAGTCGCAATTTTAACATGCAGCGTAAGTTGCAACAGAATGTCAACAAATCTAAGAGGCGACGCTTGACACTGGATTGATTTGCGTATTTCCGCAAAATGCGGTGGGTGAAGCTATCATATTGTCTGCAACAGCTTCATTCAACTGTTCCGACGTCAAAACTGCTTCCGTTGAAACCGTTTTGTCAAACTATTACATGTGTATTATTTTGAACATATCAATGTGCCGAGTCGACTCAAGTCTGATAATACAAAGATTGACGAGGTTTCCCGAACTTATCGCTTGAGTTTAACTGGAGCCCTGAAGTCCGAACCTTCCTGACGTCACCGGATTACTCTCGTCTCGCTCGACGAGAATTCCCGATGGTTACCGAAATTCAAGCATACTTCCAGGTTTTTTCAAGGCACCGTAAAATTCAAGCATAATTCCAGGTTTTCCCGAAATTCCCGGTGAGTAGCCACTCTGAATTAGTCATGTATGTCCGAAGGTTGGGTGAGAGGGCTGTAATTAGTCATGTATGTCCGAAGGTTGGGTGAGAGGGCTGTAATTAGTCATGTATGTCCGAAGGTTGGGTGAGAGGGCTGTAATTAGTCATGTATGTCCGAAGGTTGGGTGAGAGGGCTGTAATTAGTCATGTATGTCCGAAGGTTGGGTGAGAGGGCTGTAATTAGTCATGTATGTCCGAAGGTTGGGTGAGAGGGCTGTAATTAGTCATGTATGTCCGAAGGTTGGGTGAGAGGGCTGTAATTAGTCATGTATGTCCGAAGGTTGGGTGAGAGGGCTGTAATTAGTCATGTGTGTCCGAAGGTTGGGTGAGAGGGCTGTAATTAGTCATGTGTGTCCGAAGGTTGGGTGAGAGGGCTGTAATTAGTCATGTGTGTCCGAAGGTTGGGTGAGAGGGCTGTAATTAGTCATGTGTGTCCGAAGGTTGGGTGAGAGGGCTGTAATTAGTCATGTATGTCCGAAGGTTGGGTGAGAGGGCTGTAATTAGTCATGTATGTCCGAAGGTTGGGTGAGAGGGCTGTAATTAGTCATGTATGTCCGAAGGTTGGGTGAGAGGGCTGTAATTAGTCATGTATGTCCGAAGGTTGGGTGAGAGGGCTGTAATTAGTCATGTATGTCCGAAGGTTGGGTGAGAGGGCTGTAATTAGTCATGTATGTCCGAAGGTTGGGTGAGAGGGCTGTAATTTGTCATGTATGTCCGAAGGTTGGGTGAGAGGGCTGTAATTAGTCATGTATGTCCGAAGGTTGGGTGAGAGGGCTGTAATTAGTCATGTATGTCCGAAGGTTGGGTGAGAGGGCTGTAATTAGTCATGTATGTCCGAAGGTTGGGTGAGAGGGCTGTAATTAGTCATGTATGTCCGAAGGTTGGGTGAGAGGGCTGTAATTAGTCATGTATGTCCGAAGGTTGGGTGAGAGGGCTGTAATTAGTCATGTATGTCCGAAGGTTGGGTGAGAGGGCTGTAATTAGTCATGTATGTCCGAAGGTTGGGTGAGAGGGCTGTAATTAGTCATGTATGTCCGAAGGTTGGGTGAGAGGGCTGTAATTAGTCATGTATGTCCGAAGGTTGGGTGAGAGAGCTGTAATTAGTCATGTATGTCCGAAGGTTGGGTGAGAGGGCTGTAATTAGTCATGTATGTCCGAAGGTTGGGTGAGAGGGCTGTAATTAGTCATGTATGTCCGAAGGTTGGGTGAGAGGGCTGTAATTAGTCATGTATGTCCGAAGGTTGGGTGAGAGGGCTGTAATTAGTCATGTATGTCCGAAGGTTGGGTGAGAGGGCTGTAATTAGTCATGTATGTCCGAAGGTTGGGTGAGAGGGCTGTAATTAGTCATGTATGTCCGAAGGTTGGGTGAGAGGGCTGTAATTAGTCATGTATGTCCGAAGGTTGGGTGAGAGGGCTGTAATTAGTCATGTATGTCCGAAGGTTGGGTGAGAGGGCTGTAATTAGTCATGTATGTCCGAAGGTTGGGTGAGAGAGCTGTAATTAGTCATGTATGTCCGAAGGTTGGGTGAGAGGGCTGTAATTAGTCATGTATGTCCGAAGGTTGGGTGAGAGGGCTGTAATTAGTCATGTATGTCCGAAGGTTGGGTGAGAGGGCTGTAATTAGTCATGTATGTCCGAAGGTTGGGTGAGAGGGCTGTAATTAGTCATGTATGTCCGAAGGTTGGGTGAGAGGGCTGTAATTAGTCATGTATGTCTAATGAGAGGGTGGGAGGATTGCAAGTAGTCATAACTATTCTAAATAAAATAAATATATATCATTTTACGAGCAAGATAATTTTACAATAGAAGTAATATAGAAGCTTCAATAACTGTACGGTTTAGCTTTACCAACTAAAATAAAAATGTAACTAACTTGTTAGCACACATGATTAATTAGCAGCTCCCTAACACAGAGAGCTATATATATATATCAAGATCCATATACACAGTAGCAAAGCTTACTCTTGAGAAAAATGAAACCAGTTCGGCGCCTCCGCTCATAGTAGTCGTATCACATACTTATATTTATTAAGCTGATTATTGCACCAGTTGATTACCTCACCACTAGGTTCACTAGCATTGCTTGGTTACAAGTAAAACGGCTGACCTTCGCTACTGTATATTTATATTATACTGTGTCTCTACCAATATTTACCTTTTTTCATTCTGATTTTGTAATATTTAATTAGTTTCTATTTAAAACCTAAAATATAAACTATTTCAAAAATTCAAAATACCTTGACTAGAGTGTTGACCCTGCGAACCATGTTGCGGAACATCTCCTCTTCCTTCTTGGTCAACTGTGAGATGAGCCTCACCATCCGACCCTCTTTCAGACTGGGCACTCTGAATGTGTCACTCAGTTCAAAGTTTTCATTCACTATTCCACTCCATGGGAACAAATGGATCACTCTGGAATTTAAATTAGGCATACTATATTAGGCATACTATATTAGGCATACTATATTCTGTCTATGAAAAACTTTAATAGGTATTACATAGGAATGTTGATGCCACGAATATAAGGGGAATAAACAAATGTTTTCTACTAAAGAATTTGTAGGGGATTTTTTTTCAGATGTCATCAATGAAGTGAAACCGACAAATCTGTTGTGTTTCTTGATGTCAGAGAAAGGCTTATTCTAGAAAACCCATTAAGAGAATAGGATATGAAGGAACCATTCTTTTTCGTTTTCGCATTCATTCGATTCGTTTTCATCAGTGGAAGTGGAGTTAGTGTGAGATAGCATCAATGGTTAATGTTCAGTACTGTCTTTGATGTGGGAGGGTAGATCTTTAATTAGAGACTGCAAATGGTAGTTCAGAAACATAAAAATTCTTTAACTGATGGAGTTACAGCTGGCAACAATTAGTCTTTTTTTCATGTAGAAGTAAAATATTTTTGTGGATTTTAGGTGAAATCTCAAACTTGAGTGGTTGATTCATTGTTAAAAAAAATTACAAATACAAACTGATAGTCTAACATGCTTTCACTAATAATAATCTTGATTTCAATAGAGCTGACGTGTTATTGTTGTTTTTTTTACTAGTTATTGTTACTAGTTTTCTATTATTGTTATCATATTCTCTTGTTATTGTTTATTTATTGTTATATTTAGCATTTTTGTAATTTATTTCTATTATTTATTTTGTATAATATTGGTACAATACATAGAAAATTAAAATGTGTATGTTGAAAAGAAGATTCTTTTTAACCTCAATTTGCTGAAATTAACTTTTCATGCAAGAACTTATAAGTTTTATTATTTATACTAGGGGACACCCCTGTACGCTTTGCGTGCCAACCCCGTCGTCACTCGCTGTGCTTGTGAGGTAAGCTCGGCCTGCGGCCTCGCCTGGGAACTCTACCTTTAGCCCCCTTGAGGAACTCGGCCTGCGGCCTCACCAAGACACTCTGCTACAGTCCCATTTGAGGAACTTGGCCTGCGGCCTAGTGGGGGGACTTGCCCTACGGCCTCACGGAGGAAAGTTCAGCCTGTGGCTTCACCAAGACATTCTGCTACAGTTCCATTTATGGATCTTGGCATGTCGCCTCGTGAGAAAGATCGGCCCTCTGCTTTGCCAGGATTGTTCACCAGTATTACCATTAATTTTGGTTTTTGGGGCAATGGAGCCCCTAAACATAGTCTTTTCTAAATTGTATGGTACATTTTGTATTTAAGAGTAGAATACCTTTATTTTGATACCCCACTTGGATGTATAAGTTTAACATTACTCAAATTTGGGTTTTGGATCATATTTTTTATGGAGGGGGGGAGGCAAAAGTTTCTAGCTCATGTGTAAGTGGGTTAGAATTTGTATACGCGAGTCAGTGAGTGAGTGAGTGAGTTAAACATGCGGCTTTATAGATATTAGATAATTCTTATGCTACAACCGTAATCATTTAAACTATTATACAGGATGGAAAAAATATGGAAACACTTTCACAATTTTTGTATGACTTCACTTGTAAAAGTGAAATCTTGTAAATGGTCATGGTTACAAAGAACATACTTTTTGACACCATAAGCGCCATTTCATCTTTTCAAGGGAACGGCCCACGAGGAGTTGAATGAAAATTTTCAACGTAAGCTTAGGTCGAGTTTGGTATCAAATGAAAGGTCTATTCAAGAGAAATTAATTGCCGCAAACTGAACTTCGAAAGATTTATCCTTTCCAGAGAAGCGGTCATTTGAATTTCAAAGTAACTAATTTGAACAATATTATTACTACGCTATTAAACGATTTAAAGTAGATTATTCTGATCAAAAATTATACGTTATGGAACACAATTATTAAAAAAAAAAGTAAAATTATCAAATTATTCAACGGACAAAAATAACGTTATGAAAGCGTTTCCATATTTTTTCCCACTCTATATAACACACCAATTTAAGTAAAAAAGTACTTTGTGAAGCAACTTCCAGTTTGTTATCAAATCAAGGGGACAGCTCACAAGGAGTCAAAAGAAAATCTTAAATAAGAGCATAAATTAATTGTAAATGAAATTAAAGGTCTTAATTAGGAAAATAAAACTCCACAGAGCGGATCGAATAATGTTTTACCTATACATAATAACAGCAGTTTAAATTTACAATCTTGGGAGCTTGATAAAAAATTCCTTAGTAAGTTGAACCATTGTAGATTAAAATGGTAACTTGTAGAACATAGATAATGTGCCTAAAATTTATTTTTTAAAACATCTATGAATTGTTTAACACATCAGAGAGATGTGGTTAACAATTCTGTACCACATTTGTTATGCAGTAATCAGAAAACTATCTTGAAGAGAGAATATGGTGAGTTGTGCATAAAATTAATAATCTTTATTAGAAGAACAAAGTGCCACGAATTGGACCCTAAGAGCTTCATCCTAATTAAAATAGCAATAGTTGAAATGTACAAAATTGAGCCAATCAAAAAGTGGTGTTATATTTCAAGTAGAAGTTCCAAGTGAAGGTAAAAGTCACTCTGTACTTGGTAAACTGTTCGTTACACTCAGAGTGAGTTCTTAGTAAATACTAAGAACATTTAACCTATACAAAGTAGGAAATCCCCAAGACATATTTCAATCACCGCTGTCATCCAAAGAGTGGACCTTTAGAAGTCGGATTTGTTCTCCAAAAAGTTTAATTTGATATACAACCTAAGCCATTATCTCCTTATGATATTTTTCTGACTCCTTGGTGACCATACTATTGGGAAAGTATGTGACTACTGAAGCCCTCTCACCCACTTTTCGAAAGTACATGACCCACCCACTCTCCTGTTCACGCACAATGTTAGTGATCCACCTGCCTTCCCCATACACGTACAGTGGTACTAATACCCAGGGCCTTAATAGTAAGAGCTGTCTCACTGCTTTGATGTGAGCGATGCCGCCTTAGTTCCCGGCGAGGGAGGGGAGGGGGCAAGCTGTGACGTAGCCCGTATGACACTGCTCGCCTTGCCCAATGCATTTCTTGTTAGTTTAGCTGTGTTTAGTTTCTTGTGTCACAATTCTGATGTCAGTTTTGAGTGATGTGAGTAATTATATGCGGTGCTTGGCGTGTTAAGTTAAAAAAAAAAAATAAAAAATTTAAGTTTTAAATGGGGAATTGTGTGATCGCAACCTGTTCAAACTATCATAGAAAGACTCAAAACCCAAGCGTTCAGGTTGTGTACCATAGGTTCCCTAGTAAAATATTTATAGAGAAAATGTGTCTAGTGACAATTATGAGGATGACATAAAAAATTCACTTGTTAGGCCTCCCTAAAAAAGACAACTATTAAAAAATACTTCTGTCCCTAGTTTAAAACTTCCAGGAACAGGAGATGATACAAATAAAAATAAACTTTCTGAAGACCGAAAGACAAGATTAAATATAAGGCGGAATCAGGGGGGAAGCATTGGAAACTGTACAAGGCTTGAGCCCTAAGAAGTCAAGCGTTGAAATATAAACTCCTTATATTGTTACAGAAAATACATCAGATTGTCCGAATTATCTAAATGTAGCAGATGTAATAGTTATAACGATATAACCTATGAAAATGTCACTTTACAGTATACAATCAACGTGTTATAGGCTAAATTAAACGTGTTAAAAAGTAAACAGAAGGATGAATTGAAGCGTAAGCGTAAAGTACAAGCATAAAGTAACTTATTGTACTGCTATACTGAGGAACAAAATTGCGTAAATCAAGTTATTGAAACATGAACTGTCCTTAGTAAAAAGAAATTTAAATCAGCTTACAGCCACAATAAATAATGTTATAACAATTCTGACGCCAGGGAAAATAAAGTCTATGTCTTGTAAGGATCAAGTTCGATGGACAAATCCCGATCTGTTATGTTAAGAGGGCTCTCTCGTAAGATGTATGCATACTTAAATGAAGGGGTTAATAGAATGAATTCTGACATTAAATCTATTGGTGAGTGACACAGCTTAAAACTGAATAACAATAAGACTCAACCTATTATTATTGGACATAACAGACTGATGGCACAGATTGATCTTGATACTGTACACCGCATCTCTATTGATAATAATTCACTTAACTACTGTGACAAAACTAAGAACTTGGGACTCCTTATGAATACTACACTTACATGGTCTGATCATGTATCTTTAATATGTAATAGGGTTTTTTGCTGGTATTCACACTCTTAAGAAATATTATAACTGTTTATCTTTAGATGTTAAGATTATGCTAGTGAAAACTCTTGTATTTCCCCACTTTGAGTACTGTGACATTGTCATCAGTGACATGCCTACCCATCTTTCAGATAAACTTCAACGAGTGCAGAACTACTGTCTACGTTATATTTTCAATCTCTGTCGAGATGAACATATCACTCCTTACTTAAGACGTTTAAATTTACTGAAGTTACTCGAGTATAGAAAGATCAAAATGTTATCTTTACTGTACAATCTTCTTCAATTTAAAAATCCTTTCTATTTAGCTTCGAATTTCGTGTTTAACCTTATGAAAATAAGGTCCGTAATTAACCCGGCAGGACTCACTTGCCGGAAGAAAAGACCGGGTTGGTACCTTTTGTAAGTATTTATTGTAACACCCCTCTTACTGCCAGTGTGGCAGCGCGTCTTTTGTTGGAGACTGGTCACTTTGACTGTGAATGAGTACACGTGCTATAGTTTCCCGGTTCGTTGGACTGTGAGTGAGTGTTTGTGAACTGAAGACGTGTGACGTGCATGGAATTTCTTTTACCGATTTTACCACAAGGATTTGTGTCTTTTTTTTTTTTTTTTTAATATATATATTTTGAATGTACGATTTTGGATTATACTTATTTATTTTTATTTATTTATTTTTATTTATTTATTCATAAGATCGTCAAGATATGGACGAGTATGGATTTCAAATGAGTGTGATGAGTGTAGATGAGCGAATGTAGTCATTGTTACAAACTAAGGCAGACTATTCCTTAGAAAGTGTCATTAATTAATAGCCCAATGACAAATCAACAGCTGGTGATTATCAGCTGATCCTACTCAAAATGTATTGACTCTGATTGGGATCGAACTGAGAATCTTTAGCACATGAAGCTGGGATTTAACGAACTATGCTACCGACTAATACGATGTATACTAATGAACAACGACGAATTGACAGACTTTACTAAGTGCAGAGCGAGATTTCACTTCACTTATAATTATTGCTTATTTGTGCTTATAGTTAGTGCTGATTATTATTTACAAAATTCCAATACTCTACATTTTAAAGTGATATAATTATACTGCTCATGAGATAAGAGTTTATATTTTATGTTTTTATTTGACCGGAGATTACGTTAGTTTGTTTCAAGAATATGTGAAATTGAATAGATAATAGCTAGGGTATATATTAAAATTGTCATAGATTTTTAATTCATTTTACTTTAGTAGGCTATTGTTTTAGGTTTTATAACTTAAAATATGTTATAACTGCAGTATTTTTATTATAATTTTGTTTTGAAAAACAAACAATGTTATATATAAATCATGTAACATCAGTATTTAAAATAACATTTTTTAGAAATCCATTGTTATTTAAAATTAATTTAAATACACAAATCCTTAATAAACTATTGATTTACTGTTTTAATATTGCATAAAGAAATTAGTAAATAAATGTAATGGTTTTTATTGCAATATACAACGTATTACTAATCCCGGTCCAAAAGACCTTGAGTGAGCTGCCGTGTTTTCAAATTAAAGTGAGTCCTGTCAGGTTAATGGGCGAGCCGGTGGCCGAGCTGTCTAAGGCGTCAAGACTGAGCTTGGGTTAGATATAGCGTAGGTTCGAATCCGGCCTAGACTGGAAGATGTATCAGTAATATTCACCTTCTACTGTACTGGTTCGCCCCCTTACTCTGTCTGAATCAGTTCCTTGCACAGATCAATAGTCTATGAGGAATGGGCATAGTAAGGTTAAGGAGATCGGCCTCTCCTTAAAAAAAATAAATAACTTCAGCATCAGTTATCGGGATACCCGTCAGGGTTCATCAATGTTAACTATTCCAGCTCATCGAACAGCACTTTACAATACATCTTTTACTGTCACTGCCTGCAGATTGTGGAATAAACTTGATCCTTCAACTTGAAATATTGATAGTCGAGCTCAGTTTGTTGCGGCACTGAGGGAGTGGTTGTCGGCGGATTCGTGGGGGGTCGTAGGCCTTGGCCGTGCTGTCAATGTTGGACTGAATGTATGTATGATATGTGTTTGTTGTGATCAGTTCATGGAATAATTTTTAGTATTGATTTATTTTTTGCCATGTAAGTAATAGTTTTTTGTTTTCTTCTTTGTTTTATATTCTTTCACGCTTGATGCTTAACTTGTTTAGTTTTAATTATCTTAAAACTCTAATTTTGTTTTGTTGTTTAACTTGTAAATAATGTGCTCAGCAGCAGTGAACACGTATGAACTCTTTAGATATACTAATTGTAGTTTTGTATTAAATTTTCTTTATGAGGTTAAATATAAGAGAGGACTTAACGGTCCTGACTTTGCCTCACTAAATAAAACTTTTTTCATTTCATTACTTATGGGACAGTATTACATTTCCTTTACCTTCCCCTGCAACTTTTAGAAGCGGAGTGAAATAAAAAAAGCCACAAAATGGTTAAAATAAAAAAAAACACAGTAAAAAAATAATAGCCCTATTGTGTAAAATATTAGAGAACATATACATAATTAGGGCTTTATATGCAACATAGCAAGCCAATGTTTAATTATGTATACATTATGTAAATATTATTGTTGAAATTAGGCCTACTTTTTTAAATATGTAAATATAAAAAAAAAGGAAAAATTTTCAAGCCTGCAAAATGAGCTCATATCCCTGAAACGCAGACAGTTTTGCAAGAAGTCTTTGCAATATATTGTCACAATTTAATAAATATATTAATTTTGAGATATGTAGTCTAACGATTTTACAATCTAAACATACCCCCCAGCAACCCATACACATACAGTGGTGATGTGATAAGACAGTTGACATTTGCTTTAAATATATAATTTTAGATACAGTATCAAGGTTTTACAAATTACTCCTTTAGTAAAAAATGGTTCAACAAACTTTTTATAAAGCTGAAGAATGTAATTTACAATATAATCAAATCGTACTACAGAAAAATAATAAATAAAAGGTATTAATTAATAATTAAGTTACATTTATTTTAAAATTCATCTAAATTATAAGGTGCTTTTCTTACAATATAATCTTTTAATTTGATTTTAAATTTACTATAAGATTGTTCCTTTTGTAGTTCATTAGAAGTTTACCTTAAAAAGGTTACTCCTTCATAAGTAGATTTTTTCTAATAAAATTCTTTATTGTGCTTCATAATAGCAAAGGCTGTATTATTCCTTGTATTATATTTTGTAACAATTTTTGACACCGGCTTTGTGGCTTGACACGTAAATGCTTTGAGCATATGCCATTTTGTTTTGGATCAACCTTTTTTGGTGCCGTTTGTGCAATTTATCTCTGCACAAACTGTTTCTAATTTTGTACATCTTGATATAAGCTTACGTTTAATAATTTGTTTAACTCCTCGTGGACCATCCACCATTGCATGTGAAGAGGCACTAACTACCCTAAAAAATTCTCTTGGGTTAAGTATGCATTTATAAAGTTTAACTCTCATAACTAGAGACAAGAAAATAACATTAAGCCGTCTACAATAGGAGGAGATACATTGTAACTTTTTAAAACTATGCCCCAGTGTAATTTTTTAAAGAGTGGACCTTTTCAGGTCAGATTTGTGGCACTGTATTTTCCTAATACAGACCTTTTATTTGATGTACTACTCGACCTATGCTCTCATTTAAAATTTTCTTCAGACTCCTTGTAGGCTGTCCCCCTGATATTGCATAAAACTGATAGTTACTTCAAAATGTATATTGTTATATGTGGTAATGATGTACCAAGGGATGTAATCATTGAGGAAATACTAAGCCAGTACAGGACTTTATAAACACCCTGTACTTTACTAACAGTTTAACAATAGTTATAATATTATCGTGTTTACAATCTGGTAGAAAAATCTTCTACTTGGAATTGTAAATATCATTTCCTCAGTTTAAACATTACCTTCAAATGTTAATAAAATTAATAGAGATCACAAAAATGTCATGATTTCAGTAGTACTGTAAAATTGTTATGCTTAGTGTCAGGACACAAGATAAATATGCAAATAAAGTGGTATGACATACTTTCGAGGACAATAAAAGTGACAGAGTTGTATTTAGACAATCTTTCATTGACAAGCACTGATGAATCTTGTTAATCTCAATAAACATGAAACAAGTGTTAACCCTTCCCGGGCTGAACCCAGTTTGCAGTCTGGGCAGAATTAAATAATGGTTGGGGTAAACAAAATTTTTTAATTTTTCATTCCAATTGGTTGGACACCCATCTAATAACCCTAAAACTATATATTTTACATTCAAATAATTTTGATGAGTATTATAGTAAGTAAAATATTGTTAGCGGATAATAATTCTCCTGGAGCCCCTGGCCGTGGCGCAGAGGAGAATAATTAAAATCACTCTAAAAAAAATCAACGTTATCCCACCAGATTATTAAATACTGAATTTCCTGTTTTAAACATTAGGAAGCTCTTTGTAAAAAATCTTCTTGTCTACGTTAGAAATAATAAGAATACTATTTTTTTGGGTTTGGAACATAACTATGCAACAAGAAATAGAATTGGCTTTGGTTATCAAATTCCACGACTAATTAATAGATTGGATTACTCTAATCCTTTTTATCTTGCGCATTATCTATATAAAAATTTACCACAGCAAATTGTTGACTTGGAGGGTGCCAGTGTCTCCGTGTATAAGCGTATGATCAGTGAGTGGCTACTTCAACTCAGCCTGGATGATGTAGAGAACTTGCTTCAATCCCAATATACATGACTTTCTAATTATTATTGTTAAGCACAGACCGAATTGCCAACTGATTTTAAAAATTTTCAAAATTACCAGTTTTTTCACATATAAATTTATTAGCATAGTCATCTTAAGTTTGCAGTCCTTTTAGGTTTTTTCAATCAATAAATTAATTAATTTTATTTATTTAACGTTAATTAGAATTTTTCAGCTCTTAATTAGCCTGGATATTTTGGTAATGACAGTTGGCCTATAGTTTAACATCTTTTCAGGATTGTAAAAGTTACATTTAGAATTAAATAATTCAAAATAATTAAGAATTAATTTTTTTTCTTGTAAATATCTCTAGAATACATTGTTAGTAATTAATATTACACAAGCCTTGGAGGAGCCCTCTCTTGCACACAGACCAGTAGTCTATGCAAGAGACATTCTTTTGTAATTTTGTATTTTTTGTGAACTTGAATAAAGCGATTTTTGATTTGATTTGAATTACGTCAAACGCCCTGGCGGGTCATGAAACTGAACATCTTATATACATAATTTTGCTAACTAAAGGTATAGTAATTATCATTTACAGCTCAAAAAAGACGTATTTAGCCATTCAATTATACTGTCTGGCTAGAAATTTAAAAGTCAGAATTATCAGGTGCAGCCATCTTCCAATAGTAGATGCACCGGGCACAATGGAAAACCGCTGGAATGATGTCAAAGGCGGAAAGCGTGGCAATGAGCATACATGGGAGACGGAGTGGAGGAGGGGCATGGAAAATGTTACAGTGGGGAGAAGGGATTGAAGGGATATGCAAAACAACTTCGTTCGCAACAGTCAGCGTCAGGTGATGAAGCATTGGTATTGACGGGTAGGTCTGTCATTCACCCGAACCACTAAAATCAGTATGCGGATAACGTAGTCTTTCCGCCTGTAGAGCATAATAATCTTGGTGGATTATTTCGTCAAAAGCCCGGGAAGGGTCAACTTATAACACAACTGTAAAAAATAATTTGTAATTATTTAAGATTCACTAGTCATAAGTACGTAATGCACTTAAAAATAGTTTCTTGATTAGCATATATGTTTTGGCAAGGCATTTCATTCCTTAGTAAGTCATATAGTCTAATTATAGCAAATATGGTATATTGAAGTTGATTTCCACAGTAGTTGTACTTCCTTGAACTTATTAAGCTTGCAATGTAACTTTTTGTAATATATTGAAAAGAAATTCATTATATTAAACACTTTGAAAATCAAACTACATTATTACTAATCTTCTAAAAGTAAACAATCCAGCGAGATATCAGAAAGACTAAGGCATTATCAATAGTACAATATAATAAAAATAATTAATGCGAGAAATGTGGGCACACATCTTAGGGCTGATTGATAGTTAAAATATCTCGGTTCAAAAGTACTATCACTAATAAACGTTGTTATTTTTAGAACTTAAATAGTTCCTTAATATTGAATTTTTCTGCCATCACTGTGAAACTTATAATGTAGGAATTTTAATGTTTATACAAAATATGGCATTTTTTACAAGCATTTTTGGCATTGGCAAAACTAATTTTGATGTTTATGAAAACTACAATAAGATCATGATAAGATATAAACTGCTGGATTCTGTGGTTAAATATTTGTTGGGTAAATTCACGTACCCTTCACTGTCTGTGACCACTTTCTCTAAGAACTTTGATGTGTCTTTGATGCCAGCGTCTTTGAGCTTTTTCTCCAACATTTCAGCTGTCATGTGATGGCCGAGTACGTTGCCTCTGCCTCCGATGATCTCACTAACAAAGTTACGTGCCCTCATGATCACCTCAGACAACTGCAGCTGTTCAGTTAAACACATATTAGGTTAGTTTTGTATAAGTAAGAATATATTATTAGCAACAGCCAACAAAAATTTTTATAACTATATGTCATAAAATTACTTAATTTCTCTTATTCATATGACCCTGACATGTCACAAGATTCAGTAATTGTACATCTGTAGTGAAGCCTAAAGCAAAGAAAATTAGTTGGAGTTTACTAAAAAAGAAATTCATGATAAGTTTTAAGTACAAAACGTGCCTTGAATAAAGAACCATTAGCTCTAGTTCCATGGCACACAACAGTCGGTACTCCATCATGCAATCTAGTTTCTCTAGTCCATTACATGAACGCTGACCCCATTACCATTGATTACAAGGTTGATCAAAACTAAACATTACAAAGGCAAAGCTTAGATGGTATATGAATAATACAAACATTTAAGATTGTGATTAAGACTTTAAAAAATAAACAAAGTTCACTCTTGTATAGCCACAGTCAGAAAAGTGTTTTTTATATATAAAGCGTTGACATGTTTTTGTGATGTGAAGTCACAAATTTGTAATGATAAAATAAAAAAATTAAAAAAACAATAGGCAAAGTATTCTGGTAACTTGTGAGAAGAATAAGGTCCAGTTTGCCTTTGGCCAGAGGCGATAAAGGGTGTCGCCTCTCAAACCTGTTGATTATCTATAGATTAATGAGCTAAAAGTTAGTATGTCATTTCGATAAATAATAGATTTATACCAGAGGTTCAAAATTGAGTACACTGCATTTTGAAACCAAAAGTAGACGAAAGCAAGCCAGTAAGACATTCCTACATTGAAAAGATACCATATTATTAACATATTTTTTTAATATCTTTTTACCTGTTTTTTAGTTCGTAATTGGATATTTCACTGATTGGTATTCAATTCATACAAATGACGCACCAACTTTTAGCTCATTAATCTATATCTATAAATAATCAACAGGTTTGAGAGGCGATACCCTTTATCGCCTCTGGCCAAAGGCAAACTGGACCTTATTCTTCTCACAAGTTACCAGAAAATAGAGTATGTTGCAGTAGTGTTGCATTAGTCAGAGAAGATAGGGGCAATCCTCCTCTTGAAATCTCCGTTCATAGGGTGAGTTGGTTAAATATTCTTCAGTGAGGAATTTTTTCATTTTCCTTCTGGGAATTACTTGGGATTATACTATCACCTTTCATTGTACAACTGACAGATGTTCTTCTCTGCACTACTGTTAATGCAGCTGCCAGGCTTTTATTTCAGACACTATTAAGTCAAGGAGAAATAATGTACCATTGACCGAGCTTCCAAGTATCCTAACTGGTTCTCATCTGACTTAACAAGGTAACAAGGTGTATTCAGAGAGCGGAAATTGTTAACAGCAGTCAGCCTTTATATTGTGGAGTGTATCATGATAGCTAAATCCCATAATGTTCAACAACACCAAGACATTCACTCCCACAATACTAGGCATGCCAAAAACTTCACATTGCCAATCCACAAGTTAACACTTTCTGAAAAAAACCTACATATGCTGGAGCGATATTCTTCAATAATCTCCCTGACGAGCTGAAGAGAGTGGAAGTAGAGAAGTTGAAGAAACATCTGCACACCTGGTTCCAGGAAAGACCGTTCTACTCTGTTAAAGAATTCCTGAATTGGAGAGTCGACTCGCAGAGAATGTGACTACTGGGGTAGCTGTCTGTCGACGAACTTAGTCAAAAACTTTTATAATTTACATGTATTGATTAGACTATGATTCCTTTTCATTTCCTTCTTGATGAATGTGAAAATAAAGAAATTTCGATTTGATTTGATACTCAAGAGGAATCGTTCTGCTAATAAGAAATTTAAGCAATCAGGAGGTACAGACGAGTACGAGGTTTATTCTGGCCTGAGAAGAGCTGTCAAAGTGGAATTAGATCGGTGCAGGAGGGAGCATGCTCATGTTGAGAGCTATCTGACAAAAGTGGTTACAATTTCGAATTGATATTATACAATGTGATACAGCAAATACTTTACATAATAAAGTTTCAAATCCCATAACTATTAATCACCTCATAAAAATAAAATTATATTTAACTCCCCAATAGTTGATATTATTTAATTTTAACAAATTCATTTTAGAGATTCTAAATATTTAATAATTTCAAAATACATATTGATGAGAGAAAGATAATACATCAGAAACAAATAACTCACTTTAATATTCTTCATAATTACTACATGCAACAAGTTAGTTACATCATGGCACAACGCACTATCTATTGAGTGCTATCTTGAATTACATATATAACGTAACAGCAAGGCACAATCGATATCAATATTTTGCAAATTAACAAATAGTATTAGTTTGCTACCTGAATCTTCCAGTTGGCAAAGACATATGTGTTATACAATTATTACTCTATGAGATATGAAAATCTTTATTAGAATAAATACATTTAAAACATAGCCCGACTATATTTTTATTCTCGGAAAAAATTATTGAATGATTTATTTACCTCACTATGTTTTAATTAGCTTTTTATTAGAAAATATAAATTAAAATAACATTGTATTTAATAACATTTAAGTACTTGTAATTTCTTGGTATTTTAAGTTTGGGGCAAAAATATTTTTGAAATGTTAAGAATACATACACAGATGGGGTGCTAGAAACAACACACTATTCAGAGGTCAAACAAAATTCTAAATGATGTACTGATCCCTAAAGGTACGTTTGCATTCCTACAAATTTGTGCCGGGCACATGTGCCCGCCGTGTGCCCGGCACAAATCTCCGAATTTGTAGGAATGGAAACAGCCCGGCAAAAGTCGTGGCACAAGTGCCGGTGCGACTTTTGTGCCCGCCGACTGCGCGACAAAACATGTGCCGGGAGTTGCTGGCACATGTGCCCGGTTGGAATGGAAACGGCTGGGCACATGTGCCCGCAACTCGCGCATGCGCAGGTCCTCCAAACTACCGCATGCTCATAGATGACAGTTACACATAACCTCAAATTTCATTGTGTTCCGGTGCGACCTGTGATTGTTCGTGTGCTCTCTGCTTCACTATCATCCGCGCAGCTATGGATTGGTCAAAGTGTAAGGTATCGAGGCTAATCGAGTTGTTCGAACAAGAGACAGTCCTTTGGAACGTGGCAAGTGCTAACCACAAAAACTCTAACAACAGGCACGACGCTTTTCTACGGATTGCAACTGCGATGGAGTGCACTGTTGCTGAGGTAAAAAAGAAGCTGCACAACTTAAGGTCGCAGTAACTTAGGGAGGTAACTAAGGTAGAGAAAAGCAAGAAAAGTGGTGCAGGGGCAAGTAAGTGATGTGTATGTTCCTAAATGGCAGTTTTTTTCGTTATTGAGCTTTTTGTCAAAGCACAGTGAGTGTATGCCCCACTTCAGCTCTATAAATCTGGTAAGTAAATAACATATGTACTTATAGTAGTTTAATTTTTTAATTGCATTTCAAAACGTACAGGTTAAACATAAAACCGTTTAATATGGCTAAAATTAAATCAATAAGTACATACAAGATCCTAATTGATAAATTAACGTAAAATAGGTTAATGCCATTGTACAAAATGTTGTGTACGGTCTCTTATTAACTTCTTTTTTTTTGTATTGAAGGAAAAATTAATGTATTACATGGAAAATAGGTATGCACAAGGTACTAATTGATATTAATACAAACAAGTTAAGATATTTACAACATTTCAATGCTTTGTATAGACTCTCATATTCACTCTTGTGTACTCAGTGTTTACAAAAGTTTAAACTCACTAGGGAGAACTAAGCAAAGCGATTTTGCCAGGAGAGAGGCTGACTGTGAAAAAAGTTGGCCATTTCTTGGCGCACAAACACACCAGGATTTTCCCCCCTCTGTTTTACCCATTTTAGTCCTAGAAGTTCAATCCCTTCATTTCTCCAAGTTCCGTTTGTGACATTTCCTTGTTCATCTTCATAATCAAAGACATGAGCAGGAGAATAGGTTTCTGCAGATGAATTGCTTCTTAAAAAATTATGCAGATAGGCACAGCTCAACGTGACCCACTTTGCAGATTCTGGCTGCAGTGATATAGGTTTCCTGAGAACTCTGAAAACACTACTCATTACTCCGAAGGCATTTTCGATAACCCTCCTGGCTCTTGAATGCCTATAGTTAAAGGCCCTTTCAATCGAACCTTTGTTATGCCTTCCTGTAAATGGTTTCATTATGCGTTCTGTCATGGCAAATGCGTCATCAGCCACAATCACAAAAGGCATATCTACATCCCTACCTGGCAAAGGCCGCTTTTGTGGAAAATTTAGCTGGTTTTGCTCAACAGATGAGTATAAGTCAGTGTCCAAAATACACCTGCGTCACATTCACGTCCTTGTACACCAACGTCCACATACATAAAGTTATAGTTTGCCTCACATAATGCCATTAATACTATACTAAATGTCCCCTTATAATTGTAGTACAAACTACCACTGTTGGCTGGAGCTTGGATAACAACATGTTTCCCGTCTAGTGCGCCTACACAATTTGGATAGTTCCATTTGGTGTAAAATCCTTTCGATATGTCTTCCCAACCGTTCTCATTTGTGGTAGCTGAAAAATATATATACAGAGAGTTGTAAAAATAACCAAAAATAAATGATAAAATAGAATAATTCATTGCTAAAACTTCATAACCAACATCTTCTGATTTAGAATTGTTTACATTAATAACAACTTAAAATAAATCATTTGATGCATAAACCACACAACTGCAACAAAATGTCGGGTTTGCGGTTTCCGCAATAAACGATTCTATCATGCACAAATAACCATTAACTTAAATTAATTTCTTACATATACTATGCCTAATTAATTGTAAAATTTAGAGTAATTTTGGGTTTCATTTGTCATTTTTTGTTATATTTAACTATGTACCAGTTGATTATGTAAACATATAACCATGTTTACAGGTTACAAAATCTATTAATAATAAAGTACATTTATCTTTTTTCCTTTTTACAGGAGAAGAACCTGGCTAGCAAAGAACCGAAGGACACTGAGGAGCAAATACTTGAAGACAAGAGTGACGACATGGAAAATGAAACGGAAGACGCGTCAGTACCCCCACCTGTACCAGTTCCACCCAAAAATGCTACATCGCCTCGTGATCAGATGCCACGCCCCACAAAACGCCCTCTGCAAGAACCGAAAATAAGTTTGGAAAAAAAATTCAACCACGCTTATGATGTGTTTACATCAACTGCCACACGGAAGAAAAACGAGGATGAATGTTTTGGGGAATATGTGGGTGAGTCCTTAAAACAAATTACTGATAGAAGAGTTAAGGCTTGGGTTCGCCATAGTATCTTGAATATATTGTACCAAGCTGAATGTGGTATGACCGTAGGTGAATGTCTTCCACCACTCAATCCTCCTGCGGCTACTCTGGACAATTATTCTCATATCCAGCCAACATCACCACATATGTCCTATACTAACCTACAACCACGCTCGAATTCATCTTGTAGTAGTAACTATAGCCCTGCCCAAAGTCCACTCCCTCCCCAACAGTTCAACACAAATCAGCAGCTGTACCTTCCGATGTTGCCACCAAGAAATGAGGAAGAAGAACTTAGAATGTTAGATGGTAATTTGGAGTACTCTCAAAAACTGCCTTATGCCAAGAAGTAATTGTAATTTAAAGTACAGCTATGAATTAAATAGTTAAAAAAATAATTTCCTTATGTAATTAGTTTTCTTGTTTTTTTTTTTTTGTTTTTTTTTCTTTATTGTGTACTGTAGAACTTTACGAATTGTAACTTTCCAACAAATCATGAATTTGTTATTAATGCTTAATCATGCCTAACAGAGTTTTATGTTTTTCCGTTTTTCAAATAAAGGTGATTTTTACAAGAATGTTTGTTTTTTTGCCATGCTTAACGATTCAGTAGAGGTTTTTTCATATTTATAATATATTATAACGACCACCTGTAACTTACTCTGACACATAGAATAACCTAGGTGGATAGATATATAGATTTATTCAAGGTTATACAAATACATAGATGTCGGATCGATTCTTACCTGAATGTAGCTCTTCAAAGCTATAACAATGGCTTTGCACACTTCAGGTATGAATCTTGATATCGTAGATTTTGATATCCTGTGAAGGTACATCAGCGAGCTGTAGCTATCGCCCGTTGCTAAAAATCGTAGAGTGGTAGCTAACATTTCCCCAGGAGGAATGGTTTTTCGACAATTGCTGTTTTTCTCAATTTCCGGTGCAATCAGATGTAACAAAAATTCAAAATCATGGAAAGTCATACGGAGGAAATTTTCGAAGCCACTTTGTACGCGCAAATCTCTCATCAATGAGTTGAAGGCGCCTTCCGATGGTCTTTTAGCCAAAAAACTTCTTATCCACCATCTAGGTCGTTTTTGTCTTTTTCTTCTAAGTTCATTGTATGCACCAGCCATAATTAAAAAAGCAGATGCTGCTATGTCATCCATGATGATTTTTAGAACACAATATAATCGAAATCAGCTACCGAAACTTACCACATCACAACAAGAGAGCAACTGACCTTGTCTGCCAGACGTTAGTCGCAGGACTTGTGCCCGCCTAGGAAACGGCATGAAAAATTACGTGCGACTTGTGCCTGCGACTTGTAGTATTGGAAACGTACCTTAACAATGACACTTCCTCATGATAATATATATATATATATAGTAGATCCTCATTACAATGGACTACACATTTCGTGACAGACACTGACAGAGACCTTAACAAAATTTAAAATAGCAAATTTTTATATTTGTTTATTGTATAGAATTCTGCTTAACATTTAATTGGGACACATAGTTCAATGTTAAAATTACTATCAAAATTCTACAGTGTTTTAAATTTAACAGCAACAAGAATTAAAAATGAGAATCAAATTAAAAGATTATATTCGCTAATGATTTTGGTATGAATTAGGCAGGTGACATAGCTTATTTTAACGGGCCTGCCAGCATGCGTTAGCAAAGGATCGCTTGATCTTTCAGCCATCTTCAGTTCTTGAATAGAGTGAAATTGTGGATTGCCTAAACAAGCAAAACATGGAATCTCACCAAGACGGTGAGGAGGGAGAATTTACAGGATGCCTAGGAGGGGGTAATACGTGACTCTGACCTGACATTGATGTTTTTACAACCACTTGAGTTATTGTCTACCGCATTATGTTCTAAATTTTATAAAAAATAACACCACATTTTTATTTATGATTGTTTTTTTTCTAGTTTCTCTAGTTCATTACATGAACGCTGACTCCATCACCATTGATTACTATGCTGATCAAAACTAAAAATTACATCTTGTAAACTCCTGAGAATTTATGTATAAAAAAATGACTAAATAAACTATTGTACTTTTATTTGTGTTCATACACTGCACATAACAGGCTTTCATTATAACGGACAACCTTCAATCCCAATTAGTCTATTATAATGGGGTTCATTGTGTTTACATAACTATTTATACAAATTTAAAGTGTCAAAATTAATTTGGTTTTATCACAGTGCTTATTAAAATGATAATGTTAATAATTAGTGTAATAAAATTCTTGTTACAAAATTATTAAATGAAAATAATTTTTGTACTGAAAATAATTTTTTTAATATAAAATACAAGGTACCGTGGAGTCAAAAGTTCCAATAATCAGATGAAATGTATTAGACAAAGGTAAAGAGGCAGAGACGTCCATACGTAAGAAACAAGAAACCGGGACATCATAGAACGGTAGTATATGAGCACTTGCCCTCACAGGTAGGTGTTCGTATAACTAACAGACTAACTGAACATCTTAAAAAAGTCTGTCCCAACTGGCATTTTATAGCTTAGACGAGTTCTTTGCAGTTAATTGAGAAGCCACTGAATTTTAGAATTTTAAAATTGATATCGGAGGAATTAGAGGGGGTATAATTAGCAAGTGAATGGGAATCTGAATATGTGAATAAAAAAATATGTTTGAAAGGGAAAATTGTAATGGCTAATTTTATTTGTTTTTACATATTACTATTGTGACACAACGTTATAAATTGTTATGTATGCAATAAAAAACATATTATTATTTTAAAAAACGTACAAACCTATGTTACTTCAAAATACTCTTCTCCTACGACAGCACACTTGCCCCAACAATCATAAATTTGATCAAAAGACTTTTGAAACTCATTGTCTTCCAATGCCTTTGTCACATTATCTATGACAGCTCTAGCTTCGGCATATCGTTCTCCTTAGCATGATTTTTTTTCAGCCATGTGAACAGGAAGAAATCAGCCAGCGTGAGGTCAGGTGTCTAGGATGTTCTAGTGAGGCAACGCTGTGCTTGGTTAGGTAGTTACGTACTAACGGAGATTGATGCACACGGGCACTGCCATGAAGCAAAATCATATTGTTTTTAGGCTGTTTCTTTCTAATGGCTTCTTGGCATCCTGAGAATTTATATTAAAAAAATAACTCCAGGCTAACTACCTAACTTTTCTCTTACTTTTGTCCAAAGCAAAAATGTTCTCTCCTTGATGATATTGTTTTCCATTCATTCACGTTTGAGGCTCATTACAGAAAACATGTTTCATCACCAGTGACATTTGTTTTTTTTAAAATCAGGATCTGCATTTGCTTCCTTTGTTTTTTATGGTCTGAAGTCAACATTTTGGCAACCACTCGCAAACAAACTCAATATATGTTCAAACAGTCATGAAGAATGACATTACACTGCCATGTGATAAATTTACCTCATATGCGATTTCATCAATCGCACACAATTTAACAATTAGTTACACAAAATTTAAAGTTTTATCGCTGTTCATTAATGCCAGTTTCAAAAAGCCACAAACAAACATTGCAAACATGCAAATATATGGGGGAACAATGGCAGCTGAGCGATACTCGCGCTACCGATATCCCTTCTCTAGGAGTAGTACTAGTTACTTCATGACAATATTCCCACCGGCAACCACCACGGCGAATGTCTCTGAACATCTTTCCGGGAACTTTTTGACTCTACCTTGTATTTATCTTCACATTTCTTAACTGATAATACTTAATACTTACAAGCAGTTGAGGCCTGCCCAAGGCTGTCAGTTTTACTGCTGTGATGCCTGTTCCGTAAGTAGCACCTGCAACAAGTTCCCACCACTTTGTTACTAGATTACCAGAGCTCGTTGTTTGATGACATAATGAAAGTTTAATAGGGAAAATAGTTTATACTTAAACAGATATGAACAAGAATAGAAGGAATTTTATAAATCACAACTAGAACTAAAAATCTTTAACATTTCTTTTCCATTCCCAAGAAATGTGGCATCTACTTATATTTGTTTTTCTTAAAGTTGAATTTAATATATAAAATCTATTATGACAGCCAATAAATATATTTTAAAGTATTGTAAGTCGGAGAAAGATATTTGACCAGCTTCTTATAAGTCACGGCCAACGCTACTCGGACTTGTCTACAAGTGCACGTTGAACTCTATTATCAAATATTAGTAATTGTTTGCAGTAAAGATTTTTCTGTACAAAACTAATGCTATTCCTTTTATGTACCCAGTTACTACTTATTTCAAAAGGTACAAAATCTTTTTGAATTAATCTTGAGTAGAAAGTGAAATTGTTATTCCTCCAGATTTCATTCCAGTAGCATGGTTTTCATACCAAACAAATAATGGTTAACCATTTGGTAGATTGTTTTGTAATCAACTCAAGAAACAAACATTAAGACTCAAGACTAACTATTCCAATTAAGGACAAATTAATTTGTTGGTTAAAAACAGATACGATTAACTGTAAGACATTTTTTTATTACAATGATAACAAGCTATGTTCAAAAATAATTCAGATATCTAAATTGGAAATTATCTTTACTAGTCTAAGACTCAGACAAAGGCAAGAGAATGAGGCATTTTTCATAAAAAGTCAAAAATACAGGACCCAAAAATTATATAAATTTAAATAGTTCTAGTGTTTAATTCTGTAATGTATTAAACTTATTAATTAAGTAAATTTGTGTACCATATTTATTATTTATTTATATTGAAAACAAAGCACTTGAAAATAAAAATATTTCGATAAAAGTCCATTCAACTTCAAATGTTGAATGCAAACTTTAATTGATTCATTGATTTTGAGATCCTATAGACTAGCTAGAAAATTATCTTGAAACACATGATCAAACTGTTTATGCTTATCAGAAAACCAATTATGACAGCTCTATCACAAGAGATAAAATAAATTGTGCTAAACCTTGCACCCAATGCCATAAACATTATCAATTTTAGGTAAGATATCATATCAGCAGCTTAACAGTAAATCCTCAACAGTTTTTCTCAATTCAATCAAGTATTAAAATTCCCTACTGCTGGATTTTAATGTTCACTAAAAATTTGTAGTTCAGTTGATATTAATCAATAGAATGTAAACTATTAGTAAGAATTATTTGCACTTTTCATTTGTGGAAATTTTATCCCTCCTAAATAAACAAGGGAGGGAGGTTCTGAATGACTGAAAGAAGGACATTTTAGATCTAAAATCCTTTTAGTGAAACTAAATTAAATTCATGATCGAACCTGCAAAGCAGTTAGGTTTAATGTGGACCTAGGGTTTAAACACAAGTATATTATTGTTTATTAAAAAAATATTTATAACAATTATTACTTTTTTTTGGCATTAAAATCAACCAAGAGAGTGAACTGTGATAGTTTTTTTCTATTTTGGTTCTTTACTTAAAATTATTGAATTAAATTCTCATTTCCGCCATGGCTAATTTTTTGTAAGGTTCCCTCTATTAAAATTGTATGTGGTAATGTTAAATGATATAAAAATTAGAAAATATTGTTTCTTGTATTACATAACAGTTAAATCATCAGATAGTCATTGTCAACAGCAATATATTATTTCATGGTCATGAATATAAGACCTAAGAAAAGATCGGTGCTGCTATCTCTATATTACAACATTAATAACATCATTGTGATAGTAACTAATTGACTATTTAAAACATATTTCAATTGATTCATTCGGCTAATGCCATTAACACAAGATAGAAAACGATTCCTTATTCCTAAAAATAGAAAAAATGTGTTATAAAACTATCAATAACAAGATTAAAGACTATAATTATAGCCACTTAATTAGAGATACTGAGGTTATATAGAATCATTTTAATGATCTTTGCAAATATCTAAGAAACTATTTATTAAATTATCACAGTATTCTTGAGAAAGGCCTTATACAAATTTACCACATACTTAAGTTTCCAAAAAAATACCAGCACAATTGATGGACATTTTTATAACTCTACATTTGTAATTCACCTGCAAAATTCTAGAAAATACCTAATTAACAGACATAAAACTTAAATTCCAATTCATTTTGGAATAGTTCCAATTCCACTAATGAATAGTTGTTATATCTAATTGTATAAAGTATTTAATAGTAGACACTGTTTACTAACAGTGGCTGGTGTGGGCCTTGCCCGGCTCAGCACTGGCCGCACGCTTACATTATTCAACCATAGGGATGCGAGTACATGTGATTGCATGGTTGAGTGTGCAGGCGTGTGTTTCTGGGTGTCTGTATACAAGTCTGGAATATATTTATCAATTTTAAAACTATTGAAAGAAATGTGATGAAACTTTGTAGTTATGTACATGTCCCTACATCAAACATTAAGACATATTTCACTTGTCTTTTTCATATCCAAGGAATAGCCAATGAAAGAAATCTTATAAATTAAAATAAAAGCCTAACTCGATTTACACCTCATTTTAAATGACTTGGTTTGTAAAAAACAAGAGTGCAAATCTGAGGTCAAAAGGATGACCCAGTCAGACAATATAGCCACATAAAGGATTTAATATCAAATAACTAAACTGCTTAAGAGCAAGGCTAAGATTATCTATTGCTGCATAGATCTATAATTTATCTGACTGAATATGAGAAATTAATTTTATTAAAAAATAAGTAACAAATTATTATAATAATATTTCAAAACTATTTTTATGGTAAACATACTGTCAAAAGGAGTTTAATAATTTTTCTTTCTTATTTTTATTTTTGTTAAATAACATAGTTATTTTTATAATGCAGTTGCTCGTTACAATTGTTAAAAATTAACAACATACTCAACAGGGACATCAAACTGTTAAATAAATAGCCGTATAACTAAGAAGAATTAATAATATGACATTACATTCTTTGAATCACTGTATTTTTTGACTGGATCATGCTTTTGACCTCAGCTTTGCACTCTTGTATTGTACGAAGAAAAACCTTTATATTGAGACATAACTCGTGGTAGACTACATTCCAAATTTTTAAGATTTCCTTCATGGGCCATCCCCTGGCTATACGAAAAATATATTTAAATGTTTAATTTATGAAGATGTACATAACTACAAAGTTTCATTACATTTCTTTCAATTATTTTAAAATTAAATATATTCCAGACTTTTGCCCAACCCTGACATTAAAATTTTTAAATCACTGTATTTTCTGACTGGGTTATCCTTTTGACCTCAGGTTTGCACTTTTGTATTGTACAAACAAAGAACTTTAAAATGAGGTATAAGTTAAGGTAGGCTGACATTTAAAATTTGTAAAACTTTGTTCATGGGCCAACTCCTGCATACACGAAAAACTAGTAAAATATGTCTAAATGTTTGGTATAGAGAGACATGCACAAAACTGCAAAGTTTCATTAAATTTTTTCAATAGTTTTGAAATTAATAAATATATTCCAGACTTTTGCCCAACCCTGTATATATATACACACGTTTGTGAGTGCATATACACAAACGTTTGTGAGTGCATATACACAAACGTTTGTGAGTGCTTGTGTTGTTGTATGGCTGTATAGATGTTGTAAGAAAATTAAGTATTGGTAATTTTTTTAGATATATAGGTCTGTTCCTTCTTTAGTTTCTCAATTAAATTTTAGTTTTGTTTATGTCGACATAAACCTACAGTTTTATTTAATATTCTTCACTAGATAATGCAGTAAGGTTTTTCTGTGAATAGTACTCATGAAATCAAAATAGTATAGATTTAATTTCATATGTGTGGGTTTGCCTGTATTACCTCCCTTAACAAATTGTGATCTATTGGTAAAATAAAGCAATATGGAGGGCTATTTACAGTACAATCTAGTACTAGTAATTTTTTATTTTTAAAGGATAGGCCGATCTCCTTTTCAACCTTACTCTGCCTATTCCCCATAGACTAATCATCTGTACGGGGAGCTTATCACATAGAGTAAGGGGAAGAACCAGTACAGTACAAACTGATCATTACTGATAAAAACTAACATTCCAGGCCAGGATTCAAACCAGCGCTATTCCTAACACAGGTACAATGTCCTGACACCTTTGACCGCCCAGCCACTGACTCTCAAATTTTTTTTAATTCAATATTTCTGGCTAATTTAATTTTTCAAATTGCAAATTATCTGATACAATACAAAATGCTTTGATAAAGCCAACAGAAAAGCTCTACATTCCTCCCTGTTCTCAAATCCTTTGAATAAATAGAAGAAAAAAATCTTCAACTTCTTTGATACTGCAAGAAATATTTCTAAAGCCAAACTGAAGGGTTGTAAACATTTTATATCCATCAAAAACTTTGAATTTTGCTATAGTCAACATTCTCTATTCATAATGGTACAGAAAGTGTATACATTGAATAGCGTCTTCTTAAAAACTTAAAATTAAAACATTAACATTAATCCCGTTTTTAGCATGTACATATGTACAGTTTATTTTAATTTATTTTCAAACTCATCAATAGAGTATAGGCTAGATCAATCAAACATTTTTTAACATGCCTTTTAAATGTTTGATCATCCTTCTCATTCTTTAACTGTGTTGGAACTTTTCTTATGAATATATTTCTAGCATACATTAGGTTTTATATTATGTATGCTAAACACCAATATATAGCTAAAAACCAATCTATACGTGTATGGGGTGGGCAGGTTGAGCACACTACCACTGTGCTGTTGAGCACATTATTGCGAGCACTTACGATCGTAGGCACATAATTGCTACCTTGTCACACTGCGTGTCACTCTGTTGCGTCTTCTTGTTTGTGTGTGTATGACTGATTTTTTATTTTATCAAAGTGATCATACGCTTAAGACACACGCACATGCATATACAATTAGTACTGATCCGTTAGCTACGTAACTGTAGCTGGATACAAAATGAGTTGTTAGATAGAAAGGCAGGGAAGAAGAGAGGAACAGCAAGAGGCTGCACCAAGTTATACCAATACCAGAGGCTCAGGTGGGTCAATAACGGTTTCTTAGTATACTCACAGACATATGTATCATCTTAAAAACAGTTTGGCCTAACAATTCTGTTTTAAACAAGAAAAACTAAAATAAATTTATACGAGGGTCGTCCAGAAAGTAAAGAACGATTGCGCATCACGGACGGCGCAGTTCCCCCACCACCACGGGAGTGGGCTTATTCTTTAGTCCAAACCTTCCGTTTCAGTTTGAGCTGTGTAGCGGTGCCGTGAGGCCACGTTTGCGTCTCTTGTGGAAGTTCAAAATGGCGGCGCCAATTGAAAATCCCGCCAAGTGTGAAGTCCGTAGTGTGATTCGGTTTCTGAATGCGCAGCATGTTCCACCCATAGAAATTTATGGGCAAATTAAGGCAGTGTACGGTGACAATGCGATGAACGAGTCATCGGTGAGAAAATGGTGCATTCAATTTAATGAAGGCACAACTAGTGTGCACGACGAGGAACGAAGTGGAAGGCCGTCACTCGTTACTGACGAGTTGACAGCGAAAGTTGATGAAAGAATTCAAGAAAACCGGCGTTTCATTTTGAGCGGTCTACTGGCATTTTTTCCACTGCCAGTAGACCGCTCAAAGTGAAACACCGGTTTTCTTGAATTTTTTCGTCAACTTTCGCTGTCAACTCGTCAGTAACGAGTGACGGCCTTCCACTTCGTTCCTCGTCGTGCACACTAGTTGTGCCTTCATTAAATTGAATGCACCATTTTCTCACCGATGACTCGTTCATCGCATTGTCACCGTACACTGCCTTAATTTGCCCATAAATTTCTATGGGTCGAACATGCTGCGCATTCAGAAACCGAATCACACTACGGACTTCACACTTGGCGGGATTTTCAATTGGCCCCGCCATTTTGAACTTCCACAAGAGACGCAAACGTGACCTCACAGCACCGCTACACAGCTCAAACTGAAGCGAAAGGTTTGGACTAAAGAATAAGCCCACTCCCGCGGTGGTGGGGGAACTGCGCCGTCCGTGATGCGCAATCGTTCTTTACTTTCTGGACGACCCTCGTATAATATTAAAGAAAACTGTGTAATATTGACCCAGCCACTCACCCTTACACGTACGTTGGTATTGACCCACCCACCCATACACTTACATTGGTATTGACCCACCCTCCCACCAATACACGTACATTGGTATTGACCCACCCTCCCACCCATACACGTACATTACTATTGACCCACCCGCCCACTCAAACACATACAGTTGTATTATTGACCCACCCTCCCACCCATACACGTACATTGGTATTGACCCACCCACCCACCCATACACATACAGTGTTATTGACCCACCCTCCCACCCATACACGTACATTGGTATTGATGACCAGTGTCTCAAGTATGGCGGGAGGGTCAACACCACTGTATGTGTTCGGGTGGGTGTGGGGATCAATACTAATGTACGTGTCTGATTGGGTGGGTGGTCAACATTACTGTACGTGTCCGCGTGAGTGGGTGGGTGAACATCACTGTATGTGTTCGGGTGGGTGTGTGGATCAATACTAATGTACATGTCTGATTGGGTGGGTGGTCAACATTACTGTACATGTCCGGGTGAGTGGGTGGGTGAACATCACTGTATGTGTCTGGACGGGTGGAAAGGTCTGTAGAATGGGTGCCTGTATAAAACTCATCTTATTTTGATAAGATGTGTTTGAGTTTTTGTGTTCACCAAAGACCACTTCATTCCAATTATTTACTGTTTATTTTTGTTGAAAATAAAACTTTGACATTATCAGCTATTACAATTAAAAGTTAAACATCATGTTACCAACTTAAGAAACATTATGCATTTTTGGCAGTGAGATGATGTTCTGAGACCGAGTTAAATTTATTTTTTTGTGTTATATTTATCTTTAAAATACTGCTGTTTGTTTAAGTTACTTTGTCTCTTTGAAAATCAATATAGTTTCAAAAATGTACAACCCAAATAGTGTTAAAATTTTCAATTCTGAAAAATATTATCATAGTTGAATAACAAGAAAATAAGACTAATTACTATTTACTATCCTATCACTAAATTGTATTGACCTAAAATCATTTATAAGTCTATAAATTTGTCTATCCTTTTCAGATAAAATAGGTCTACTCAAATAATAATTTGTTGGGGGTGAGTAATTCAGTTTTAAAGTCAAAGCACAGTGTGGTTGAACAACTTCACACACTAAAGTGGAGAGTTGTACATTTGAAATAACATAATAATATCACACAACATTAAGTACACTTTTTGTACTAAAACTCTTACATCTATATTTATGATTATTTTTTAATCTGATTGATTATTGTATTACACAATTTGGTTTCTTAACCTACGTGACGTGTGACCCAGTTGAAATAACATAATAAAGCAGGAGGAACTTTTTAAGATCAATTCTATAAGTATTAAAATCTATTTTTTATTTTGAGGAAGAAAATTAAATAACTTTTTAGCCATGTACGCAGAAGATTGTTTTAGTAAACTAGTTCTATAATTTGGGATTGTCAATGTTTCTGTTGCGTTATATAATAGGTAATCACAATTTTATTTTTATTATATTTCTTCTTATTGCAGATATAATATAGGAGAAATAGCATTTTATCTAGAAAACTTACAAAGGAGGTTAGTAGGGTGAAATAATATGAAATAATTAATAAGCTTATAAACAGAGAGTAAAATGCAGCAGCTTTAAATTGTTTTATTCCAAAAAAAAGTCATCACTATTTAATATTTGAAATGAATGATGGAAAGCATTGTTAATAAAAAATGCTTCACCTCCATATAAAGTCATTCTCAAAATCATACTGATGATCATGACTACATGTAACATAGCTTGAAATGATGTTATTTTCATAACCAAAGCCCGAAGTAGTGTTGGCATTAAGTGCAGCACTATCCTTTAGAATATGATACATCAGCTTTTTAACAAATTACATGTTGAGCAAAATATTAATTTTATTACTAAATAATTAGTAACACATGAATATTTACTTGTAAATCCAAAAATGGTAAAATGCATTTTATTTGCTTTTTTAATGACCTTGAAAAGTAGTATACTGTATGTTGATATTTCCTTTTTTTTACTGAGCTATCGTGGAACGTTCTGAAGACAATGATAATTGGGAGCCTGGCAAAAGTGGTATTATCAGATAGCTGCTAATGACAGCTGACAAAACAGCATAACCTTACTAGTGAACGTTTTAACTATCAGCAGGTAACAAATACACTCCGATGGCATACATCCTACTGTTGAGAAGAATATTTAAAATGAAATTACTTTTATTACGTTATATGATTTAAGTTTTGATAAACTGGATCGTAATGCAATTTATTGGCGTTACTTACAAACGCCCATGTTGTATACAAGAAACAAGTTGAACCTACTAAACCGATGCCCAGGAAGAATTTCTTGCTGGAATTGGCAAGAGCCCTAAGCAAATCTGAGCCTCAACAAGTTGGAAGGGATATTCAGCAAGTAATGCAATTTATTGGCGTTACTTACAAACGCCCATGTTGTATACAAGAAACAAGTTGAACCTACTAAACCGATGCCCAGGAAGAATTTCTTGCTGGAATTGGCAAGAGCCCTAAGCAAATCTGAGCCTCAACAAGTTGGAAGGGATATTCAGCAAGTAGAGAATCACCGGCTGGAACACTTACCAGGAAAAAGACGAAGGGTTTGCGAAGTTTGCACAGATCCAGCAAAAGGACATCCTACTGGTGCCCACCCGCTCACCCATACACATACAGAGGTATTGACCCACCCACCTGCCCATACACGTACAGTGGTATTGATCCACCCAACTACCCATACACGTACAATGGAATTGATAGTGGTCATGGATACACTAGATGGTATTTTGTTTAACAAATTTGCCGAAACTTGGACATCTATTTACATCAATGGTCATGGACATACACAAGTTGGTATTTGGTCTAACAAAGTTGCCTGAACTTAGATGTCTACTTATATCAATGGTCATGGTAGATAAGATAGTATCAAGTTGCCTAAACTTATTTTGAGTGTTTTGAGAAAACCTATTACTTAAGAGGGAATAAATTGATCGAGCTCAAAATCAGGAAAAGTTGTTTATTCTGTATCTCACCTGTTTCGGTAATTAATGGCATTAGACCAAAATTTTGATGTCAAGTTTATTTATGAACACTGATGTTAATACAAATTTTCATTTAGTTTTATATAGCACATTATGGGGATTTAGGAATGAAGCCCTAAACGAGCGAAGCTAGAACTATGACAGTTAGTAAATTAGTTAACTTAAACTCGAAAAACTATATACTCACTCACCACGAAATCTCCAGTACCAATGAACAGATTTAAATGAAATTTGGAGGGAAGTTAGCTTTCATATCATAGGGATCTGCTAACATAGGATTTCTGAAAATTCCATTTCTAAGGGATAGAAACAGCCCCTCAACATTCTTTTTTTTCCTCAAGAGAAAATCGGCATTAATTTAATAATTTATTTCAAACAGCTGATACAAAAAAACATAAACACATTATAAAAGCTTGGCTAATTTGGTTTTCATTGTGAAATGTTTCAGGTAATTTCTACCAACTCGGACATGATTATACTACTTTGATTCCCCCTGAAGTGGACTTTTTATAGGGTTTTCTAAACTGTAAAACTTTGTTATCTAGGAGGATGACAGCAGGCTGAGCTTTTATACTGATGTGATGGTTTAGAGAGAACCATGGAAGGAAGGGTAAGCAAGTGTAGAGAACAACCCTGTAGTGAAACAATGGCTCGGTTTTGATAAAGGGGTTTCTTTAGCTTTTACATGATGAAGGCATTTATATAATTAATTACAAATATGATTAGTGTAAACTAATTTCATAAAGTATCATAAAGTAATGAAACGTTGATATAAAATTATGCTACATGTATAAATATATGTACAAAGTCACCTTATAACAAACAAAAGACGAACTTTTAAGTTAAAATGATAAACTTAATACTTTCTGGAAATTTGAAGAAAACAATAATAGTACTATATTAAATTTATTCATATAGTACTATACATTCATATATTTATTCAAATAGTATTTATAGTACTATAAATACTAGAATAGCACTCTAGTATACTTTAAAAAAAACTATAATGTCTCTAACAACTCATGAGAGAGATGGCTGATAGATTGTATAATAGAACCTCAACCTTGTAAGATTGTAAGAAATCTTAAAATATAACTTATCAAAGAACGTTCTTACAACTAAAGTATACTTCACTTTCTGCAGAGTGAGAGCTCTTCAACTAATGGATGATCACTTAAGGCATGTAAGACATCAATACTCTTCAAGTAGAGTATTGTTAAACCATAGACGTGGCGCATCTAAATTTATATATCAAAAACCTGTTTTCACTGTTCAGAGCTTAGTTAAAATTTAAAATTTCTAAAAATTACTTTTTAGTGCCAAGTTCTACAGTGTTTTATTTTGTTTTGTTCAGAAATAACTGTAAAACATAATCATGAAAGTAAATATAATCGCTCTGTGCTAATATAATAAACTAAAAAATTCTAATATACAACATCCAATAAAAAAAAATTATTTAATATACACATGTAAATTCAGTTTGCAATTGAAGAAGCATTTTAAAAAGATGCTTGGTCATACAAATGTAGTAAATATACATTTGATCTACAAAAACTATAAAAACTTGCTATAAAACTACTGATCATTTTTAAACATGCCTGTTTTTGTAGTTTGCTGAGAATCAGACAATTTCAAGCAAGGATGTATTTAAGGGTGTTCATCCAGATGCCTAGTTGAGTGCTCTAGATTTTATTGCAACTGTCACTAGGAGTAGCAAAGAGCCTGCCTAATGAACACAGACACAATATGTTCTCCACTGCTCCTCCTCAATGTCCCTGCCTGCCCCACCCCATCAATTGTAGATACTACAGACCTTAGACTCTGCAGTCTGAAGCCTTTGCAACTGAGCTCTCTTGCTTGTTAATTTTCATATTTATAATGTTTGATAGAAATTCATATTTGCTTACTTCTTTGTTTAAAACAACTTACCAGCTACAGCATGTAAGCAGTCCTGGAATATTTCAACGTTTCGTTCGCAAGTAGCTTCGTTCAGGTAAAAGTATGTCCTTGCACTTGATACTTTGTACCGTCTATCAGCAAATGTCTTGTTCACATTGTACTGAGGCATTTCCCCACCAATCTGAGCCGCTGAAAACATATAAAACTTCAGTAGCCAAATATTTATAACTAGACAAGTACATTGGATTTCCTCGCCGATCTAATATGCTAAAAACAAAATAACTTCAGTGGCAATATATCTAATATAAGGTAAATAAAATAAGAAAGCATTCCTCCAAAATGGAAGGTTTTATGTCTTAGTTGTCTAGGGTAACTAAATACAATTCAAATAAAAAAGTATATGAGAGGAGGTTTAGGAATGAGAAAACATTACAATAATACAAACAAAAGTTGACAAACTTATAACTTATAACCGTATAAAAGATAAAATCTATTTACAGTTAAACCCCGATTATCAGAACCCTAATTATCAGAAACCTAAAAACACTTTAGTAAAACAATTGACATTATATCTGTCAATTATTGCGTTCTAAAACAATTACAAAAATGTAATTTATACAGTAAGGATGGTAGAGTATTAAAAAACTATACATCAAATGTGCACTTTTACAGTAGTGTAGGTCTATTGATTTAGGATGTCAGCAAAACGAAAAAGAGTGATTGTAACCATTCAAACAAAATAAAATACTCTTACAAATTATTCTGTACTGTACTGTAAAACTGAAATACTCTACAAAGTTTTAAAATTATACTTATACAATCTGGGTTCATATTTACTGTTCCTAATTTTTAAAATAATGTAACATCTGATTATCAGACATTTTCATTATCGGACACGGGTCCAGCACCAATTGTTTCTGATAATCGGGGTTCCACTGTATTACTTTTTTTTACCAAAGGTATAAATAAAAAAATATTGTTCATATGAGCAGGTTCCTGATCAAAACGTTTTTGAAACTAAAATTAAAGTTTTAGTCCTATATTAAACACAGCATTAAAGAGAGGTGACAAATAATGTAAGTAAAGGTAAATAAATAATAATAAAGATTGGACAAACAATTATCACTAAACGGCACAGATCCTGCAGAGTCATATTCCTATACAGATGAATTGAAACAAACTTACAAATCCTTCATTCAGTTATTTATTACATGAAAGTTCAACAATTCCCAAAACTTTGGGAGAACATCTGGAGGATGTATCAATTAAACATCGCACTTTCCATATGTCCTAGAAGGTACTTGCATCGATTACCAAATTGAATTACGCCTAGTTTGTCTTGATTTCATTTGTCTTTCCTATTAATTCAGCTGATTTTTTCTATTCAATTTAATTACTTCAATGTTACATAGTAGTTAAATTTATTTACAAATAAGTTTTTACAAAATTACGAAACATCATGAACGCACCAAATTGTGTTGAGGTCATTTCTAAAACAAAGTCAAGATTTGTATGACATGTTTTTCAACTATGCAATTAATTTTTAGTGTAAAATATATTTGATCTTTCTAGATTTTTCTTTGAGTAGACTTTTCCAAACTTTATTAATCATCCTTTTTGTTGGACAGTGACAATTTTCTTTCAGAATTAATTTTCATACTTTTTATTTAAATACTCTCTCCAATTTATACAATGTAGAAATTCAAAGTATTTAAGCTAACAGATGTGATAATTAGATGTGAATTTGCAATACTCCTAAATTTTACCTAAAATATAAGATCTATATAAGTCCTTGAGAGCCAAAGGGATTAGATGAACTAACTTTTCTCCACAAACCACTTCTAGGCAGTGTTTTACTTGGTAATTTCCAGTATGTCTAATCTACCTTTCCTGAAATTGGATTTCATATACTTATTGTACCTTAAACCTCATATCTATTGACATTCTGCTTAGCAAATCATTTCTAAGTTAAAACATTTATTTAAGTAAGAGAACTGAAGTAATTGTGTTTACTAGACTCAAAAGAAGATTGAATAGTTGCAGTTATTACCTTAGAAGAGGGTTTTTAATAATTGCAGTTAGTATGCTCAACATAAGATTGAATAGTTGCAGTTATTACCTTAGAAGAGGGTTTTAATAATTGCAGTTAGTATGCTCAATAGAAGATTGAATAGTTGCAGTTATTACCTTAGAAGAGGGTTTTAATAATTGCAGTTAGTATGCTCAATAGAAGATTGAATAGTTGCAGTTATTACCTTAGAAGAGGGTTTTAATAATTGCAGTTAGTATCCTCAATAGAAGATTGAGTAGTTGCAGTTATTACCTTAGAAGAGAGTTTTAATAATTGCATTTAATATGCTCAATTGAAGATTGAATAGTTTCAGTTATTACCTTAGAAGAGGATTTTAATAATTGCAGTTAGTATGCTCAATAGAAGATTGAGTAGTTGCAGTTATTACCTTAGAAGAGGGTTTTAATAATTGCAGTTAGTATGCTCAATAGAAGATTGAGTAGTTGCAGTTATTACCTTAGAAGAGGGTTTTAACAATTGCAGTTAGTATGCTCAATATAAGATTGAGTAGTTGCAGTTATTACCTTAGAAGAGGGTTTTAACAATTGCAGTTAGTATGCTCAATATAAGATTGAGTAGTTGCAGTTATTACCTTAGAAGAGGGTTTTAATAATTGCAGTTAGTATCCTCAATAGAATATTGAGTAGTTGCAGTTATTACCTTAGAAGAGGGTTTTAATAATTGCAGTTAGTATGCTCAATAGAAGATTGAATAGTTGCAGTTATTACCTTAGAAGAGGGTTTTAATAATTGCAGTTAGTATCCTCAATAGAATATTGAGTAGTTGCAGTTATTACCTTAGAAGAGAGTTTTAATAATTGCAGTTAGTATGCTCAATAGAAGATTGAGTAATTGCAGTTATTACCTTAGAAGAGGGTTTTAATAATTGCAGTTAGTATGCTCAATAGAAGATTGAATAGTTGCAGTTATTACCTTAGAAGAGGGTTTTAATAATTGCAGTTAGTATCCTCAATAGAATATTGAGTAGTTGCAGTTATTACCTTAGAAGAGAGTTTTAATAATTGCAGTTAGTATGCTCAATAGAAGATTGAGTAATTGCAGTTATTACCTTAGAAGAGGGTTTTAATAATTGCAGTTAGTATGCTCAATAGAAGATTGAGTAGTTGCAGTTATTACCTTAGAAGAGGGTTTTAATAATTGCAGTTAGTATGCTCAATAGAAGATTGAGTAGTTGCAGTTATTACCTTAGAAGAGGGTTTTAATAATTGCAGTTAGTATGCTCAATAGAAGATTGAGTAGTTGCAGTTATTACCTTAGAAGAGGGTTTTAACAATTGCAGTTAGTATGCTCAATATAAGATTGAGTAGTTGCAGTTATTACCTTAGAAGAGGGTTTTAACAATTGCAGTTAGTATGCTCAATAGAAGATTGAGTAGTTGCAGTTATTACCTTAGAAGAGGGTTTTAACAATTGCAGTTAGTATGCTCAATATAAGATTGAGTAGTTGCAGTTATTACCTTAGAAGAGGGTTTTAACAATTGCAGTTAGTATGCTCAATATAAGATTGAGTAGTTGCAGTAGTTTCAAAACAGGAATGTTGTAACTGCTGTTAATACCCTTAGAAGAGGATTGTTGTAACTGATGTTAATGCTCTCAGAAGAGGATTGTTGTAATTGATGTTAATGCTCTCAGAAGAAGATTGTTGTAATTGATGTTAATGCTCTCAGAAGAAGATTGTTGTAATTGTGGTTAGTATACTAAAAAGAAAATTGAGTGTTTGCAGTTAGTGTTCTCAGAATAGTTGAGAATATATCAACTTTAACTTGAACACAATTACTATGTGTAGTAATTACTGTTAGTATACTGAAAATAAAATTGAAGTTGTATAGTTATTATCGTCAGAAGAGGATTATAGATAAGCTGTTATGGTCACATTTATAAACATTTTAACATTTCTTTCTTTTTTAACTTATGTAAATGTAATAATGAAAAAGGCAGAATTTAGCAGGTTTATGGATGATAATTTTTACCTTCAGAACTATAATTATTACAAAAGCAAAAAGAAAAAATATCAAATAAATAATTGTTGATGTAAAAATTTGTTTATTGGGTTTAGTGTAAAGAGAGTGTGCTTTTCTGGACTGCTAAAAATCACATGTTGAAGTTGGCAGTTTGACTACAGAATATTTGTAATTTTACAATTAACTATATTACAGTGAAAAATATTAAAATGAGTAGTGTGATTTTGTTCGCGGCCACAGAAAATCTTTAAAGCTGTACCCCTTGGGTAATTCTAAACGAGCAACAAAACTGGTAGCTGGACAATCATGAATTTGTGATCTCCCAGCTATGGCATTTACCACACAAAATAAAGAAGGCCCTTTTGAGGACCAAGCTATTTTAAAATAATTTGTTGTTTTAAATTTAGTGCATTTTAACACTAACGGCAAGGTGAAGAGCAAGTACATCATCAGGGTTCCTCTTGAAAACAATGTTGATATCCTTGTATTCCAAGAGACACACATTGAAGATGATAATAGTGCAATAGGCAATATTCCTATATACAGACTTGATGATAGTATTGCAAATTACGTATGTATAACACATACAATGTTTCAGTTACCAATAATAAGAGTCCTGATGGACATCTTTGTCTTGGCAATCCAGGTGTCAGAAAATAGTATAGTTAATGTTTATAAGCCTCCTAACATGCAGTGGCCTGATGATAGTATTTTTCCAGGTTTTGAACGCCCTGACCTGTACGTGGGGCACTTCAACAGTCACCATAGCCAATGGGGCTACAATACCAACAATAGTAATGGCAGAAAGCTTGCTGACCAGTGACCAGGGCTGAAATAAACAACCTTTTTCTGATCTTTGATGCTAAAGACTCAGCCACTTTTTATTCACCACGTTAACGTCGAGGTTACTCACCTGATTTGAACGTCTCCTCATGTGAGCAATCATTATGACCAAAGCCAATTAGGAGGAAAGTTCTTAATGCTTTTCCCCACTCTTAACATAGGCCAGTAATGGTTTCATTAAGGATCCAAATTCCCACAATTCGATCTTTTCCAAGGCTGAAATGGAATTGTAATAAAGCACATTGGGCCTGGGGCCTTTACCACCAGGCTTGATGATAGCATTAGCTTCATTCCTTCTACAATAAGAATTTTTTATCATTTTCCCAAATCTCGTGTTATCCATTGCTATATTGAAAAAAATTATGCAGCTCAGTTTGTTTGGCTGCTATAGATACTGCACTGGTGATCTGAAACACCTTGTATATGAAATACCACTGACTCGCTCATCTCTATAACTTAAAAACCACAAAACCTCAGGGACTGAAATTCTGTAGAGTGATTGGCCTTAAATTGTAGATGTGTAATAAGAACAGATTTTGAAACATTTTTCATAGTTCCAAAATGGCAGCTGTTTAGGTGCGGAAATTTTGAAATGTCAAAAACAATGTTTTCCTATTTTTCCTGAAGTGGCTAAATGAATGGTGTTATGGAAAAACCACTGTCATTTTCAGTCTCAGATTTGAGATGATGTACAACTTTGTTCCAATGACTTATTACTCTATCTCACCTCCTTCACCCTTAGATAGAGCTGGATTTTCAATTTGTTTATGTGTGTGTGTGTGTGTGTGCGCGTACGTACGTGTGTGCGTGCGTGTGTGCGCGTGTTTGACTTAAAACAGGTTACTTTACACATTCTGGAAGTAGATTTATATAATTTTCTCGACAAAAATCTCCTATATATAATATAAAAAATACTTTATGACTTACTTCTTCACTGTCTGATCACTTTATTTAGGGATTGACAAAGTCCATGCAGCTGAATGTTCAAGGAGGATCACCTTATAGTATAGGTTGCACACTAAGGCATGGTTAAGAAAAGTAGCAATTTAATTGGTTTCCAATGAAATGTTTAAGGTAATTTCCACTAACTGTGACACGATTGTGCTACTTTGCATCCTCCTAAAATGATGTCTTTGATATATAGGAGAATAACCTAACTGCAATGATATAATTTTAAAATTAACTGGAATACAGCAATAGCCTGGTCATAGAGTATGGCCAAATCCTGTGAAATGAATTTCTTTAAGGCTTTTTCCTCTGAGTATGATCCCTATACTTTGTGATTAGTATAAATCAGTAAATAAACATAAAAGAATGGGCAAAGTGAAAAATTGTTATTGCAATACTGGTGGAGGATAAGTAAGCTGAAAGAACACTCTGGAGCGAAGCACGGCACTCGGCTAGTTGCAATATATTTATTAAAGAAGTGATAAACAATATATAAAAGACTATGTCAGGCAAACTAGAATACATAAATAAGGCACTAGACACTAATCAACAATCTGTAACAAGTATGCGCTCTATCAGAAGAAGCAAGCTTTTACTATCTACAAAAACCTTCAGCTAAATATTGACAGGAAATGTACTGAAACACTGATTTTATTGCTGGGTTACTGATTATCTTGTTTACTAACTTGACGAGTTCATGGATGAAATTAACACCAGCAAAAATAACTGATAAAGAATAATCCATTGGGCCTTCCTTTGTATTTTAAATTGCATTCTATTTACTCGACATAAATGACACTACAGAAATAAGATTTTGTATAGGGTATTGAGGAATAAAACAAAACGGAATAAAAAGTTAACTATGGTGTTGGACGTTTTTGGAGAAGTCAAATGGAAGAAGGGGATTCTCAAAACGTAGAAAGAATACTTTAAAGAACTCTTAGAGGGTACGGATAGTGAAGAGGAAAGGAGACAGATGACAGAATAGACAGAAAATGAAGAGGACTACTTTATGGGAGCTGGAAAAAGTGGTAAATGAGTTGAAAGCTGGAAAGTCACTGGAAGTGGATGATCTGATGCCAGAGATGATTAGCGCAGCAGGACAGATAAGAATGCAGTGGCTGTATAAAAGTTAGTTCGTCTTATTTTACCAGGTACAAGTTAGGGCTAAGAAGCCCTCTCTAATACTTAACCTGGGGACCAACGGCTAAAGGGTAACTTCTGAACCACCACCAGTGACTGAGGACGCGATCGCTCAGACGGTCACTCATCCAAGGTCTTGTGTTTCTTGAACTCTCTGGTCAAGGCTACTGGCAAATTTATAGAGTACACAGGTGATCTGGAAGAGAAATAAAATACCAGAAGGCTCGAAATGAGCATAATAGTATCATTGTATAAGAAAGGCAACAAAAAAAAGTGTAAGAATTACAGAGAAATAACTCTTTTGCAATTACAGAGATATAACTATTTTGCCCTAACATGAAAATCTATAAAAAGTTGCTATTCCAAAAAATCAAACCCTTATTGAAGGAAACATGAAGAGAGGGACAATTTGTATTTAGAGAACAAGGTCAATGGTAGACGCTATTTTTGTGATGAGACTAGTTCTAGAAAAGATGCAGGAGTATGGAAAGAATAGAGTAATAGCGTTCATAGACCTTCAGAAAGCATATGATAGAGTACTGAGAGGAGTACTTTAGGGAGAATTTGAGAAGAGAGGAGTACATAAGGGAATAGTAGAAAGAGTAATAATCTTTATAACAAATGTAAAATCAAAGTAATAGAAGACAAATTCACAGAATATTTTAATACAGATAGAAGAGTATAAATGCAGATGATATAATTTTTATTTATTTTTTTTAAATTTTTATTTATTTATATTACATGAACAATCAAGAACAGTAATTTGTCAATAATAAATTATAGTATCAATGAGATCTGTTGTTCACGATTTCTAGGAACTCCTCCACAGTGTATACTGGGTTGTCCAGCAAGAATTCTCGAAGTGAGTTCTTCAGTCTATTTTCAGTTAGGTTCCGTATGTGTTCTGGAAGGAGGTTTTTCAGCTTGCAGTCTACATATGTTGGTTTTTCTCGTAGAGGGCTGTTCTGTGTTGGGGTAGGATCAGTCTGGAGGCGTGGCGTGTTGGGTAGCTGTGAAGGTCTGTGTGAGTCTGCGGATGATGTTTGTCGATATGTAATATGGCTTCGTAGATGTAGAGTGCAGGTACTGTGAGGATGCGTAGATTCTGGTAGGCTCGTCGGCAGCTTTGTAGGGGTTTCAGGTTTGCCATGGTCCTAATTGCCTTCTTTTGTAGTATGAGCACTCTTTTGAGGTTTCCTGAGGTTCCTCCCCAAATTATAAGTCTATATCTAATGTGTGACTCTACCAGAGCGTAATAAGCCATTTTCGCTGCTTCTAGAGTGCCAATCCATTGTATGCGTTTAACGACATAGACACCTGTGCTGATATTTTTACAGATGTTGTTTACATGATGTGTCCATGTGAGCCCGTTATCAAGGGTTATTCCTAGAAACCTAGACTGGTCCGCCACTGTTATGTTGGGAATACTAGTGGGTATGACTTTTCTCCTGCTGAAATGCATTTGTGTTGTCTTGTCAGTCAATGGATGTACTTGTGTCAGATGTAATGCGTGTTGGTGGAAGAGGAAGCCTTCTTGTTTTGTGTTGCCAGCTCACTTTCAAGCATCAGGCTGTCGTGGTTGTTAGGTTTTAATACATCAATGTTTATATCTCCTGTTATGACAAATTATTTGTTATGAGCTTGTGTATGGTCCAAGATGTTCGATAGTATGTCTAGGCTAGCTTGAACATTTATGCCAGGAGGCCGGTATACACCCAGGATGTAGAGATACTGTACTTCCCTTTCATTTCAATGTGAGCCATTACAGCCTCGAATAGCTTTTCTTCGCAGTAGTCAGTTATATCAATTGCCTCTGTACTATTTATTAAGTTGTCTTTGCAATAGATAGCTACTCCCCGAGCTTGTGTTCTTTTCTGCAGTATTCAGATACTAGTGTATAACCTTCGAGTTTTGTATTTTCAATATCATTTTGATTGAGGCCGTGCTCTGTTAAAACTACAAGTGTGGGGCATATTTCATTTAAAAGGGGGTTTAGCCGGTTAATTTTTGTAGACAGGCCTCTTATGTTTTGGTGACATATTGTTAGTAGCTCCTTTTTTATTGGTTTTCCTTCTGGCCTGAGGTTATTGGTTTCAATTTTTGCCGTCTCTATCACATCTTGCAGTTTTTTTGGTGAGTTTGGTCTAAAAGATTTATTTGTAGTGTGCTCTAAGAATTTACGATACAAGGATTGTTGTTTAACAGCTTCATCAATATGTTTTAAATAAAAGTCTTCAAGTGTTTCATTATGTCCCCGTAGTTTGACATTTTCTGGTGGGCCATTGTGTACCTTGAAGGTGGGACTAGAGATAGGACTACTGGCAGCTCGATATTTTGCTGCTTGGAGTGACACACTATACGGACATAGTTTTCTTTTGTATGAATTTGAGTTGTGTTTTTATTTGTGATTAAAAAACAGTGCTTCAATTTTTTGCTGCTAGTTTGATTTTCTTCAGGAATAAAGTTGCTAGTTTCAGATAATTCTTTGGCAGCAGAAGGCAGTTTGGGTAGTTTTTTGCATTTAGTTTTGTTCAATTCAGGAGTTAGATTGCGAATAACATTCTGATTTTTCTTGTTATCAGTCCTGACTACAGTGTTTTGTTGATTCTGCATATTGTGTAGAGAGATAATAGTGCCCTCAATCACTCCAAGCCTAATTTTCACCCATTCAATTTCAGCAAACAGGTTGGATTTGCTCTCAGGAATTGGCTCAGTAGTGTTTGGTTGAGTTCCACTGTCAGTTGTAGTCTTTTTTAATTCTACACTACTACTACTATTACTGGATTTCACCTTGTTGAGTATCTTAGTATCTTCTATTAATTCATGTTGCTCCTTTATTGTTTTCTCATATTTTATAATTGTTTCCTCTTTTTCCTTGTCATATTCATAAAAAGTTACACTGAGTTGGTTTCTTAGTCGTCTCTCCATTTCAAGTTGGTGCTCAGCTTCGCTAAGCGCTTGTACAAGGTCATTGACCTTGCTTCGCAAGGCCTGATTCTCATTTTCAAGTGTGTCAATTTGGTCTTGCTGGATAAATTTTATTGGCATTACCCAAGTTGAGGACCTTTCGAGCTAACTTTGCATTTTCAAGAATTTGATTTTGAAGTTCAGCTCTTAGTTTATTGTTATCAGTGAGCAAGACATTTTCCACCTCTGCAGCCAGCGTGAGAGAGGTCTCCAAATCAGGTTCCTCACTTAGGTTTATTATTTTGTCTTGAATGTCAGAGATAGAATTAGTGCATTGGTTGAGAGTAATATTTGTATTTATTTCAAGTAGTTCAGTGTTGGTGTTTGTTCATGTATTGTTGTAATATGTTTGGGCTTCTTTTAAAGCTATGTTAAAATTTTTATTTTTAAAATTGTCTACCAAAGGAGCTCCATAGGTGTGGATATTTTCATGGTAACGTGCCAAATTAATATTTTCACTATTGCAGTTTTATTGTCGCCAAAGAAAGAAATGTTGTATTTAGTTTGTTTATTTTCTTTGTCAATTATTTCAAGTATTTTGGCTGGCCAGTAGCGACTTCCCTTTATTTTAGCAAATACTATGTCCCCTGTCTGGTAGGTAGTCATGTTGTTGTTAGCTACTGTTAAAATTACTCTTTGTCAAAAAAACAAATTTAGATATCAAAAATTATTTCAGATTTTTAAATAGAGGTTTGGCTGTCTCCTCTAGGTTATATTGGTTAGATGTCAACATTTTTCAGTTTTTTTTAATCACTACTAATACTAAACTTTATAAGAGGTCACTTTCACTGGAATGTTACTTGTCGGCCATCTTGGCTTGTTGATAATGATATGGGAAAGTAAAGAACAAGATTAAGAAAGAGTTGAATTAAGCAATAGTAACAAAGAGTATGGGTTAGAGATGAACATACAAAAATGTAAGGTAATGAAGGTAGAGAGAACAGAAGGAAAAGAAAAAGATGTATGCATTAAAGAGAATGTCCTGGAAAAAGTAGATAAATGTTGTTATTTCGGGTGTAAAATAACAGACGAGAGCAAAGAACAGCAGAGATAGGAAATAGAATATGGAGGAGTGGGAAGTTTTTTTACTACGGAAAGAAATACTATAGAGTTGGAATATTGGAAAGGAAACAAAGATATGAATATACAAGATATATTAGCAGCCAATCTTATTATATAGAGCAGAAATGTGAACATGAACAAAAGGTGATTTAAGCAGATTGCAAGCAGCAGAAATGAGATTTTAAAGAGAAATAGAGAAGATTAGCAGAAGAGATAGAATAAGGAACAAAATGAATATAGAAAATTTTAACCCTAGATTCATAACCTTAAATTTTTGTCACACTATTCATAAGCATTCGTCTCTCAGACTACTCCAGGTAAAAAAAAAAACAAACAAAATTGTAAATGAACAGTTATTTTAATAAAACTTATAGAACATGTAAATACATCAATTTAAAAGAATATATTGTGTTTTTTTTCTTGATTAGTTAATTTTATATGCAATTTACACAGACTTTTCCCTGATGTTCTAAGCACATGAAGCGCTGACACTTAAAACATTTAAAACGTGTCATTCTTCTTTTTTTCGAAGGACAGAAGGAACAAATCTTCCTTTGTTGTGTTCCTTGAGGTTCTTCTTCAACAGTAGGTGCTTTTTGTTCCTGAATGAGGAAGTCTTCAGTTTTTGTCGTTAAGTGACGCTGTAAAGTTGGAAGTTGTATTCGCTCTTGTAACCATGGTAACATGAGTTCTTCGCACAATGTTTTTGCAAACTCACGGCGTACTACTGGTTGTTTTTGTTTTGCCACCATGTTATGTACATAAATAACAAATGCGTTTACTAAAGTGTCATTTATCATACCATAAAAAAACATAGGGGCCATCTCTGTGTCTTTCTGCTACAACTCATGATACTGGTCATTTGATCGAATGCATCAACTGCACCTTTAGTTGCGTTATAGAACATAACTATGTCTGGCTTTCCAGTTTCTTGAGAAATGGTGCCTTTTTCGTGTGTATTGGAAAGTAAATAGACAATTTTGTTGGACTTTGCTTTGTAAGAAACCAAAACATTTTCTTTGTTGTAACAAAACATGGACGAATTTAGCACCTACACTAATCATAATCTTTCGTCTGTCATACGACGCAACAAACTTATGGTACAACAACTACGCTACTGCTGGAAAATGGTGGCCAAATGTATAGCCAAGACTAATAGGATGTCTGGAGGGATGATTGGACGAGCGGGTGGGGGTAGACAGGCCCGCCAACCACTAAAAACTTAAATTTCCCGAAACTCCCGTCGTCTGAGAGACGAATGCTTATGAATCCAGGGTTAAAGTGATACCACTAGAAGAGACAATTGAAAAAAGTATACAGTGGACGGGGCATGTGAAGAGGATGGGAAATAATACCATTGCCGACAATAGCCCGGAAGAAAAAGGAAAAACAAGAGAAAGACAGAGGACCAAGTGTGGAAGAATATGGAGAGAAGAGGAATGCAGAAAAGACAAGTGGAGGAACAGGATACCTGGAGGGATAGACAAAATTGGAGGAGGCTGGACGACCCACAAAAACAGGAACGTCAATGGATGATGTTGAAATGGCACCTAATCCTGTAATTAAACTTGAAGAAGAAAGTAATCGATTTTATCACCCTTAAATTCAAGATAACATGACAATAAATCTTACTTAAAATGATTTATTAACAAATTGAATGATAAATATAATGAAACACTCTTTTATTCATTTTTATAAAAATACATGACTAGTTTCTGTATATTGTAAATTATATTATTTACAATCTGAAGATGGCCTAAGAGCCGAAACCAGTAATGTATTTTTATAAAAATGAATAAAAGGGTACTTCATTATATTTATCATTCAATTTATTAAAATTATTGGCTTAACGTGAACTAGCTTATACATTGATTTATTAACATATAACAATTACTCATTACTAATTATAACAACTTCTTCTTGAATGTAATATTCAACTTAGTCATTTTTTAACATGTTACAAATACTAGTCTTAGACTATTAGTAGCATTACAGGTGAGAATAAGTACAGCCAAATTAATTAATGTTTAACTAAAAAAAAAATTGTTAGTAAAAAGTGCTGGCAGTGTGTAAAATATGTCAAATATCCTGAAAAATTTATAGTCCATAATCCATAATCTAGGCTCAGACTTTAATTCTAAATTGATAATTATTGCCACTTAGAGAATTAAAAATTATTTTAACCAATTGATTATCAGCTTATGTTAACAGGACAAAAATGAGACTGTAAACTAAAGGCAATAAAACAAGTATTATTATTTATAGCACAGCATTTAGGTTGCATAAGCTCTAGCTTTATCACAAATCTTTACTCCACAATAACCAGGAAAGCTAGGAATCATACTAAATATTTGTATTACTTTATTTTAGGAGTTTTACTAAATTAAAATACAAAATACTTTCATGGATAGTTTCAAGTTTTTATTGTGATGATAATGTAATAACACCAGTCAGCCTTGTGTTATGATTTTTTAATATGAAAGTTTAACATCATGTTGTATTATGAGTCATCTGCAAATGTGAACTAGTATGCATGATTGCACATTATGTATGCCATAATTACCGAGAGACCCCTAGCTACCCCACTAGACAAAGAGCATCAACGTAGATTGAGGGCAATCCTCTCATCATCGCTGATACTCAACAATACGACTAGGAGTTCTGACACTCCTATTTACCTCACATACGATAATATTGGTTTCACCTTGTAGGTCTACCAAACTTTTTTTTAATTTACATAATAAATAAGTATTTGAATACAATATTAAGCTATTAAATGATAAGTTTCAAAGCAAGCAACCCTTGAAGGAGGTGTGGTAATTTTATAAGTTACAAGGCATTAAATTCCTTACTAAATATAAATTACATTATAATAAGTAAAAGCATTAAAATAAATAAGTGCTTAATCAATAATTATTATCATCAACTCATAGACAATTTGGAATTACAGTTGCTTTACAATAGCAGAATTTCAAGGAATATATTTCTGAAATATTAGTGCTATATCTGCATCAGTAAACTTTAGACCCGAGCTCAGTATGCCTGTTATTGAGTAATTCCTGCCTAGTTCAGCTGACTCAATTCATCCTTGAATAAAAAAAACACCTCCTAATCAGGGGTACCGCTATGGGATCCCGCATGGCCCCTTGCTATGCCAACCTCTCATGGGGAAATTGGAGAAGACTTTCCTTCATAAACAACCCATCTAACCCCTCTGCTGGCTCAGTTTCATTGATGATATTTTCATGATCTGGACTGACTCTGAAAGCAACCTTGAAACCTTGCTTCATAGCCTTCAAACTTTTCATCCCTGAATTTCACCTGGCAATCGTTTTCTGAACGCATAATCTGCCTTCAATCCAATTTCAACATCAAGGAAGATAGCTTAATATTGTATTCCAATACTAAGCTGTCCAATAGTATAGTTTGGAGGACATATTCACTTCAAATTTACCAATAAACAACAATACCTTCACTATACCAGCTGTCCCCCCAACAACACCAAACGCTCCCTACCCTTGACACCCATGCCAAACATATTATTTCCTCTCCCAGAAACATTGATAAAAACAATAACCAACTTGTCAGTGCCTTCCAAATAAGGTTACCCTGCCAATGTTATTAAAAACCAAATCCAATTAGCCCAATCCAACCCCAAACCAGAAGTAGTCCCCAATGCTTACCCCTTGTTACTAATTACCACCATGGCCTGCAGAGGTGGTTGAGTTTCTATAACTATAGCCACAATGTTGACTACTGTTACACTACTAAAGTAATCAGATCTCTTCCTTCCCATGCCAATAGTTCGTAACTGCTGTGCGATACTATTAATCAACGTTTTGAAATTAGATTGTGAATGGTTTATTTTTATTCATTGAGATTTGTCTTTAAGGTATGACATTAAAAATTGTAATTCCCTTTGATCCCAAAATATTCTAATTTTTTACACAAAATATCATGAGGTAAGCTGTCAAAGTCTTTATACACAAATCAACAAGCACCACTTCTGAGGTTTCACCACTTTTAAAATTATTTAGGATAGTTTGTGTTGTGAGGCTAAACAGCAGAAGTAACTAATGAAATAGAGATGAAAAATTTGATTGACAAGCCTGATACTCAGTTTTCTCCCTTACACAACACCCGGAAAATAACTACCACCCAACATCGATACCCCAGATTTCTCTAGTTGTGTCCACACCGATAACAACCATTAGGCGGACGCCACGCCGGTATTGAGAGGAGAGGGCCGAGTATAGAACCTATCACCTACAATCTCCACAACACTTTGTCCCCAGGTAGCTGGGTTACAACACTGCGCCACCAGTGCCAACAAATAGTGTAAATAATACTTAAATAAATACAAGTAATAAATAAAAAGTACTATAAATAGTACTATTAAGAGCTATTCCAACTAATATGACAACAATTTGATCTTGCAATGCTAGATATGTTTGTTCGTGTATTTATTACCAAATCATTAAAAATCACGGAAGAGGGAGAGAGAAATTTGTACCAAGGTTTTTTTTTATATTTATGGCGGTGAACAGACTGTGAGTGTTAGCTAATTAACAAATGAATAACTAGCTAATCACGAGGAACTCTACACTGTCACCTGCAATTACTACTATTGTCAAGTTACATGCGCCCTTAATGATTTTTAATTTGCAACATTGTTCCCACTAACCCATTTATGTAACTTATTCCAATTATAAAAATAACTTAGCTCATCACAGTTAAAACAAAAATTAACATAATCTTTTAATTTAACTTACACGATTTGGCTTTTTCTATGAGTTATTACAAATACTAAAATTACTTTGTAAAACTCTTCTCTACTTTGTTTTCATAAGTCATTGAATTTACCAATTTTCAAAAGAGCACCAAAATAGAAGTAAAAAATTATTAAAATATGTTCTAATGCAGTTTAGTTTTTGTTTTACAATACCTTCACCATAATATGAAACTGTGGAAATGCTTGTGTAAGATTACTGCTATAAAGTATTGTGATTTATGTGATTCAAGCAGACAAAACCCAAACATCGTTGCAGCGGATGTTATACAATAATTATTCTTTTTAAACTACTTTATAAAAGTAGAGATAGAATTTAAAAAATATTTATAATTAATCTTGAGTAAAAAACAAATATACCTTTTATTCTACCATAAAATTATGACAATTTTCAAAGCCTTAAAAACGGCGCTAAATTACAATTTTCCCAAAACCAGCATAAATTTTAGGTCTATAACTTATTTAACAAGTACTAATCAGAAAATTATTTCAGTAAGTTTTAAACTTTTAGTGACATTAAACTAGTTGTATGAGGTCAAACAAGCATAAGCAAAGCAATTAAGTAGCTTTTATATAATTTAGAATATTAAATGGCATGCAAAATTAACATTTGGTACTGAACAAAGTAAAGGATTTTTTGTGGCACACCCAAGTATATAGTGACTATTACAAATCACAACAGACTGGTGTTCTTGTTAAGATTTTCCAGGTTTTGTTTCAAATTCCCTGATTTTTCCCTGACTTTTCCAGGTTTTCCCTATTTTCCCTGTTGCTGGACACCCTGTATAACTGTTTCATTCATAAAAAGTTTAATTCATTCAACTTAATCTCTCTGGGTGCATTGTACAAATAACGTGATTTTTATATTACAGAATTGTTTTGCTTCAAATTATTTTGTGGGTAATTTAATTTCATTATATGATTAGAATTTGAATCTCGATGTAATATTAATATAATAATACAGGGTGAATGGTACGTGGTGTTTAAAAATTTAAGGGCTTAAACTACATGCTTGGGGCTACTTAAAAACATAAATTTCAGTTTTATATGCCAAATGGTTAGTGTGGTATGTTCAAATAAAGATTTCTTTTTAAATCGTGGACCTAACCATAAAAAAGCTTTATTACTTACTCAAAAGATCATATTTTTTAAACTATGACACCATTTTTGAAATCTACATTAAATTGTTAAGAAGAATAATGAGCTAGTAGCCTGCATAAATTAAGGTTGGTACTTAAAATTATGCTTTAAAGCAAAAAAAATCATGTTTTTGTAAAATTTTAAACAATGTTTTACGCGTAGTTACTAAATTATGGTAACGGATATAATGTGTCAAACTATACAGAAAACTGAATAATTTAATGTTCTTTCTAGTGATATGCTTTTGTTTGTATTATCGTACAATGTTCCATTTTTTATTATTATTTGAATAGAAAGAAACACACAGTGGTTAAAAAATTGTAAGACTATCTTACTAGCCAGCAACTAGGACTGGATATTCAAATAACGTTATGTGATTAAAAACACATGTAAATCAGGGACAAATGGGGTTTTAACCACAATTCTTAGACCCGGCATACACCCCAACCTTATCAATAGTTTTGTCTGTTGTCCTTAATGACTGGGAAATTCCACTACCTGCTTAGTTTAACAAAAATTAGTTTCTTTTAAAGCAACCTTATCACGAGGAAAACTGGAATCCATTATCTGTTTACTCTTTAGACCGGGTCTGTGTATAAGCTATTCAGTTCTGTAGCATCATGGAGTTCACTACAAGAGAATATGCAGAAATGCATTTTGTTTATGGATTTTGCAACGGCAATGCACTTGCTGTGCAAAGAGAGTACAGTTTAAGGTACCCAGATCGAAAAGCCCCTAGCCCACAGGTGTTCACTAGACTTCACCAGAGGTTAGTGGAAAGTGGAAAAGTTCAAAGAAAGTCTTCTGATGTAGGTGTTGAAGAATTGATTTTAAATACCTTTCAAGAAAACCCAGAGAGTAGTAGTAGGGCAATTGCGGCTCAACTAAATGTTTCACAGTGGAAAGTGTTGGATATTCTTCATAGAAACAAGTTTCATCCATACCACTTCACGCCTGTACAAGCACTTGAAGCTCAAGACTTCGCTCCTCGTGTTCAGTTCTGTAGATGGTTGCTCAATAGCGATATTGAGCAGTATCATTTCTTCAAAAAGATCCTTTGGACAGATGAGGCCATATTTGCAAGACAAGGAATCTTTAATACACATAATATGCACATGTGGGCAGAAGATAACCCAAGAGCAACCAAAGAACGATCTTTTCAAAGGAGATTTCACATTATGGTATTGGTTGGGATAGTAGGTGAAACGCTTACTGGCCCACATTTCTTCGAGGGAAACCCTAACGGGAACGCTTTTTGGACTTTTTACAGCACAATCTCCCTTTGCTGCTAGACCATCTCAACCAAGAAAAAAGAGACGGTCTCATTTTCCAACAAGATGAAGCTACACCGCATTTCACCGCAGAAGTGCGTCATTGGTTGACGCTCAATTATCCTACATGGATTGGACGGGGTGGGACTGTACCATGGCCAGCTAGATCGCCGGACCTTAGTCCCATGGATTTCTGTGTATCCATGGGACTAAGTACTACCCCAGTACTAGCCAAGCAAGTCTCAACCCCAAACCTCAAGGTAAGAAAAAGAAAACTGATGTTCCACAACTAAATTGGGATGATACCCCCCTAATGAAGACATTTTTATTTAATCAGCCAACTGGATTGCGTGTGGGTATACCGGGCAATAACACTCCATTGGATTATTTTAATTTAATTATAGACGAGCCTTTTCTTCAGAGAATAATAAATGAAACCAATGCAAATGCTGAAGAAATATTTTTGTCAGCAAGTTTCAGTGAAAGATCTCGTATTTCATCATGGAAAGATCTTACACTGACAGAATTTAAAACTTTTCTAGGACTTTTATTCCATACTGGCCACGTACGAATGCCCTCCCTACAGCACTATTGGAAAACTACTAAACTATACAAGACATGCTTCTCTGATTATATGTCTAGGGATAGATTCCTCCTAATTTTGCGGTGCCTGCACTTTGTAAAAAACGACCCTAACTCTCAAGACCGCTTACATAAAATAAGACCAATAGTAGATTTTTTCAATAACAAAATGAACAATATTTATTTGCCTGGCAAAGAACTTTCACTTGATGAGTCCATGGTTTTGTGGAGAGGGCGTCTAATTTTTAGACAGTATATTAAACAAAAAAAACACAAGTACGGAATAAAACTTTATATTTTAACTGAACCTAATGGACTAAGCTTAAAGTTTTGCATTTATGCTGGTGCCTTGGATACCCTATCAGGTGTTGGACACACTGAAAAAGTTGTACTTCATCTATTACAAGAAAGATTGGGACAGGGCCATTCTGTTTTGTAGACAATTTCTACAATAGTGTTCCACTTACTAAAAAATTAAACATTGACTACCATTCAACATGGGCACGCCATGTTCAACTAATAGTGTCCACATTGATGGTAATCATTGAGCGGATACCGTTTCGTTATTAAGGTGGTTCGGCTTGGCATTAGAGACAACTGAATTTCGCTCGCAGCGCTGGCTCTACGTCTGACTGTGAGTTATTCACACATAGACATTCGACCCCTCCCCTGGGATGACAGGGATGTAATTGCAAGAAGTCGTTGAAGCGCGATCCTGCGGGTGCTGTGTCTCGCTGTACATGTGCGTAGCGATTGGATTGTAATATAACATGCGGGTAAAAGCACATTCACCAGTTGAGTATATTATGTTAATCAATTTTGTAAAATGTGTGATATTAAAATGCATAAGATGCCAAACACGACATTGTATTTCTCGTCGTAATAAAATAAAAACAAACATAAAATTAATTATTTAAAATCAAATTTGATAATTTGCAGTAAAATTAGGTAATCTAAAATAACTGATGAGCAAGACCAATCTTGTGAGGGTCTGTTTTTTAAATTTGGGAATAATCGGAAAAATAATTTCTTAATTGTGAATGTACCAAGAAAGCTCAAATTCACATCTTTGAGGTGATGTATTTATAACTTTAAACATAATTTAATGACAGAACTACTTGGGAGGGGTTTAATAGCTTATATAAAATCATTGAAATCGAAAAAAATTTAAAACTTGTTTGACCAAAGAGACTTAAGAGGGCCGAGAACAACAATCCCCAACACTTTGTCCCCAAGTAGCTGGGTTACAACACTGCGCCACCAATGCTGACTTTATATATATGTCTTTTTAAGTGCAATGCATCACAATCTCAAATGTTAAATAAAAACGGTTTGAATATTTTAGCTTTATATTTTTCTTCCATATCCTGCACTAATTTTATGAAGCACTATAATTTATTCAGCAAATAGTTATTTATATCATATACACTCTCATTAAATAACATAATTGAACGAACAAAGTGAAATCTCTCTCTCTTTTAACTCGGTCATTTGGCATTTAATGTGCATGTTTATTGTGCAAGTACCAAAACCTAACACCTTAACCGATATTCAAGCATATTGGTATGTAGCTACTTAATACCAACACAGAGCTACCTACTTGTAACTGCAGCCGGTTTTAGCTACTTTATTCAGTTTCACGAATTTAACAGTTTGAGATGTAGACAAAAATTAGGAAACCAAACTTGTGAAGAATTTACTTCCTAAACACTAAATGTTTTTTAGATTTACATTGAAACCCCCAAATGGTCAAACCAGCTAATGTGAAATAGTGTAATAAGATAAAGAGACATTGTGATTAATAATGCAATATATCAATATTTTATTTTGGATTCTTTGTTTATAGGATAACTATGATGTGAAATTATTAGTTTCAACAGTAAACAAATGCAAGAAAATTAGAGTATCAATGCTTCGTCTCTGTAGAGCTTTTACAAAACCTTGGGAAAAAAGCTACTCAAAGCGGGCTATACACAAAAGTGTGCACAAGATAAATTTGACATTTAAAACTTTGCAAACTGACTGCTCTTTTTACTTTTATAACTAAAATGGAATTAATATGACAAACATAAAAATATCAACCTGACTGCAGAGTCAGGGGTTTTTATTTATAATTATATGTTTAGTAAAAAACTGGTAATATACATTTTTGTGTATATTACAACCATTTGAAATATCTGATGGCAAAGAGTTGAGATTGTTCGCTGGCTATAAGCAAAATTTATTGACAGCAGAGTATTTTTTGTTGCCTAGTATATATTATTTTATTAGCAGAAAAAAAAACCTCTAACCTTATCATTAAGGAAGATTATTACAGATACATCTGGGTCCTGGATAGCAGAACACATCAGTTCAGTTGATAAGCATTCTACGTCCACATAGTTTGATTATGTTGAGAAGAGTTCTCTCTTGATAACTCAATCACAAAGCACAATAAAGCGAATACTAACAGGATATTTTTTGAGGTCATACGACTATCAACTCAGTAATGTCTGCTACTAAAGCCTAAGTGGAGAAGTGGGGTGGAGGGTTTGTCTATTCCATGCAATAACTGAAAAAATGCGTTCAAAGGGGAAAAATATTTACCTTCATCATTTGTCCGTATATTAGCTGCTCAGTAACAAACACACAACAACAATTATAGACTCAAATAATTCAACCTGAAAATTATTACATATTTAATACATTCACAAACAGATTGAAGATAAGGAACTGACGGATAGGGGTCAAAAAAATTTTAAATAAAATGTATAGTTTATTCTGATATTTGAGGTTATTACAAGGTATTTGCATATGTAAAATATTTAAGAAAAGCTGTAAGAATGTCACAGATGACCAAGACTTCTATTTCCTAATAAAAAACCTGTTTATTATGAGATAAAAATCTATAAAATCGTTTTATCAAACAAAAACTTTTCTCTCAATAGCAATACCAAGATCAAAGAAGTGCAGGACAAAATTGTTAACCAGAACTTGTAAATAAAATGTAGCATTTTTTATAATGTAACAATACCGCAAGTATAACGTCTATTGAATGGTCCCAAATATTAGCATCAATGTTATTTTCCAAGCAAATAGTAGTATTAATAGCCTTTGGATACAACATTTATCATTTCCTCCAATATAATAAGACCAGCTTTGAAAATAACACCCTTCAAAAGTAATGTGAACTGAGTTTATCAAAATTATAATCACAACCGTTAATAATTTTAGATAAGAATTAAATCAGTTAAGTTATTTTTGTATTAAATTGAAACATTTAACATATTTTTAATGTATTGAATTCTAAAATGTTTTCACCTAATGATGTATTTAATAAGTTTTTTATTATATGGACATATATATATCTCAAATTCAAATAAAATTTATTTCCAGAAAACTAAGAAAACAACAAATGTGCCAAAAATGATAAATGCTACAGTCATTTTAATGCATAACTACCATGTTACCAATGTCTAAGTAAACGATATTTACATGTCATTAATGGAATATACTGTGCATAAGTTATTTGAGAGACAAAAAATAAATATCTTTCAAGTATTGATTGTACTATTACTTAAAGTAGAGGAGCAGCAATTGAATCTAACACAAAATAAATTTAAAAAAAAATAAAGAAAAAATGTATAGCACTTATTAACACGTTCGCTGCGTATGTTACACCGGTGTAACATCGCGGAATTGCCAAAACTGCGTGTGTTACACCGGTGTTACATGATATATGGATTTGCGGGAATTATTGTCCTAGGCAGGTGTCTTAAGTTTTGGTGGTTCTGTGGCCAACCTGCAATGCCTGAAGGAGTGGGGGAGCGGGCTCCACGTTCCGTTTGACATACCAGCGAATCTGAGAATGTGTATGTAACACCGGTGTGACATTCTCGTGAGTATTAGATTTGATTGCGTGACTCATGATGGATGAACCCCAACCTGGTCTCTCTGGAAATTCAACATCTCAGGATAGTTCTCAAGATTTAGCAAGTGGAGATGAAGATGAATTGGACAGATTGATGAATAATTCGGACAATAGCGACAGTGACGAGGACGACAGTGACTCATCCGATGACGATATTCCGGTTGAAGCTCCCACGTGGTGTCCCACTACAGCTGGACTTCGAAAGATCCCATTTACAAAGATAAGTGGTTTACGATGCCCTGTTCCAGAGCCAGAACCAATTAATTATTTTGATTTAATTGTAGATCAAATATTTTACGAAAATATTGTCAATTTTACTAACAAGAAAGCTGAAAAACTGTTTTTGACCACAGAGCTAAAAGATAGATCACGAATTTGTAATTGGAAGCCGCTAACAGTTGATGAACTGAAAACATTTTTTGGTCTCGTGCTTCATATGGGCACTATTAAGTTAAACAGGATAAATGACTATTGGAAAACCCATTGGTTATTTTCACCAAACTCTTTTAGGGGACAGATGTCTAGAGATAGGTTCCTAAGTATTCTCCGTTGCTTGTCCTTCTCAGATGAACCACATAATGAGCAAGAAAAAGGCAACAGGCTTTTCAAAATCAATGAAGTAGTTACTTATTTCAACAATAAGATGGATTCAATATATTATCCAGACAAAGAGCTAAGCTTAGACGAGTCCATGATTTTGTGGCGTGGAAGACTACTCTTTCACCAATACATAAAAGGGAAGAAACACAAGTATGGAATTAAGCTGTACACATTAGCTGAGCCAGAAGGACTTGTTGTAAGGTATGCTGTTTATGCTGGTAAACAAGATATAACAGCTAGTAAAGGACACCCACAAAAAATTGTCCTAGAGCTAATGAAATTCAAATTGGGTGTTGGGCATTCTCTATATCTTGACAACTTTTATAACAGTTACAGTTTAGCTTCTGTACTTTTAGCTAATGACACATACTGTACTGGTACTCTAAACCAAAAACGCCAGCACAACCCAAAAGATATTGTACTTGCTAAACTAAAAAGGGCGAGACCATGGCCCGTTACTGTAACTGTGTTATGATAGCTGCCTGGAGAGACAAACGTAAAGTTATGTATGTTTCAACAGAATTTGAAAACAACATGGCAACGTCTATCAACAAAAGGGGCACTGAACAAGAGAAACCACTCCCAATCATACAGTACAACGCCCATATGAAGGGGATTGATCGTGCAGACCAGTTGCAAGCCCATCACCCAGCCGATCACAAAACCATAAGATGGTATCTCAAAATATTTGAGTACACTTTGACACTTATGATGAACAATGCTTTACATCTATACAATAAGAATAGTAGGAGAAACAAAATGTCCCTTTATGATTTTCGTCTAGCAGTCCTTGAGAAATTGCTTCCTAAACCACTAACATTCAGACATATTCAAACACCAGATCATAGAAGGGAAACTCAACACACTATTGAGATGACCGATACCAGAGGAAAATGGAAGGGTCAAAAGAAAAAGATGTAGAGTGTGCCATTCCCATAAGAAGGTAAAAATGACGCCCTACTATTGCCCTCAGTGCCCTGAACAACCCGGTTTGTGGGCAGCAGGTTGTTTTGAGATTTACCATGAAACCGCATAAAGAGTGAATCTATACAATGTAAATAATTTATAGATAGTTGTAGAATAGTTTTTAGTGAAATAATAGTGACATAGTAAGTAATAAATGGAATTATATATATTCAGTGACCCTAACCAAGACTGCGGATGTAACACCGGTGTATCATAGAAAGTGACCATTGTGTGTGTTACACCGGTGTAACACGGAGACATACGTCATTTCCGGTATAAAAGGACATCATAAATCAACTTTAGACATCATGTCCGGCCTTTGGATAACTTAAGGTAAGATAATTTAAAATAAAAAAATTCCCGCATTTTAGGCACCTTCCGCATTTTTTGACGCAGCGAACTTGTTAATTATAAGATGAAACTCTTCCAAGTTCTTCTGGAAACAAACACTAACCACAAGGGACTAAAGACCCTGCCTGTGTGCAGGGGCTACATTGACCCGATTGTTACTATATTTTTATTGCTTAATTTAGAGTTGTCTGATGTTATCAATGACTGTAAAAGAAGCAAAAGTTCAAAAATCTAAAAAGACACAAAAATGACAAGGCAAATGTACAAACTGAAAAAGTGTTTGAATAATTTATAAGATTTAATTATTAATAGTTGGTATTAACATTGGTACTTCAATGTGTATTGAATTACAGCTCAAATAGTGAATTCTCACTGCACGATATTAAAAAGAATTCAAATTGGTCTTTATTTTTAAAAGATGTTGCTTCAGAGATTTATTGAGCAAGTGAAGGGATTTAAAATTAACAACTCGTCTATCGATTTCGTTATGAAATTTTAGTACAAAAAAAATATTTTTTGAAAAAAAGAAAAGTTTGCTCAAGACAATCTCAATACAGCAACGTAACGGGTGCTCCTGGTTCTATTTATGCTCCAATCTACCACTACACTGATTACCACTTAATTTAAAAATAATACTAGGACTTTAAAAACAAATAAATATCTTGAAGGTTATTTAAGTTTAAGAAAAGAGGAAATGATTAAGATTGTCTAAATTTTTTTTCACAATATTCGAATAAATTAATTCTAATCAATGTTTGAAAATAACTAATATACGTACCACCCCAGACTAAAAGACCATAATTTAGCTTAGAGTGAGCCGATAAGTAATAAAGTTGCAAAATTATTTTAATCAGGATATAAAGGTCTATAAAGTAAAATGTTCTAATAAACATTAACAAATGATTCGTTGCTTCACTGATTTGGACGTCTCTTATCATTTAACATCTCGTAACCTTTGATACAGTTATGAAGGTTCTAAAAAGATAATTTAAATAAATATTTGGTACACATTTGGTGCGATAGGAACTGTAGGCGTCTAAACGCTGCCGCACATACAACCTAGTGGTCACAACCACTTGACGCAAAACAATCATTCTATTAAGTCTCTTGTGAAATATTCTTTCAACTACCTATTTTATAATGTGATTGTTTGCATATATGCACTAATGATTCTAGCATGTCTTCAGTAAAGTTAAATAGTGTACAGTTTTTGTATACTGCGTATATTTTGTATTTCAATATTTTCTAAAACTGATTACATTAGCCTATCAATGAAGCTATTGATTCTAAGGAAATATTGGTTTCATACCCCTTTGGCCTAGATATGTTAAACAATTCACACGCACATATTTAAACAAAAACTTAAAAAGAGTCTGCAGAGGCTGTCGGCCATGTTGGTTTTAATCCGATAAAAACAATATTATTTGTGAATCCATATTTTGTTGTTATTTTTATTGAACGAAAGTTGTGTATGAGCTGTCATTTTCAACGTTATCATATTGTGCATTGGGTTTGCTTTTGATATTTTGAATACATACGCCTAGTTTTGATATAAGAGAAAATGAAAACTTAAAACTAAATATTTGTTATATTTTTTTCTGTAAAACTAATTAAGCATTTGCAAAGCAATTCAAACGCCCAATTTCATTCTTGATTAAATGCAATTTGTTCAGAAAAACCTGTTTAAAAATAACTTTTTAGTTTGAGATACATGTGATCACATATGCGGTTCGAAAATAACATTGTTCTCATGTGATTAAAACCAACATGGCTGACAGCCTCTGCAGACTCTTAAATGAGTATTTCGTAGGAAGTGAATTGAATAAAGGTGTTTTGTTATAATAGTGAATAGATTTTTGCAAATAAAGCATATTGTTAAGTTATTAAGTAAAACTTGTTGAAATAAAAGCTGTGTACTTTTTATTTCAACAAGTTTTAATTAATAGGTAAAAATTAAAACTTCAGACTAAATATTTATTATATTTTTTCTATAAAACTAATTAGGAATTCACAAAGCAATTCAAAAGCACAATTTCATTCTTGATTTGATGCAATTTGTTTGGAACAAATACTTAAAAAAAACTGTTTAGTTTGGATACGTGTGATTGTATATCTGGTTTGAAAATAACATTATTTTATGGGATTAAAACCAACATGGCCGACAGCCTTATTTGACTCTGCAGGCTCTTAATAAAACAACTTGACGAATCAATCTTGGACATTTGCTTTCTACAGATGCAAGGTCAATTGATCATGATCAATTAGGAATATCTAATATATTTCAAATGTATATTTTATTAAGTAACAACCCCCAACACTTAAGTACCAAGAGTACTCTCTAGTCTCAACTTAGCCTAAGTAATGACATTCTTTACTTTGTTTTACTTTACTTTTAACATTTACCTTCTGCGGTAATTGTATTAATGATATATACTATTAGACTGATTGAAGTCAATTGGGATGATTTATATTTGGCATTATTGTGAAATATCATCTTGTATATTTAACAAAATTATAAAATAATTTAAGAGTTTACCTAAAAATTTGGCACATGAAAAAGCATAGCTATAGATTTTTTTTAAATTTGAATAGTATGTATCGAAATCTATGTGCCTTATATTCATGTGGATTTAAATCATTAGTGAGTAGGCCTATAGGAGACATCTTTTTTTTTTAAAGACGGTTCTCAAATTCCATTATGGTAGCTGCATTTGGTGTGAACAGAAATATGCAGTATACCTTCCTTACCTAAGAAGCTAGAGATGCCTTTGTGGAAATATTCAACTGTGTTTACAATGACAATGGCCTGACAGTAATAAAATATCTTCCCCAACAGTAAATGCCACTTTGCCTTTCACTTTCTTGTTAACTTTTCAAAAATTTTAAAGTTCCTAAAGGTTGGCTACTTCATTCCATATGATAAATTAGTGGACAGTCTCTTCAAAATATTGAACCAACAAACTTCTGCAATGTTCTTGGCTCTATACAGAAGAAACAATCAAATCCTACAATAGGCAAAAATGTAGACCAACGCGCCTTGGTGTTGTATAGAAGAAACAGTCAATTCTTACAATAAGCAAAAATGTAGACAAATGTGCCTTGGATTTATACAGAAGAAACAGTCAATCCTTGCAATAAGCAAAAATGTAGACCAACGTGCATTGGTTTTATACAGAAGAAACAGTCAATCCTTGCAATAAGCAAAAATGTAGACCAACGTGCATTGGTTTTATACAGAAGAAACAGTCAATTCTTACAATAAGCAAAAATGTAGACCAACGTGCATTGGTTTAATACAGAAGAAACAGTCAATCCTTGCAATAAGCAAAAATGTAGACCAACGTGCATTGGTTTTATACAGAAGAAACAGTCAATCCTTGCAATAAGCAAAAATGTAGACCAACGTGCACTGGTTTTATACAGAAGAAACAGTCAATCCTTGCAATAAGCAAAAATGTAGACCAACGTGCACTGGTTTTATACAGAAGAAACAGTCAATCCTTGCAATAAGCAAAAATGTAGACCAACGTGCATTGGTTTTATACAGAAGAAACAGTCAATTCTTACAATAAGCAAAAATGTAGACCAACGTGCATTGGTTTAATACAGAAGAAACAGTGTCATTTTCTTTGTATTTGAAGGTTGGCAACACATATGACCAAGAGTGGTTGTCTAACTTTCCTTTCTAAGCTTATCTTTTTTCTGTTCTATTTTACTACTAAAAACTCGCTTGCCAATTCAGACAGACTACAGCCCTGTGAGTGACCTTTATCAATGAGTAAAGTGCCAACTTTTTCCTCAGTTAGCGATTCCATATTTGGACCTTATTTTAAATTTTACTTTTTTAGAGTCCACATTACTACTACTGTAATGCAACAGTTTATTATTAAACATGTTTCAAGATTTCATAGATTTATGTTTCACAAAGTAACTTTTATGTATTAAAGGTAAATAAATTGCTACTGTAGTTAATGTTTTGAAACATTTCCTGTTAGTTATTAACCGTTAGTTGTTAATTAGTGATATTTAACTGACTTAATATAAACATTTTTCAGCACAATCTATAAAATGTCCAATTATAAAACGTTTAGTTCTCAACCATTTTAAACCTATTTATTTTGCACTTCTCAAAACAACGTTTGTCTTACTTATAGAAACCAAAACAAATATACTGGAAATAATTAATAAGATGAAGTTACAAGAATTACAAAGTGTATATATATAAATAGTTTTTTAATTAGCATAATATGTGTTGATACATATACAGTACAAGTAAACATCACACAACACAAATTTACTACAATATAAGCACAAAATGCACAAATGTATATTACAATACAATATATTACAATACAAAATGCACAAATATTATGGTGATCCATGCTCACCTTCCTCAATAGATTCTTTTGTGAATCCCTCTGGTTTGAGGAAGGTGAGCGTGGTTCACCGAAATCGATCACCATAATATTTATGCATTTTGTACTTGTATTGTAATATATTTGTGCATTTTGTGCTTATATTGTAATAAATTTGTGTTGTGTGATGTTTACTTGTACTTTATTTCCACTACTTACGTCCACTTATGTTCACTACTTACGTAAGTATTTATTTTTGTATCTGCGCTGACAATAGTCAATTGGTAGTTATCATTTTCTGACAATAAACTTGTATAAGACCGCTTATATAAGATCCGATTTAAACTTTTCGGAAACTCCATTCTTGTATAATATTACAGAGATATTTTTATCAATTTTCAATAAGCAACTGATAAAAGTCAGTCAGCTGTTGTCTGCCAGTATTACTGTTTTTTTTTGGCTGAATTTTTGTTTTATAGTGTCGGCAGTTCAGTTTTACTCTGCTGAGAAAGTAAAACTTGGTACTGGTTGTCAGCCGAAACCAGTGCCAAGTGATATTTTTCAGTCTTAATTTATACTGATTCTGTTTATTTGTTTAAATTAGAGCCTAATGTAAAAGGCAGTGAGACACAGCCAATAACAAACACTAATTAATGTTATCACAAGTGGTGTGTTATCACAGTGCGTCATGAACTGACAGCCTTGTTGAAGATAGTTATGATTACGTTTATTATAAAAGTTAAGCTGACCAAAATTAATCCTAGTCCTTAATTTTTTTTTTTTTATTAATTTTTAACCAAAAATTGTACCTTTCAATTTTTTAATAAAGAGGAAGTAATAACATAATGTTTATAAGTTATAAATAAAATATAGAAAATTAGAATATTTTACCAAAAGTACAGATTTTATCTGAAAAATGGGTTCCTCTTAAAAATAATTTTCATTCAGGTTAGCTGGCTTCATATTCTTATATAATATATATATTATATATAATAGCAAATATACATATAAGAATATTTATATTTATGATTTTCGACTTTAGGATTGCTGGACTGACAAATGCAAATACATGCGACTTCTATGGTCTTTGATAATAGGACTAACAATTTTGTAAAATGTATTTATAATGAAAAGCAATCATGCTTTACCCAAATTTGCATGTTTTATCCGTTCATTTAAAAATCAGGGATGTTTTTTATGTGTCACTTATTCTTAATAGATTAATGTATCTTTAATTTAACATTAATTTTTTTTATCATCTGAACGATACTGTCTTTTGTATCTACATGGTACATTAAAGACAAATTGTTAAAATAAAGTGGAAATAAAGAAAACACTTAACTATACAAATTAAGTTATAAATTACATAATTGCTAAAATTAAATAATATTCGTGTGATTCTCTTTTTAACAATGTTCACATTTTAAGTGAACAACAACAAAGTTTGACATGACAATGTTTTGCGAAAACAATATGTAAAACACTGTTATCTAATGCCATTGTTTTCATGTTTGTGTAACATAACTTATATAAGCCCTTCTACTGGAATAAGAATGATTATAAAGAACAAGATGATTGCAATAAAGTAGCTTTCAAGGACACACAACAATCTGGCCCTTCCACTCAGTCGGCAGAGACTGCCACTATGGACTGCTTCTCAGTCCATCATTAGGAACTTGCATGACTTAATCTGAGTACATAAACATTAAACATTTTCATATTATGGTAGGAATGTTATTACAAAAGAGATAATAACTAATGGGGAAGGTGTGAGTAGGAAGCAAACGCTACAACGTCACCAAAACCTATAAATCCTGCTGACCCAACTTGACAGGAAAAGATCTTGCTGAAATTAATATTGGTTATTTTATTACTAATGGGAACAGATACTTTTTTTATTTGATGGGTTAGAATTATACATTTTTATGAAAAGGTCAAAGTTTTAATTGAAAATTAATAGAGTTTGAACCGCTTTTATATTCCAAGTACGTTTTTATATGTTCATTTTTCTAAAACATATATGAATGTTACAAAACAATCTTACCCTATACAGAGAGATACTTTGGATTAAATACAATGACCTCGCAACTATTTGGATTGTGACTATCTGAATTAGATTAAAATAAAGGTTGCATATTCCTTCAGTGGTAAAATCAAGTAGACATTGAGAGCGCCTGCTAATTTTGGCCCACTAGATATAAATGCATTACATAAGTATGTAGAGGATGTTTTCCGCCCCTACTGTAACCTACCTACTGAACAGTAATCAGAATCAGTGACCAAGCTGAAGAGTATATGCCATAGGTTTTTAGTATTAGGTTATCAGCTTTATTTTAAAAATCAACATAACAAAATAGTTCTAATTTAATATAAGACTAGGGGACACTACTGCACGCTTCACGTGCCGACCCCGTCACTCGCTGTGCTCATGGACGAAGCTCGGCTTGCGGCCTCGCCAGAAACCCTGCCTTAAACCCCTTAGTGCAACTCGGCCCGTGGCCTCGTAGGGAAGCTTAGCCTACGGCCTCGCCAATACACTCTGTACATATCCATTTATGGATCTCGACCTGTGGCCTCGTGAAGAAGCTCGGCCGACGGCCTCGCCAGGACACTTAGACCTGTATGACAATGAATTCTGGTTTTGGGGTAGTAGAGTCCATAAACATAGTCTTTTCTAAAATGTTGTGGTATATTAGGAATCGAGAGAAAAATGCCTTTAAACTAATACCCCATTGGGTGTGTTCATTTAACATTATACATTTTAGGGGGGCATAGCCCATACACCTTGTCTATTCCAAAATGTAATGGTATATTCAGATATAGGAAATAAATAGCTGTGCTTTGATACCACACTTGGACATTTTATTTTTATATTACGCCTTTTTTTGTTTTAGGAAAATGTTTTTGGTTTTGGGGGCATATAACCCATAATATTTGCTCTTTTCAAAATCTGATGGTATATTTGGATTCAGGACAAAAATATCTTTAATATGATACCCTACTTGAATGGATACCATCAATATTTAAAAAATATCCTTTTACGAAAATTGTGGTTTTTGGGCCCCTGATTCCCCAAATTCTTGAGTTTTTAAGCTGACATTTCAATATACAGTGCGCAATTTGTTATGTGTGTAGAACTGTGAAGGTTTAAAAGTTTACTTAAATGTTTTCTCAGGTAATAAAAACAACTTTTTTGCAATTTTTCTATAAGAAATACATTGGAGCCATTTTGGAGCAAAAAAAGGTCGCCATCTTGTTTATGAGTGAAAAAAGTAAAGTAAATTTTTCTGGAGGTTTCAGACAGAGAGCTTCAATTCAAGTACACATATGCTAGGGGTAGGACACCGGGAAATGCCTAAACATTTAGTGTCAGTGAGTGAGTGAGTTACTACATTGAGCTTTATACTATATGATAATTATAAAAGTGTAGGTGGCATACAATACATATAACTTAGGTATCCTTGATGTTTGAAAGGTCATCAAACACAAAAAGACAACTTCTACTTGAACTCCGACACATACAGAATTAATGCTATCCGAAGTGGTTCTCCATCACATTGGTCTGGATAGTCACAAGTCCACTATATTATGTAAAAAAGTGTCCCTAACTCAATTTAATTTAATTTTAATGGCTTTATAAAATACTTAAGATATACCCACCCATGCACAAGTGAAGCCATGGGTGATATAGAAATGCACCTAACAACCTAATAGTGTACTACCAGATCTTGCTATAAGTAGCTGCTGACTATCACAACATATGCAAAACCTAATAGAACCATAAGTAGTTTATATCTTTGTCTTCAGTTTGTATGTACTTGGAAGTATTGTAAGTGACATGTGTAAATGCCATTAATTTCAGTAATAAGACTCTGGCCCAACAGTTTCTTTAAAGCTTCTGTAAATTCTTTACAGTTCTGTAAAGCTGAGAAATTTTTCTTTTTCTTGTATTTTGTTTAAAAAATCTGTTTAACAGCAAGTTTTAAGATAGAGTATTAATTTAAATACATATATTGACACACTCTTCGGGGAAATTAAATAATATTATATCCTACATGTGAAATATGCCAGTTATAATCATTTCTGAAAGTACTAACAAGATGGAGTGAATCTAAGCCATTCACAACCGGTTGATATTCAATTACCTGGTCAGTTGTAACCAGTTCAGTTGTAAGGCAAGGTCATTAGACCTGTTCACTCACCTTTAATGTAAAGTCGGGCACAGACTATAGGTTATCTCTTTACTATATATGTAATGGCAAGAGTTATGAGTGCTGCAGGAGTGGGAGAGATGACCTTTGTTTAACACTATATGTTCGTAGGATAAGAAACACTTGTGAAATTATAGTGAGTGCTTATATCGGGTAAGATGAGGGAATGGTCTATATTTCTTTTCTCATTAGTATGACATTCTTTGAATCATGTGCCTTGGAGAGTTGACATTGCATTATAGTCCTGTGAAACGTGCATCATGGAAAAAGAATTTAATGAAAATATTCATTAAATTTGTGTTCAAATGTACACTTGATCTTTGTAAGGAGTAATCATTTTACTGTCATACTTGAAATGGCTTTGATAGAGGGTAATCTATGGGTTTTAATAGCAGTGATAGAGGCCTAAGTTAGTATTTAGTGACTCATACAGACAGAAGGTGTGCTTGAATACAGAAAGTGAATGTGTATTAGGTTTTTATGTGGATTTGATATTACCTCTTTCTAAATTGATTTCAAGAAATTCTGACAATATAGATGGATGTTCTATTAGAAATATAGCAATTCTTATTTTAAAATATCTAAATCAATAAATTCATAATAGAAATAAAATTTTCATAGGTACTCTAAAGTTTAAAAACCAATTATTAAAATAAAAACGAAAAACAAATAAACTTAATTACACACAAATATAATTTGTACTTTGTTATTATATTCAATAAGTCATTTCTTATTAGAATTGTTAAACAAAATAAACTACATTAGTTTGAAATTCTCCCAAGACTGAAAAAATGGAAAACAAATGAATAATCACAAAAGGATATTATTTAACCATAATATTATTTCTGATGACTCTTAATTTGATACTATACATGTACATAGGTACTGAGCAAAAAGCTCACCCATTCACATACAGCAGTAAAGACTCACACCCACCCATACACATTCAGTGATTGTCATCCTTCTACCTATCCATACATATAATAATAATAATTAATTCTTTATTTTTCTCTCAATATAGTACATGCAACAAACATTTCAGTTAATCAACTAAAGAATATTTTTATACAGAGTTTACTCACATCCAGGCTGACAAACTTAAAATAATATCCTAAAGAGAAAAATAATAGGACCCTTGAAACTGAAAGCCTGTCTAGGGTTCCTTCATTAATACAATTATAATATTTTATAATAGAGCTCTAGAGCAAAATTATGCTTATTTACAAAATCTAAAACTAATTTGCATTTAAACAATTTAATGGTGTGCATACTACCTATTTCATTGACATGATCTAAATTAAAACTATTAATCTTAAGTGTTGGCGACAATATGATACACAGAATTTTGTGATATGTACAAAATACATTTTATAATGATAAAAAAAAGATAAATGTGTTTTTCAAACATAGAAAATAAATTGTTACTTAATTTATAAAGCAAAGTCAATAAACTATGAAGTACAGTGAGATAATTTATACTACATTCATTAATATATACAAACTGGTTATGTTTCAAATTTATACATATAAAAAACTGTAAGAGAAAAAAAGTTACTTACATAAATCTCAATATATTTAGCTCAATATATATAGTAGTATTTCACTATTCCATCAAGCCAATAGCCAATCCATTAAGTATTTTAAAAATTAATAAAGTTTTGGTTCATTTTGTATTCTATTTGGTAATTGATTAAAAATATATGGCGCAATATTTTTATTAAAAAAATTAACTATAAATTATTAAAATATACAGTGGTAGTGACCTCCCACCCACCCAAATACATTTCAATTTTTATCCCTCACAACGTTGGCCTGTTGCTAGCAATATTTTTCAATATTTAATTATTACTATACTTTTTAACGTTGCACTAGCACGTTTAATTATTGATATTTACAAAAAAAATGTAATTTAAGTGTAGGCTACAGAAATATTAAAATAAACCTAGAAAGAAATATTAAAATTATTTTAAAATATATGTATCTTTCTTTATACATACTTAGACTGAATTATTCTGTAACGGAAGTTAGTCTTTCACTTGACTATTATAGATATGTTCATCACCTGATAACAACTACATAAATCAACAAACTATTACATAACTTCAGTTTTACAAGGGATCACTGATAGCAATTTAGTTTTTCCTTTGAGTTAAGAAGTGGTTTTTCTACAGAAAATGTTGTTGGCACTTTACTAATATCCTGGAGTATATATAAATGTATTTGTCAATTAGTGAAGCAGTTATATAAATGAAGTTATCAATTAATGAAGCAGATATATAAATGTATTTATCAATTAATGAAGCAGATATATAAATGAAGTTATCAATTAATGAAGCAGATATATAAATGTAATTATCAATTAATGAAGTAAATATATAAATGTAGTTATCAATTGATAAGGCATATATGTAAATGTACTTATCAGTTAGTGACACAGATATATAAATGTAGTTATCAATTGATAAGGCAGATATGTAAATGTACTTATCAGTTAGTGAAGCAGATATATAAATGTAGTTATCAATTGATAAGGCAGATATGTAAATGTACTTATCAGTTAGTGACACAGATATATAAATGTAGTTATCAATTGATAAGGCAGATATGTAAATGTACTTATAAGTTAGTGAAGCAGTTATATAAATGAACTTATCAATTAATTAAGCAAATATATAAATTAACTATAAATTAGACAAGCAGATATATAAATTAACTATCAATTAGTAAAGCAGATATAAATTATGCTGTTGGCAATGTACTAATATCATGGAGTATATAAAAATGTACTTATCAATTAAATTAGTGAAGCAGACATAAGTTAATTTTCATTCACTTTAGTTAGTATAATTCGATTTGAATAAACTCTACATAATCTGATGTTAACAAGTAATTTGATTTTTTAATTTTATATCAATTTGTTGATTGTATATTGATTATGATTGTACATTGATTGTGGAGGTTATTGCAGAAATTTGTCGTTAATGTGAATAAAAATATTGCCCACTATATTGTAGACTCAGAAATCTGAGTTTCTCTTCAAGTCAAGAAAAGAAAATTAAATCTAAAAGTTAGTATGGATGCTTAAAACTTGCAAGACGCAGACAGCTACACAGTTTTATGGAAAAACCTGAAATATTTCACCATAAACACCAAGTCACAATAATAATAAATACAAAAATATTGATTATTTTTTATGGCACAGGTCAAATGCCAACTACAAATTTTATGTAAAAATAAGCTTCTGTCCTCTTTAACCTTCCAAATCATCTTAAATTTTGAAATAAAAGCAATAATTAAATGGTAGATTTGAAATGATATACTGTTGAGCACATCTCTCACTTTAGTTCTCAATAATACAAATTCTAAATTGTGTGAAAATACCTAAAATAAATGTTATTTGCTGTATTTCCTACGGACCATCATTTTTAATCTGCACATTCCTCCTGTACATAAGACTGAGGTATTTAAACCCAAACAGTTGAGATACTGTGAGTGTTGTCTCTGACTACCTTACAAACTTCACAAAGGAACTTATCAGTAAGATAATAACAATCCTTTTCTTGTCACAGTATTGGTGAAATATTTTGTTTTATATTTAAAATAAAAGCTTCCTTAAAAAATTCCTAGAACTAAAAAAAAAAAAAAAACAGACTATAGTTTAAAAAAATGTTATGTCATCATTGATACCAGTCACATTTTCTTGGAAAGCTGGTCCCTAACAGCACTACTGTCGCCAAAACATATTTTTATTCTCAGCAAACAAACCAAGGAAAGAAGAGATAAAAATGGCAGCAAAACACAAAAATCTAAATTAATTCAAAAATAGCTACAAATTTCTATGCAGAAGAAAATAATGAAAAGTAAACATAGACTCTCTTGAAAAAAACCTGACAAGCACAAATTTCAAATAATTAGACTTGAATTTTTAATCTGATTTGAACAACTATTAATCATTAGGATAGAAGACTAGGAGTCTTCTAAAAACATCCATGGAAGGGATGGTTGAAAAAAAAGTGACTACCTTAAAAGTTAATCTAACTGACTAGTTTGTGAAAATGGCATGTAAACTGCACTTAACAGGTACAACATTTACATAGCACGACACAAACAGCATTATACTTTCTGGGAATTAGGTGGCCTTGTCAAGACATTTGAGTGAGAAGTTGACCTAGAAAATGAGACTAAGTAAAAAGTATTGATTTTGACCATAATCTATAATCGACCTAGTACAAGGGAAACTCGTTTCTAGCTTCATCCCTATTGAAATAAACAAAATCCTCAATTAATATTGAAGCATCTGGGCCGAGTAGCATGCAAATGGCTTTCCCTCTTTCATTTTCTTAAATATAGAATATATCACATACTCCAGGAATTGAATTAGCAATCACTGAATTGGATATTCTAAAAAGATTTTGACTTTTTTTATAACTATTTATAGTTACTAGGAATTTTTTCTAATTTTATTTGGGGGTTTGGGAACCCTCTTTCATAACAGAATTTTAAGACATAATTTTAAAATATTTTCGTAAAGGATTTTCTGTTAGCTAGCACTAGATCAAAATTAATTGGGGCATAGAGAACATATGCACAATAATATCAAATACCTAAGCAAAGTCACAATACACGTTTAGAAAGATTAAGTAAGAAGTGTAATTTTCTAGCTAGTCTCAATATAATAAATATAAAACTGAGTTAAAATAAAGAGCTGAAAACGAATAAATTTCATTAGCATCTAAAAAAATAATTAAACTGTTAATACTACTCTGGTGTTAGTGGACTTATCTTCTAAGGTAAGTTTGATGATGATCAGGAGTCATTCTTAAAACAGACACGTATTCCCTGACATATTCAGCATCTGATGCTTTGTGAATGCACTTTCTTCTTGTCCAGTCCTTCATCCAATTTCTCTTTTTCCTATTAAATTTTCTACTTCAATAACTTCCTCTAATTAATTCATTACCATATCAAGCACTTGTTTAAGAGCTTTCTGCACAATGCACTGACAACTATGTGGCACCAAGACAATAAACCATTTTATTAAAATATTACTTTTAAAGTCAAAGAGCTTGAGGCGTGAATGATGTTTTTCTACTCGGCTCAGTACAGGAATTCTACAGGCACTAACTCAGTAATTGGCCGAGTTTCTTGCCCATTTACTCGCCCATATAACGAGACTTTAGTTCTAAACAATCAGCAGTTTTTTGACTGTACAAAACCTGACAGAGTTCCTGTTTTGAAACATACTATAGAAAAGATTAAATAACTCTCTTTAAATACATTTTGCAAACTCCATACATATTATAAATACCTCAGTATTGCTTTCCGACTTACTAGCTATTTTTTCTTAGAAAACAGGAAATGTAAAGAAATGTAAAGCGCTCACATTGACAAAACTTGATAAAAACTGTACTTTATATTAAAAAAGAATAGTTTTAACATTAAATTCCTCTTCTATCAGTTATAGGTCCTGTATTTTATAAAATTGAATATTATACATAATTGTTCAAAAACAAATTTAGTAACAGTTCTTATTGCGCTTCATTTTTTTATAAGAGTAATCTTTTGAGATGTAATTTTTTGATTTCAAGTGTGTAATTTTAAGATTAAGCTATACAGATAAAGACTCTAAAAAGTCAGAAAAAACCATTAGAATTGTGTTGAAACTAAATAGAGATAAATCAGTAAAACAAAATTGTAAAAATTTGATTATTTTCACTGTTTATGGCCAATAAATTTCTGATACAACACTAGAAACCTTTTCTTTAAAATGTTATTTGAACCAAAATTTACTATACAAGAAACCGATATTATTCATTATTCATCTCTAAGACGCCGATCGTACAGATATGGGCGAATGAGTGTGACGAGTGTAGATGAACGAGTGTAGTCATTGTTACTATCTGAGTTCAACTTAGCTCAGAAAGGACTATTTATTAATAGCCCTATAGCCAGGGCAACTATGGAACCTACAGCTTTACATGGAATCCGAACCACGTAGTGTTGGTCTGATTTTCAGCTAACTGACAAGTCTGACACTCAGTTCTCTTCACTACACAACATCTGAACCTTGACCACCATTCAACATGGACACTCCAGACTTCTCTAGTAGTGTCTACGTTGATGACAACCATTGAGCAGACGCCGTGTCGGTATTAAGAGTACCGAGCATGGAACCTATCGCCTATAATCTCCCAAACACTTTGTCCCCGAGTAGCTGGGTTACAGCACTGCGCCACCAGTGCCGACAGTGTTAAACAATATTAAACTATTCGGACTCAACACTTTTTATCCAAAAAGTTTGAGGATGGCATCATATATGCTCAACAGGCAGTTAAACTTAACACATTAATGCTACAACATTAATGCTTTTGAAGCAACTATCAATGTTTCATCACATCAGAGGAAAACAAGGGGTCAGGATGAAGTCATTGATGAGATTATAGGTTGAGTCGCACATCAAATCAAAAGATCTTTATTAGGAAAACACAATGTCATAGAGATTTTGTGCCATTTCGTCCAAGTGCCATTTTGTCCAAATTCCACGAATGTGGGACGGGGGTTGATTCTCTACCCCCAACTAGTACCATTTCGTCCAAAAACCTATCCTATTGTTTACTTGACAGATCTAAAAAAACTATTGGAATGTTTGTATTAGCAACAAGTATTTTGTAATTGTGTCTATATGTCCTTCCATCTATCAATCGCCAAACACTACAAGGCCTTAGTTCTTGTACGGTAGGTTGATAATCGTATATTTAAATATCTCCAAGACTGTAAAATAGACCTGTTGGCAATATAACTACTTTCACTAATTATTTTAAGATGAAAAGTAGGTAATAATTCTGTAGGATTACTTGGTCAACCTCAATTTTTTCCATTATTATTCATTATTTATTTCTAAGATGCAGATCTTAGAGATATGGGCGAATATGAGGGGTGAATGAGTGTGGATGAACAAATGTAGTCATTGTTACTATCTGAGTTCGATTTAGCTCAGAAAGGACTATTTATTGATAGCCCAATAGCCAGGCTGTCAATGTAGGTTCCATAGTAGTGGTTACATAGGTCCTGTAGGTTCCATAGTGGACCGTAGGTTTACGTGGAACCTACAGCTTTACGTGGAATTCGAACCACGTAGTGTTGGTCTGATTTTCAGCTAACTGACAAGTCTGACACTCAGTTCTCTTCCCTACACAACATCTGAACCTTGACTACCATTCAACACGGACACCCCAGACTTCTCTAGTAGTGTCCACGTCAATTGCAACCATTGAGTGGAATATTTCATATTTTAATATTATGTTTGTGAAGTGGTTATATAGCAAAAGAATCACTGGTAGGGCTTTCTCCGTTCACGGTTGTCTATTAGGCAAATATAATTCAAGGATACGTCAAATATGGTATGCCTTATAAAAAAAAGTGTCATGAAAAAGTTTTACAATTTGTTTTCTAGCTAAAAACAGATCAAATGCAGGGTGTTCTATACGGCTTTCTATAGGCTGACCTCATGAGGTTGTACCTATTCAAAATGGCAGCAGTTATATTTACAACCCTGAGTTAGATAAAAAAATTCTTAGTTTGTTTAATTATTATTGTAGACTAAAGCATTAACTTGTAAAACATTGATATTGTGACAAAAAACTATTTTTAAGGTAATTGTTTATCACATCAGGAGGGTGGTAACTAAAGGTATTTACTAGGAGAACACAATGCCACAAATCCGATGCTAAAAGGTGGTTCACCGTAGATAAAATAGCGGCAGTTGAAATGTACAATACATAACTGAAAAATACCTTCGAATTCTCTTTTTTTTCGCTTTTTTTTTCTATGGGTTTATAATAGCAAAATACTAAGAACCTGCCCTGTACATAACGAACAGGTTTCCAAATAAAAAATGACTTACCTTCATTAGAATTGTTTTACAAGAAAGTTAACTCACTTTTTTTAATTAGTGTAATTTTGTACATTTCAACTACTGGCATTTTATGATTGGTAGTGTAGTTAGGGAGTACCTTTTAGGGTCAGATTTGTGCATTGTGTTCGCCTAATAAAGGGCTATAATTTGAAATAAAACTTGGACTACTTGAAAAATCACTCTCAAAATATATAAAACTTAAACACTGTATACTTTATTTGAGGACACATCCTTAAATGTATGTGATACAGTAGGAAAACCAGAACACCTCTTCAGTGCTGAGATTTTGAACAAAAAGATTGACATAGAAAAAATTCAAAAAAAGATAAAGAAAGAAAATCAACGAAATATTAGGTCCAATAAATGCTGAATGTCAAGGTAATAGACTTAGTAAGAAAAAAATAGACATAGATTCTGCATTAGGAAACAAAATGTGAAGTTCTATTGGCTTATCAAGAAAACAGAACTCACCTGGAGAACAAAAGAAATTGTAGAGTTTTATGAAAATTGATGTAGAGCTAAAACAGAAACAATCAAATGGATTGTTGCAATAAAAGAAAACTTAAGAGCAGTATATATAACACAAACCGTCATTTTAAACAAGAAGACATTATTGCAACAATTTTTAATTGGAAGTTGGTCAGAGGGTGACAAGAAAAAGAACCGGAAACCCCTTATTGCTGATCCAGTGAAAGGAAGAGAGATTGTTCCAAATATATGAAACTAATAGTATGAGCACAAAGAAAGGGAAATTAATAAACAGCATTGACTTGACTTTGAGTGGTCCTATTGGGCCCATTTGTGAATAATAACAGTAATAATGACAATTAGCAGTGGCCAGTAACTTGACCATCTGAGGATGAGTTGCCAAGGATGTGTGTATAAATATCATGTAATGGCCATAATATATAATATAAAGTAATGGCCACCCAGATTCAGAGGACAAAAACATCACATTCAACCACAAAGGGTCAAAATACATGGCCTATATGCACAAAATATTACCAATAAGTAAGCATTTAATTCTTAACCTGCCGGTCATTTTTTTCTAAAATACCAGGGGTTTTCTCAACTAGAGTACGCTTATTTTCAAAAATGTATTAAAAGATATAATTCAATTAATACCAAGTTAAGTAATATATTATTTCTTTCCAAGTAAGATTCAGATTTTAATGGTATTTGTTTCATATGAAAAAAATTAACTATGTAAATTCTATTTGAAAAAGTATGATGTAAAACTATTTTGAAATATTAATTTTTCAAGTTTATGGTTACTGTACTTAAAGAAGTGAATAAAACTTCTCAAAACAAACAAAATCCACAGTAGCCAAAATGAATTAGATGTAATATACTTTTCTGATTAGTAACAAATAAAATCCATACACCATTATTTTGAACAAAAGATAAAAATTTTTTCATTGTGTGTTGCTTAGCAACAACAACAATGAAATATTTACAATCATATGTAAAGTTACTTAGGATAACATATTAATCACTCACATATTCAAATCACTAACAACCTTAATTATAAATATTTTATATGAATATCATATGATACAACATATTTACAACAACAAGATAACAATTTATACAATAGTTCACTTATTTTGGCACTAATAACGTCAGTGCCTCAGAATAAATCGACAGCAGTGGCAACAACTGAGCCAAGTCAGCATGGCGCAATTTGAATAAATGTGAAACTCCCAAACACAAAACTTAGTAAAAGACAGTGAATGAAAATTTAATTGCAAGTAGGCAATAAAGGATTTATCTAAAAGTCGCAATATGAAATTTCATGTGAAAATTCCGACTAGAGGTCATATAAATAATAAAAACGTGAGTTGGTACCATATGGTACCAATGGCATTTTAGAAAAGTCAAATCCGGTACCATTGGTACCGACCGGCAGTTCTAGAGTTGTTATATATTTTTTTTATTTTTTTTACCTTTTTTCAAAGTTCACTCCCCACTTCACATGGGCCTGCAGGCCAGGGACACCAAGGCATAGTGACAGAGTCCCCCACCAAGGGTACAAGAAGCATAGAGACGTAAAATTGGCTTTTGAATTATAGTAAAAATTAAACGTTACAATTTATCCACATTTTTTATAGAATCATTAAAAAAGTATTGAATTAATACCCCACTAATGATAGTAATACACAATAATATTAAAATTTTAAATATGCATGGGGCTTTCAACATTCTGACGTAAGTGGAAAGCTGTGATATAAATGAGGAAATTTCGGTTGTTTTAAAATCGTGACAAGTGGCAGCGCTTTCGTCTATTGTGCGTCGGAAGCCCAGTGCCCAGCTAGTGCAAAGCGGGAATATTGGTGGTGGTTGGTGGCCGATGCAGTTGGCAACGCTTTCGTCTGATCTAGTGAGGCGCCTAAAGCTATGTTTAGAAATGTGAGTAGCAAAATCTGCTATATAGAGTTTGCTATGTATAACATTGTTAGATGTAGCAAATGTTACATAGCAAATGCTATAAGTTTCAGTTTTAGATGCTTTACGTAAAATGGTGTTCTGCAACAATAAGCAATGTTATATGTCGCACATCAGTCATCAATGAAAATGTCTAGGAATAGGAAGTTAGCTCTATCCGCAGCTATTGCTGTAATTTTTCTTCTTATAGAAGGAAACAAAGGTTTTGAGTTCACCCGTCTCTCATTGCTTGGCAAATATATAGCGAGAATAATCTACTATTCGATTTAAGAGTCTGTAGAGGTAGTCTCCCATAGATTTTAAATCCCATAGATCAATGTTAAATGTGAGTTCACACTGTGACTTAACAATTAGTCAGGAAATTAAAATTTTTAAATTGTTTGAAAGAGAGTAAAATATACTAGTGTTCAAATTAGAAAGACTTTTTTTGCTCCAATTTTCATAAAATTTAAAATTAATATATTAAAATCCTCAATTTTTTATTTCATTAAACGTACAAGTCATATTTTTTTTAAATGTTTAATATTAGAGTTGAATCTCTAGTGAAACTTATAGAGAAGCGTCCTGTAAAATTTAAGACAGATAATCATTATACTAATCGTAACAGGCGTGTTTTTGTGCTGTCCTGCAAATTTTTGCCCGAGTCGCAAGCCGATGATAGCAGTGTGCCTAAATGACTAAATAGAAATTGAAAGCAATTAGGAGACAAATGCATCAAAAGAAAAAAACTATAGACTCACACATGACAGATGATGAAGGCTATTTACTTTCACTGAAACAAGCTTTTCAGTGGGAATGTATTGTGTCATTGATAAACTAATTAAAGTATGGCAGATCGGTCAGAAGCATATGAAACTTCATCCACTAAAGCAGGTTCCTCATTGAAAAACTGGCCTGTATAAACATTTGAAAATTGTGCCACAGATTTCAACGTGAAACACCATAAGGATGTTGATACCCATGAACAAGTAAAAGAAATGATAAATGTTCAAGCTTGCTGAGGACGTAGCATCAGCTAACTTAAATCTGATGAATGCTGTACATTCTTATAAACTATGAGAAGCATATCCAAATGTAGAAAGAAGTCTCAGGATATTTCTCACCATGCATGTAATTGTGGCTAGTTGTAAACGCAGCTTTAGTGAATTAAAGCTTATTTATTATTATTATTTTTTAATATCTACGCCAGTAGCAATTTTAATATTATATTTATACGCCGTTGAGGGACAGCGGTCTAAACCCCTATGGCAAATTTAAGTGGACCTCCTGGGATTAGAACCCCTGATCCTCTGCATTGGAAGCAAAAGTGCTAACCACTAGGCTAGTAAGAAGCTTTATAAAAAACTACCTGTGTTCTCACGATCATGCCAGTCATGCCTAACAAGTTTCGCCATTCTCTCCAGTGAGTATGAACAATGAATTCACATTTATGAGAAGAGAAACGTCAATAAAATATTCTTTGTTTAAAAAAAAACCACTTGTGGTGTCCTCCAAGGCTCTATTCTTGGCCCTATAGTATTACTTATATAAACGACCTTCCAAAAATATCAACACACCTCAGAGTTACAATGTTTGCTGATGATTGTTCTTTTCTTGTCTCTAATAAAACTCAAAACCTGACTATGTTGACTACAAACACACAGCTGAAGCATCTAAATCAATGGTTCACTTTAAATAATTTAAAGTTAAACATTAGCAAAATTAAGATTATTCAGTTTTATTTGGGGAACAACCACCAGTTTCCGCTCCAGGGTCTTATCAAACTGGAAAAAGAGAAGCCAAACAAGAAACTTCAGTTAAATTTCTGGGTCTATACATCGACAATAAGCTCAACTGGACAACTGCAGTGATCACGTGGATTATTACATTTGTAAAAGGCTTCGAACTATAGGATTTGCTCTCAACCGTCTCACCAAAGTCTAAAGACAAGATGCTTTACAAATGGTATATTTTTATCACGTAGAATCGATCATGAGATATGGGTTAATGTTCTGGGGTCCATCCAGCTTATTGAATTTTAATAGGGTGTTTGTCCTCCAAAAGTGGTGTCTGCGAATAATTACAAAAAGGAGGAGGTTCGATCCCTGTAAGCCCCTTTTTACGAATTCAAAGTCCTTACCCTGGATGGTCTGGTGTGATATGAATTATGTTTTTCTGCTAAAAGCAACCCACATATTTTTGGGAATAATCGGAATATTCATAATTAATTATCAAACACAATCTAGAGAGCTTATATCTGTGTCTGGACATAATACCAGTGCATTTGAGAGGAGTCCATACTATTTAATCTTTCTGGATATAGTTAGATTAACCTTTCTGAAGGGGATTTCAACAGGCTCCGTGCCAAACCTATCTGAATTACAATTTATTATATATTTTTATAATTCAATAAATGTGTTTTACTCAAATTTTGTGTTATAATTATTTATGTATAACATTGAGTGTAGATCTAAATGCGCCCAACTCCCAAAAAGGCACAAAACCAACTGAATTCGCCAAGGGCGCAGCTTGGGCTAGCTACGCCTCTGCTGCAGGTCTGTGTCTGAACTTTATTCAATGAGTGAAGTACCGACCGTTGGCTCAGTAACCTTGGATACTGCTCTCCGCAGTCCGAAGCATTAGCCACTGTTCAACAGGTTCCGTGCCAAACCTATCTGAATTACAATTTATTATATATTTTTATAATTCAATATATGTTTTTTACTCAAATGTTGTGTTATAATTATTTATGTATAACATTTGAGTCTAGATCTAAATATATTTGTGCGCTTTGCGTTGTATATTGATATCATGAATCATGTAATTGTTAAATTTGATGCGTTCAGTAGGTTTGCATTTCAAATATCAAACATTTTATTCAAAATCTCTGTTTATATTGATAACTGTCTATTAATTAAATATAACACTTATATAGCAAAAATTGTTTGTAAATATTTTGTAAACATAATAATATAATCTTGATATCATATCATTATAACATAAACCTTTCATAACTAGCCTGTATATATATGTGTGTGTGTGTATATATATATTTATTTGAAATTATGTAAGGAAATTCATAAACTGTATATAATCTATTAACTACACATACAGCTATCGAAGTAACTGATAATTTATAATTTCATAGACATTAAGTTAGGCTTACGCTTTTCAAGCAACAATTGTCTAATATTATTGTAGAATAGCAATTTTGGAAAACAACCTAATGAATAAATTGTAATGGTTTTGTACTTCTAAGTATAGCAAACTGAATCCCAAAGCCAATTCAGACAATGCCATTTTTTATTAAAATGAACTTGAATGCCAGTTTTACAATTTTCCATAAGCACATGATATAGAAAATTCAAAATGAATAAATAGATAACAAAATACCTATCTTAAACAAGTTGTCTTAATTGTCAGTTAAATTGAACTAATAAGACACTTCTTGTGCGGTAGCCATTGATATATCATGGTACAGAGCTCTCGTTTTCCTGGAAGGCAAATCACAAACGCTTGCCGCTGAGGTGCAACTAGGATGTTTTAAGTATACCTCAGGTATACTAGAGGTGCAACTAGGATGTTCCCGGCATTCCATACCCCCCTCAACTTCCAAAAAGGTGCAAAACCAACTGAATTTGCCAAGGGCGCAGCTCTGCTGCAGGCCTTTGGTGAACTTTATTTAACGAGTGAAGAACCGACCGTTGGCTTAGTAACCTTGGACACTGCTCTCCGCAGCTCGAAGCCTTAGCCACTGAGCCACCACGCTGGAGATATTTGACTGTGGCCAAATATTTTTAGCTGCTTGTATATGATATTCTTGTAATCTATATTTCTGTATTTCCCATTAATTAATAATGAGAGAAATAGTAACCTGTTTGCATTATGAATGTATTTAAACATATATTTATTTTTAATTAAATAAAGGATATTATGCAGTTATTTAAAAGGTATTTACTTTAAATGTTGTCTTCTGACATATTTCAAACTACATATCTGGCTTTTTTTTTAAAGTTATCGACTACTGTTATTCAATATAGTATCACTAAGTATATGATTGATTAATTATTCACTGAATGCATTAACAAACAGACAAACAACTATCTTGGTTTAAATTAGTTTAAATACTATTCCAAAATTAATTAATGATATCTAACAGTCTACTGCAAATGGGCTTATTAGATTTCTCAACTAAACTACGTAGTTGTGAAATTAATAACGGAACTGGTATCATACCTTCGGATTGTTGGGTACTGGTTGTCTTTACTTCCGACTGAGTTGCACTGTAAACAGAATGTACTATTAGACTGATGTGCAGTTAACATTGTCACCAACAATGTGTGTAACAAACTGCCAGACTTCCGTGATGTCACCTTACAAGCAATAGGCCTTGTGTATATTTTTTTTGTTATAATTATTAATCTAGAATCAGAAAGAAAGTAAATGATCAAAGAGGAAGTGATAATTCTACATTGCAACAACAATAAAAAGTCATACTAAGTAAATCGTATAGTTGCATATATTAAAATTTAGCCCGTAGTCTTGAAATTCCCATTTTTCCTAATTGCCCAACAAATTAAAGTAGCTCATTTCTATGATTTTTTCCTTGTCAAAAATATTCTAATTTAAAACTAAGCCAAGAATAAAGTAAAGAAAAATAATATAACTGTTCTATATCTCCGTTTTTCTTTTTTCCTCACGTTGCTGCTTCATACTCTTTGAGTAGTTTTATAATTGTTTATATAAAATTAATATTATTATGTTCAGTGTAATAATAAAAATGTTAACTCGAGCTTGACAGTTAAATTTACAGCTAAGTAGTGTTATGTTTCACTATATTGCTATAAAATATTGATTTTCGTGATAGTGTATGTATTTTTGCATGATATAGGTTTTGTTTGTTGCTTGCGTGGTTTTTTCATGAAAATATATTTTATCAAAACTACAAAATAGACTCGGTAGGGTTCTACTACATAGCTGCAAATACTAAGGAGTTATTCATCGAAGCAGTTGTTACAGCAGTCAAGTGCCAGCAATCATGCAAGCATAAGTGATGAGGTTTTTACCAAGTAATTTTAAAAAACTGTCTTAAGCTTGTCAATAGTTAAATTTTTTTCTTTTTATATTTTACCATCACCTCTGAATAAGTTAAAGCTATTTTGAATTAGAGCTTGTATCAAATTAACCCTCTAAATTGTAATCGTTTGAATTTGAGCAAACAACTCAATTCATGTGATTTACACAAAATCGTTTCTATAGTGATATAAGTTAATTAGTAGACATGGAATCTAGACTTATATATTTTATAAGTTTCTGAATTTACCAATATATTAATGTTATATTGTCAGTCATTCAATTGTTGGTGGCTAATGAAATGAATATGTCTTCTTGTCTCACTATTGTTCACAAATTCTTTTCTTTAATTTACTGTTTAAAAAATGGCATGTCTCTATCTCGCTTGATAAAATATTCTCAATTAACATGTAAATTGTATTGAATTCCTACTATTTATTTCTGAAACAAGTTTTATGTAGGTTTCTGTGTAGTTTATTGTTACATGTTGTCAATAGAATGTTAGTGAATTCTTTTTTTATTTGGCTATTAGGGAGTTATTGCACTATTTTGTTTAATACTCAGAGCACAACAATACAAATAATAAACAGCAATACTATACAATAATTGTAGTTTATATTTTACTGTACAGGCATTTTCAAACTAAATAGCAAACAAAAAATGTGGATTTAAAGTAGTGTGACAAACATGTTTGATAATCTTCAACGCCACATTATTAAAAGCATAACTACATAAAGCATTCAACAGAAGTAACGTAATAAGCTGATTTGAAGCCAGGTAAAGAAAGAGTATGGTAAGTTAAAAGTTTCTGCTCCAAAGACCTTTCAAGTGGGTTAGTAATAAGTGGCTGTAATATAGTGCCGATGAGCACTGGCGGATTTAGGGGGGCAGCTTCCGGGCTCAAGCCCCCCCAAAACTAAACAAAAAGTTTAAATTACTACGGTAAATAAAACTATACCGACAGGTGTTTAACGATATCGAACAATCATTGACAATGTGAAAACCTTTTGCTTTTTCACACACACACATAAACACGTAATTTCTAGCATGAATTATTACTATCACAATAAATAACTCACAATTAACTTAGTAAAACCTGAAGTAATGACATGAGCGATGATATGTGAAATATGTGAGCAAGCCTCTCATGCGACAGAAGCGCCGAGGACTGAAGGATTCTGTTGCGGTAACGTCACATGGCAAGCACGGGGACTGGCCAATATACAAAGCGGCGCTGAACTCGCATGATTAGGTACAAAACCTATACGATACCAACGCTTTATACCGAAGTGGCTTATTCCAAAATTACTAAATACCATCATCAAACCCTTAAACGAACCCCACAACGATATTCTAAGTCAAGACGATCCATTCCATGTAGATACATTTTTTAAAGTAAATATAGAACTGTTTTTTCTTACGAGAAAAAAATCTTAAACTCATAAAATAAATAGCAGGCACTATTATTTCTGTCACATTTACGCAGAATGGTTGGTCTTTATATATAAACATTATGGTTGGAATACCATAGTAGAATTTTGAACTGTGGGCCTATATTTAAACTTCATTATTTCTTTGAAATGACATTTTCAACAAAGTTTAGTTTGCTGCGCTACTCATTACAATAACATAATGAAATATAAGTTACACACTTGCGTTTAATATTTAAAAAATACAAAGTTAACAAACAGATAATTTGTATCGTTTGCTATTTTGTAGTAATTTTAGTTATTTCTACATAAACCAAACTCGAGTACTGTATTTATATTTTTTCTTCAGCAGTAGTAATTTGATGACGAGCAATAGTTTTCTTTGTAAGAATTAGAGCTGCATCCCTGAGGTTTGTCATTAATTAACGTATCAGGGTTTGCACACGTCCTTGACTACAAATATTACAGCAGAAACCAGTCTTTACCAAAGCTTTAGTCGTTTTCAGTACACCATACCAAAATATAGTAGTTTTCAGTATGGTAATAATATAATTGTGAGACTGCAAGGTCTGTCTACCGAGGATAACGGCTACTGAATAAGTCTGATCACGTGTGCATCTTTGACAATCAGTTAACTGACTACAAGCGTAGAAACAACTACAACAACAAACAAGTAGGTTTTGCAATAATTGTACAATCAGGCCTCCGAGGGTCGCCAGATCTAAACCAATCGTTACACAGGACTTTTTTGTCGATCGACTATTCGGTTATCTGACGTCCGATTTAGACCTAACAGGTACCAAAATGTCGATCACTAATATACTATAATCGTATAAAATATTCTCTCTTTCCGTACTATATATATCGTATGGTTTGTTGTCAGCTACCATTTGTTGATTATAAAGCTGCGATGTATATTTGGATAAATATCCCAGTCATGATTCATTGATTAAAATATGTAAAGAGTTCTGTCACAACGCTAAGTCCAAAACGGAATAGTATTATTCCGTACCGTAATAATAATATTACAAGGCTTCGGAGTCCCTCCATCGAGGTCAACATCAAAATCAACATAAACCTAAATGATGTCAATTATGTGTTTTGACAAGATTTTTAGTCTGCTATAAAAATGCAAGAATATTGAAAATATGGTGGCAAGCAAATCAGTAACATAGGCTTAAATATAGATGTAAATGGTGCAGCAGTAATGACACGTTTTCATGATGAAACATTAATTTAACGTTAAATTAGTGTTTAATCATGTAAAAATGTGACTGCTGTGAGCTAGGCTTAACCATGAGTGGGATAAAATGAATTCTTAAATTTAACTTCACAAGCCCTGGAATGATTTTTCTCAATTATGTATCCACGACTCCCATAATTACTGATTAGCCCCCAAAATAATTTTCTAGATCCGCCACTGCCGAAGAGGTTGATTTATTACAGAATATCACACATTGTCTACAACATAACCAGTTAAATAAGCTGGACATTGACATGACAAAATTTGTGATCATAAGTAGTTTCTTTGTGAATAGGTTTGGAAAAAATTACAATGATAGTGTATATATATATATATATATATATATATATATATATATATATATACACACACATACATACATCATATAACATGGGCTTATTAGTGAAACTGTACAATCAGATCCCGTGCCTTGGCTGTATAACCAGCATATATAAATACTATAGAGGCCGGTTTTCACATAGGGCACCGTGCTCCTACCGTGATCCCACTGTGTTCATGTCGTGCTGTAATCACTCCACCGAGCGATCGGCGAAAATGACCGGTAGGCAGTCTGAGCACGACAGGTGCACGGTAGGTCAGGTGAAAATGCCTGTATATAATATTCTTGTATATGATATTCTTGTAATCTATATTTCTGTATTTCCCATTAATTAATAATGAGAGAAATAGTAACCTGTTTGCATTATGAATGTATTTAAACATATATTTATTTTTAATTAAATAAAGGATATTATGCAGTTATTTAAAAGGTATTTACTTTAAATGTTGTCTTCTGACATATTTCAAACTACATATCTGGCTTTTTTTTAAAGTTATCGACTACTGTTATTCAATATAGTATCACTAAGTATTGTAAAACTTAGTAAGGCACCCTACGTCGCCGCTTCGGCGCCCGACCCCTGCTTTTCCTAGTTCGGGTGTTCCCGACCTCCTCCGAAAATTACCGATCGATTGCATTTTTTAATTTAAACTGTCTCTACACTGTAGAAGGAGATATTCGAACATCGGATAACTCATCCTGAAATACTTACGGACCTTTTCAGAGTCATCTCTTAGCCGGCTCAAAGATGTGTGAAACTCTCCTTCCTCTCCTCTAGTCTGATAAAGAGGGTGAACCCAATATCGTTTCGGCCGATTCATCGTATTTATTTACTTTTCAACTGTTGAATAAACCGCTCAAGCAATAACAAGCAATAACAACATCACATCCAGTTAGTCCTGATCCATTTCGATGACAGAGTAGTGAGTTCTATATTCTAAAGCCGCGTTTACAATAGTTCTATATAGATAGCAAAACATGCTATATAGCAAAAAATTCTACATAGCAAAACATTTTATATAGCAAAATATGCTATATAGCAAAACATGTTATGTAGCAAAACATGTTATATAGCAAGAAATGCTATATAGCAAAACGTACTATATAAAAAAATGTTATATAGCAAAACGTGCTATATAAAAAAACATGTTATATAGCTAAATATAGCAAAACATGCTATATAGAAAAAAATCTTATAAAGCAATGTTATATGTAGCATGTTAGCCTACATGTAACATTTTGAGCTAGATATAGCAATTTTGGCTATATGTAGCAGAAATTCTGTATCTGTAAGTGAGGGAAGACTGGAGAACGACAGGGACATGGTAGGAGCACGACAGTGTAGCCGGGTCCCTACTGCTGAAAACGTGCGACATGGACACGGTAGGAGCACGGTACCCTAGGCTGTGTGAAAACCGGCCTTAGTATAGCTATTCTGTTCATTATATGTATTTGCATGAGTGAACAATTTCAACATACATATATTTTTGTTTTGATTAATTAATTAATTAGTGTTTAAGATGTATACTGAATTTGATTTTCACATATTTCTTACAATATTAGAACATATAATTATTGAAGAAAATCTTTACATTTATCGCATCTGCTTTTCAAAAGAATTAAAAATTAAGATACAGTCATACTGACCTTGTAAACAACATTGCCAAACTGTTTGGCTCAACATTTGGTTAAAACTATATTCTAACAGTTCATAACAAAGCAACTTTTCACCACCACTGTTTAACATTCACCAGTCATTTAACATGCAAGTGATTTTATTTATTTATTGTAAACTGTTTTATATACAATGTTGCCTTATCAGATGGTAAAATATTTTTGTGGTTTACACTTTCCATTATCTATTGATGTGTTTAATAAATAAATTGAATAAATTTAATTCTTTTTCTTATCAAATACACTGTAAAATAGTATCATAATTTAAAACTCATTTAATAAACTATAAAAGCTTATATAATACAAAACAGGTATACCTTGCTTGAATACGTATACGAATGGAACCTTAGCAACTTGTCACTGTCAGATAAAAGATAAAAGACAAATTTTAGACTGTTTCTCATTTTATTAAATTTGTACTATGGCTCATAAAGAGTCTTAACCCTTTCAGTTATGCATTATTATTTTATTGGCTAAAATACTCCTAACTAGGTTTTTATTTTATTAAAATGTTCTAAAATTAAAAAAACAATATTTTGACATTTTATTATCAGCCCTTAAAAATAGGGGCATGTCCTATTTTTAGGACACTGTTTCTTGAAAGGTCATGGCACAATTTAAATTAATATTTAAATATACACATATTTGAGGTCAAACAAGGAATAAAATGAATGTAAACAAAAGCAAACAAGTTTAATTATTAACTAGTATTTTAAGATTAAAAGAAAAATATCACTGATGTTTTTTCATTTACAAGTAAAAATGTCTTTCTATTTTGTATGAAATTTTTAAAAACAATTATTTTCACTTGAGAGACACATACTCCATTTGCACTTTAGACAAACAATGAATGTTTTTTTCTTTCCATCCTTCCATTTTGACTTGCTTCTTTGGCTCTATGTATGCCGGTAGGTAAATGACCTATCCCATCATAGCGAACTTGATTCACTAGTTTCTCTATTGAGGCTTTCTTTCTCTTCATTAGTGGTGTGTGTCTCCTGATGGCTGACCTATTTTCTTGATTGGAACACTACCTGCTAGAATCAATGCTTAACCCACACATGTACGAAAGTGGATTACATCCTAAATCTCCTTTTTTGGAACCTTCAGTTTGGTTGCAAGTTGCCTGTACTCTAACCATCAATTAGTAACTGCCAACTTATTTTATAGACTTCGAATAAAACAAAATCCACAAATGAGATGATTCTTCTAAGAATGTTAAAAAATAGTGGATCGAATTTTGTGGATCAAACAATATTTTCAATGAAGTCATTTCTTTACCTATGGGTTTAGCAGGTGAGAAGATTAGGGAGTTTATGACATCTACCGTTCGCTCCTTCTAGTAAAACCTCAACGAAAACAAAATACCTGTACAATAACTAACACATCGGAGGGTTCCCACTTTTTTTTATCATGGCCCCTCCTATTGAAATGAAAGCTTCCCACAACAACCCCCCCTTTACTCAAATAAACTGTTTAGAGAGTATGGGCAAGTACTAGCCCCCTCCACCTAGATTGGAAACAAAACAAAAATATTTCTACTTTTGAAAAGAAACATGATGCAACATTTTTAAATTTTACTTTACTAGGTTAGTTTGTTGTTAGTAAGGTGAATGAGCTTGCATTTTCACTGGTCTCATATCATACACGCCCCTTGTCTTGTCTTCACACCTCCCAGTTTTAGGAACCCCTATTATACATAGTTAATTGAGGCCTTGCCGTTAAACTTGCTATGGTTTGGGGAACATACCGTATTCAAAGCATGTATTGATGGCATACATAGGAAGTTTTGAAATAATATTTCTAATATACTTTATAAGGTGTGGATGGGTTCCAACTTAATCTTTAAGCTGCCAACTTAATAAGTTTAAGAGTTAAGGTTTAAGCTATTTATGTTTTTATATTAGTGTTTATATTTTGAAGAATTGGGATTTTTTATTTTAAATTAACATTATTTGCTCATGCGCATATTAAGATTTATTTGAAAAGAAGGAACCTCTAAAACAGGCATTGCCTTAGGAGGTCCTAGTATTTTCTTGAAATATGTAATTTATGAAAGGTTTTGTTCTAGTAGTATAAGTTTTATTTTGTTAACAGAGAATTAAGAAGAAACCTTTTTATGTTTGAATGTAATTATATGTATTTTATGTATATATTTCGAGAAAATAAATATATTCTTATTCTTATTCTTAATCAAATGATTTCGTATACTTAAGGGGGAGTGATTTCTTGAATTACTTCAAGTTCACTAAATGGATAAAAACAGAGATCTTAGTCAATAATTAACATGAGTTAAGAATACCAAGAGTCTGCAGAGGCTGTCGGCCATGTTGGTTTTAATCCCATGAAAGAACAATGTTATTTGTGAATCCACATTTTTTTGTTATTTACTGACCAAAAATTGTGTTGAAGTGTCATTTTAAATGTTATCATACTGTGCATTGAATTTGCTTTTCATATTTTTACATAAGCCTAGTCTTGAAAAATAGGTAAAAATAAAATCTTCAAACTAAAATCTTTTTATATTTTTTTCTAAAAACAAATTAGGGATTAGCAATTAAATGCCAACAAGCAAATTTATTCTTGATCAAATGCAATTTGTTTGGAAAAAATATGTTTAAAAATAACTGTGTAATTTGGTTACTGTGATTGTATGTCTGGTATGAAAATAACATTATTCTTATGGGATTAAAACCAATATGGCCGAAAGCCTCTGCAGACTCTTAAGGTCTAGGATTATTTTAATGGAGTCATAAACAACTACTTAAGGAGTATTAAAGCGTCAGCTACAACCTAAGGATGATTGATCTACTTCCTATTCTCACAAGCCAAAGCAATAGTTGCATCAACATTGCCACTGTTTGTAAATTTACTTATGGCCTTCCAAAGAGTTTTTGCCTTCTTAGAGTATTATATTATTGTTGGGTTGTATATGATAAAATGTGTACTGTATATAATAAATCTACAAAAATTCCATATACTGAATAACATAAATTGAATTATTTTTTTTTTTTTTAATTACTATTAAAATCTACTTAAAACGATAATACATGTACTTAAAACACTTGCAGTAACATGTAGTTTACAAAGACACTTAATACTCAATGGAATATAAAGCCTAGCTTTAATTTCCTAAACTTTGTTCCAACCTACTTAGACTTAGTTGCAATAAGCTTAGATTGTACCTTACAAACGACACACTGGTAAATAGTATAAATACCATATTTAATTCACAGGATACAAATTAATGATGAATATGACAATTTTATATAACTAGCTTACTTCATTATGACCTAGTTTTTATAATTAATTTCAAATCACTGTAAACGTCATTAAGGGGAGTCCGAAATCCTATCTTACGTAATGTTAAGTTAATGTCACTTTTCTCGGGAAAGAAGCAAGTTAGAGCTATATTTCTTTTTTTATTTTGAAGATCATCCTTTTACCTAGACACACTCATGAGATTTTTTAAAAATATTTAAAAAAAATTTTAGTCATTTTTAAAATAAACCGCTAAATTTTCACCAATTATTTTACAAAAAAAAATTTTTCTTAATTAAAAATGTATACAATGATAAACCCTTATGAGGGTGGAAAGACCTTAGTAAGAGGAAAGTGCAGTGCGAATTTGGTACTTGTAGGCCTTATAGTTACTGAGAAAAGTGGCATCAAAGATGAAAAAAATAAATTTTCGGAAAATTGCATTTAAAGTTTAATAATATAATTCTTTATTCTACCTCGACAATTTAGTAGTTCCCAGCTAGATAAGATGGATTATCTGGATCCTCGTTTTCTTCAAACTGGTTCTTCAATCTTTTTCTTTTCTGCATCCTACTTAGTCTAATTTTTTTTCTAAATCCAACGCTGCTTTTTCAGCTTTTCGAAGCCTAAGTTTTTCTAGCCGTACCATAGCTTGAACTAGATTTTTCCGAGGCTGGAGTCCAAGTTCTTCCATTATTTTTACTTTGCTAATGAACCCATCACTGAAAGCACATACTGCTGAAAATACTCCATATTTTAATGTTTCCAGAGTAACGAAGACCCTTTTTGGTATTGTTGCCCAAAATGACATTATTCAGACTCTCATTAGGATTTTGAGTTTTGCCTTTGAGACATATCTCTAGTAGGTGAGTATCAGATAGGTCTCTAAAAATGTGTTTATTGGCAGTCATAACAATTTCATTGACATGTAAATGTGCATTGTGGTCATGGTTTTGGTTTTTTTGTTGACATTGGTTATATTTACACCAAGTATCGACATGCAGAGTCACTCAGAGCTAGTTGCATGATTTATAATTTTATTTTTTTCATGCACTTCCGAACAACTTAGGAATATAAGAGTTATACCAAATTACTCAGAGCTTTATGGAGTTTAATAAACAATTTAAAACAAAAAAATTAATATTTTTTAATTTTTTTCGATTTGGACTCCCCTTAAAATTCTGTAGAATTGTTCATCAAATGGATTATGGTATCACAAAATCCAGAAATAAAATAATGAAATCAAATACTTGTAACTTACGCCATTTCACGTTTTTCTGCTTCCTCTTGGCTGATATCCTCTTCAACAGAATAATCAAGGATGGGTTTGACACCAAATGAATGTAGCCTCTTTAGAGTTGGGACTATTTTGTATTGGTCCTCTCCTGCTACAAAGTGTCCGTAGAATGTAGCTTTCATCAAATATGTGAATAATCTCTCGCCCAGAATTGTTTTGCAGAATTTCATGAGCTGCAACAAACACAAAATATTGATAAAAATGGGGTTTTATAAAATGATTTTAGGACATCAGGTGGAGGTATAGTTTCTGCAACTGACAAGTTTATGCTTATATAAATACAAACATTAACAACTTTAGACAAGTGTACATTTTAAAACAGCCTTTCTTCACATCAGACTTGTTCTGAGAGTACAGTAGGCCATTAATTGTAAGGTGGGTCCATACCACTCTTCTCAATTAATATTTTATTTTCCGACAACATTAAATACTGAATTTCTTATGCGACTGAGATGTGTCCTGGTTCTTTGTACGCAGCAACTCGGCTTATTGTGTATCCTCCTCTAGCTATTCCTTATTCTCTATATTGATGATATACGGACACTCTTGCCACCCAAACTATTTAATTCTACGTAATTTTTTATACTTTTTTGTACCCTATTTCAGTGTCATCTCGTCGCATATCTACTGTTGATACGATCCAAGCAGTGTAGTTAAATTAAACGTATTAAACACAGGTTATGTTCACACCTCCTTTCCCAACATCAAGTTATAGGAAGACAAACATAATATTTTTCTAATGATTCCAAAATTAATTCATCAATCGATAAATTATAAATATTTTATTCCTTTTCAAGGCCTTTCACACTCAATGTATGCATTATCAGGTCCAAGCACAAATAACAAGGGTCCAAAGAGAATGAAGAGGTGCTGATAGGTCCTGATGATGTATGTATTGATAGAACCATGAAATAGAAAGCTCATACCCTCCGTGAGGGCTCTTTTATATATTCAGAACTTGGAATTAAACTTAGCTAGACTGACGCAAGCTTTCTCTATGCTTGCTTGAAACATACACAGGGTATCTCAAAAGTAAAGTGGCAAACTTCAGGAAATGGTTATATGGATCAAAATTAAGAAAAGAATCAAGAATTATTTTTTTTCCAAAAACGCTTTGTTTACCAGATATCCGCCATATTGTTTTTTCACAAAAGAATTTTTATCTCCAAGTTGGCTCAACCGATCATTATCAAACTCACTATAGAGACCTAATTTAGGAAAAAAATCAACTTGATCCAATTTAAAATGGCGGCCAGTTTTTATTTTTAAATGGTAAATACGGTAAAACGGCAAAACAATTCTTAAATTTACTAATGGTATGTTTTTTAGATAATTATATTACCAACCTGTCAGTATCAAACAAGTTAGAATTGTATAAAAAATAAGAACTGAGACACGTTGATATTTATTTTGTGTTGAGAGGCAGCAAAAACCATTTGTTTTTAGCTTTTTTGCTGCCTCTCAACACAGATGTCAATGTGTCTCGGTTATTTTTGTCCGATTTTAACGTTTTTTTAAGCTGACAGATTGGTAGTAAAATTATCTTAAGAAACATACCTTTTTAGTATAATTTGCTGTTTTACCGCAATCTTTGTTTAAAAATGGTCATCATTTTGAAATTTTAAATTGGAGCAAGTTGATTGGTTTTTCTAAAATAGGTCTCTATTGGTCTCTATTAATGTAACATGCATAGCGAGTTTCATAAAGATCGGTTGAGCCAAGTTGGAAATAGAAATTCTTCATGACAAAAATGGCGGATATCTGGTAAACGAAGTGTTTTTTGGGAAAAGTTTATTTTTAATTTTATTTTTATTTTTACCTATATAAAACCATTTCCCGAGGTTTGGCACTTTACTTTTGGGACACCCTGTATATATAATAACATTAAAAACTCTAAAAATAAGCTATAAATACATTTTTTATCTTCAAAACATGACGACCACAGGCGATTTTAAACACGGCAAAAGGATTGTGGAAATTAAATTAAAAAGAAAAAAAGGCTACGTAAATTTATTTGCCAGTCCACATTCTGATCAATGTGTGGTGAGATATGAATATAAATTAAATGTATTAGTGAGATTAGAGACGGACCCAACTCAGGTAGACACTCTAACGTCAAGTGTAACGAACTAAGCGGTCATGTTAGTTCGACATACACATTGACGTCTAGTGTAACGAACTAAACGGTCATCACAGTTCGACAGACACACTGACGTCAAGTGTAACTAACTAAGCGGTAATCACAGTTCGACAGGCACACTGACGTCAAGTGTAACTAACTAAGCGGTAATCACAGTTCGACAGGCACACTGATGTCAAGTGTAACGAACTAAACGGTCATCACAGTTCGACAGACACACTGATGTCAAGTGTAACGAACTAAACGGTCATCACAGTTCGACAGACACACTGACGTCAAGTGTAACTAACTAAACGGTCATCACAGTTCGACAGACACACTGACGTCAAGTGTAACGAACTAAACGGTCATCACAGTTCGACAGACACACTGATGTCAAGTGTAACGAACTAAACGGTCATCACAGTTCGACAGACACACTGATGTCAAGTGTAACGAACTAAACGGTCATCACAGTTCGACAGACACACTGATGTCAAGTGTAACGAACTAAACGGTCATCACAGTTCGACAGACACACTGATGTCAAGTGTAACGAACTAAACGGTCATCACAGTTCGACAGACACACTGATGTCAAGTGTAACGAACTAAGCGGTCATCACAGTTCGACAGACACACTGATGTCAAGTGTAACGAACTAAGCGGTCATCACAGTTCGACAGACACACTGATGTCAAGTGTAACGAACTAAACGGTCATCACAGTTCGACAGACACACTGATGTCAAGTGTAACGAACTAAACGGTCATCACAGTCGACAGACACACTGACGTCAAGTGTAACGAACTAAGCGGTCATCACAGTTCGACAGACACACTGATGTCAAGTGTAACGAACTAAACGGTCATCACAGTTCGACAGACACACTGATGTCAAGTGTAACGAACTAAACGGTCATCACAGTTCGACAGACACACTGACGTCAAGTGTAACGAACTAAACGGTCATCACAGTTCGACAGACACACTGATGTCAAGTGTAACGAACTAAACGGTCATCACAGTTCGATAGACACACTGATGTCAAGTGTAACGAACTAAACGGTCATCACAGTTCGACAGACACACTGACGTCAAGTGTAACGAACTAAACGGTCATCACAGTTCGACAGACACACTGATGTCAAGTGTAACGAACTAAACGGTCATCACAGTTCGACAGACACACTGACGTCAAGTGTAACGAACTAAACGGTCATCACAGTTCGACAGACACACTGATGTCAAGTGTAACGAACTAAACGGTCATCACAGTTCGACAGACACACTGACGTCAAGTGTAACGAACTAAACGGTCATCACAGTTCGACAGACACACTGACGCCAAGTGTAACGAACTAAGCGGTCATCACAGTTCGACACACACTGACGCCAAGTGTAACGAACTAAGCGTTCATCACAGTTCGACAGACACACTGACATCTAGTGTAACGGGCTAAGCTGTCATCACAGTTCGACAGACACACTGACGTCAAGTGTAACGAACTAAGCAGTCATCACAGTTCGACAGACACATTGACGTCAATACTCTCCTATCACGGAATACAGTACTGAACGAGACTGCCTGCACTCACTGTTTCCTATCACGGCCGGGCTGTCAACATTTGAATCTGGACGAGTCCATGTATGACAAATTATGGATGACTTAAGAAATAAGAGATATTATTTTTAAATCGCTTAATAGCTTTCAGAATATTGAAGAGTTAATATATAGGTACAACATTCCAATTAACATACTTATACTATATATTTAAAAAAATAATAAAACAGCTGCTTTATAAATCAACCCAACTGTTGAAAATCAAAGGAATTCACTTTAAACAGGGGTATACATATAATGTAAAATATCGAAGTTTTCATAGTTAAAATTAATCTGAGAATTGACCTAGTTATAAAATGAATATTTTAATGACATACATTTAGTGTACCGGTACAGAATAATATATATTTGGAGGCATTGATAGAACGTGAAGTTTTATTTAAAATGTACTTTCGCATAATAATTGGAATACGTATTTCAGAAGTTTTACTATTGTTTCAAAACACAAATTTGATTATTTTATCACAAAATTCCAAGAAAAACTAGTAGGAGTACATTTAGCGTTTATATACCAAACGCCTTAAGTCAGGAAAAACTCGAGTTTAATTGTAAGAAACCTTATAAAGGTTTTGTCTTGTGTCAGTTTTAACAGTCGTAAAGTAATGGAGGACAACACGAATGCAATATCAAGGGGTACAATTTCTACTAGCCTTAACGATTAAGGCTAAAATAATGATATTATTTTATTAAATTTAGCTTAATCACTTTTTGAGTTTAATTAAAATAAAATACGACCACCGGTAGAACCAGATACGTGTTAAGATAAGGATTAGCCAAAACGTGGTAAGTGTCATGTGACATTTGGCTTGTACTATCTACAGCATAACAAAGCTAAAACTTGTGTGTTCAGACAAGGATTAGCCTACACGTGGTAAATGCCATGTGACATTTGGCTTGTACTATCTACAGCATAACAAAGCTAAAACACGTGTATAAGACAAGGAAGGATTAGCCAACACGTGGTAAATGCCATGTGACATTTGGCTTGTACTATCTACAGCATAACAAAGCTAAAACACGTGTATAAGACAAGGAAGGATTAGCCAACACGTGGTAAATGCCATGTGACATTTGGCTTGTACTATCTACAGCATAACAAAGCTAAAACTTGTGTGTTCAGACAAGGATTAGCCTACACGTGGTAAATGCCATGTGACATTTGGCTTGTACTATCTACAGCATAACAAAGCTAAAACACGTGTATAAGACAAGGAAGGATTAGCCAACACGTGGTAAATGCCATGTGACATTTGGCTTGTACTATCTACAGCATAACAAAGCTAAAACACGTGTATAAGACAAGGAAGGATTAGCCAACACGTGGTAAATGCCATGTGACATTTGGCTTGTACTATCTACAGCATAACAAAGCTAAAACACGTGTATAAGACAAGGAAGGATTAGCCAACACGTGGTAAATGCCATGTGACATTTGGCTTATACTATCTACAGCATAACAAAGCTAAAACACGTGTATAAGACAAGGAAGGATTAGCCAACACGTGGTAAATGCCATGTGACATTTGGCTTATACTATCTACAGCATAACAAAGCTAAAACACGTGTATAAGACAAGGAAGGATTAGCCATCACGTGGTAAATGCCATGTGACATTTGGCTTGTACTGTATTATCTATAGCATAACAAAGCTAAAACACGTGTATAAGACAAGGAAGGATTAGCCAACACGTGGTAAATGCCATGTGACATTTGGCTTGCACTATCTACAGCATAACAAAGCTAAAACACGTGTATAAGACAAGGAAGGATTAGCCAACACGTGGTAAATGCCATGTGACATTTGGCTTGTACTATCTACAGCATAACAAAGCTAAAACACGTGTATAAGACAAGGAAGGATAAGCCAACACGTGGTAAATGCCATGTGACATTTGGCTTGTACTGTATTATCTATAGCATAACATAGCTAAAACACGTGTGTTAAGATAAGGATTAGCAAAAACGTTGTAAATGCAATGCGAAATTTGGCTTGTACTATCTACAGCATAACAAAGCTAAAACACGAGTGTTAAGACAAGGATTACCCAACACGTAGTAAATGCCAGGTGAAATTTGGCTTGTACTGTACTATCTATAGCATAACAAAGCTAAAACATGTTTGAAGCGAGAATTATGAGATCTTCAGTGTGATATATTTTGTAAATTTATTGGTTCTTAGCCAAACGACGGGACAAGCATTAAACATTCATTCCTAACAGTTAAAAAGTGTTCATTTCAAGTTGATATTTTAAATATTTGGAAACTCAACGCACGAATTTTATGGATTCAATGCTAATGTGTAATTCCAACATATTTCTTCACATCCAAACTACAGAGTGGGAAAAAAGTCCTTATACAGCTAAGTATTTTATCAACTGTTTCAGTTAGAGCATTGAAAAAAAATTTAAATACTTTTTGGCACAACTGTATAATATAATCAATTACTGGGATCGGCCCGTTTGGAGTACAAAGAAAATCTTTAATACAAGCATACGTCATTATGCATATGAAATTAAAGGTATTTTTTAATATAATACAATGCCTCAAATTTCATCTCAAATGAACCATTCGAATTGTGTATTGATTACCATTGGCTAAGCATTGTAAAATTGTGGAATAGATAAATGATCATTCAAACACTTTAGATATCTAACCGAAAAGCTTTATAATGTTTACGGCTTACTACTAATACCTACTAATAACACATATTATGTGGGCTGCTGTAACTCCTGGTGGATGGCCCACAAAGAGGAAGAAGAGTTTCAATTAAGTCAGGTTAAATGTGCCTATTTTCAGAACATTATTCCACAAATCTAATGCCAAAAGGGCTATTGTCTGCAAAATGGCAACATATCAATCTCAGATAATTGTTGAATTTCAAACGGCTATCACATAAAACCCGGTTGTAACGTTTGCGGTATTGTGTTCTACTGATAAAGAACTTCAATTTGACATCCATTTTAACATATGCTTGTATTAAAGATTTTCTTTAGCCTCCAAGCGGGCCGTCCCCAGGAAGTGATATAAATTGTGCAGTTACGGCTAAATGTACAATTTTAGATCATGTTTATGTGTGATGAGTTTTATGAATGAATGAAAATGCCTTTATTAAAGGGGTGAAGTTAGGACTGTAAGGTCCTCTCTAACACTTAACCCAAATTGTATTTCTTTATCTGCAACGGTTGAGAAAATATTAAGCTGTATCAGGACTTATTTTTCACTCTATAGATACCGACGTATAAATAATAATACTAGTGATTATTGTAGTATGCATACACGTTAGAAAGAGCAAAGGCAACCGTCAACCAACATCTCGACAGTTAAGTAGCTTTGAGTTATGTGGCATTTACAAATGAATGCCCTGAATTTGGGAGGGGGCACATAAATAAATCTTGACCTAAAAATGGATCGGGTTGAATGAATTGGGAGTTTGGCCAAGACCAGCACCCCATTCTGGGCCTGGGAGGGGGAGGGTTGTTCGATCGGCACCACCCCCCTTACTTCCGTGGATTGGCAATTGCGCAATACATTGACCCTTTCGTGTCCACCAGCTTGCCTACCAAACTGTCGATCGAAACATTGTTTACACCAGGAACAATTCCATTCCGGGTAAAACCCTTTCATTAAATTTTTTTTTACTTATTCAGTAAATTGGAAATAATAATTAATCGAAGCAGATATTGTCATAGCAAATTCACTTGGACTATGAAGTATAGGATATCAGGCAACGAACGGAAGGTAAAACAAAGATTTAAATAAATAAAAGGAAGAGGCCTGAATATTAATTTACCAATTAAGATTACTCTTTATAATATTAATACTTCGAAACAATGTTATTGGAAAGTACGAGCAAAGGTAAAATGTATTTCTCCACTGGATGTTTTCCAAACCCAACCATATCAAATAACTAAAGGCCTAACACTTGGATGACGTTAACAAATAACAATAGGCCTAACACGTTCATGACGTTACAAATAACTAAAGGCCTAATACGTTCATGACGTTAACAAATAACAATAGGCCACACACGTTCATGAGTTAACAAATAACTAAAGGCCTACCACGTTCATGACGTTAACAAATAACTACAGGCCTAATACGTTCATGACGTTAACAAATAACTAAAGGCCTAACACGTTCATGACGTTAACAAATAACAATAGGCCACACACGTTCATGACGTTAACAAATAACTTAAGGCCTAACACATTCATGACGTTAACAAATAACAATAGGCCACACACGTTCATGACGTTAACAAATAACTATAGGCCACACACGTTCATGACGTTAACAAATAACTATAAGCCTAACACATTCATGACGTTAACAAATAACTAAAGGCCTAACACGTTCATGACGTTAACAAATAACAATAGGCCACACACGTTCATGACGTTAACAAATAACTTAAGGCCTAACACATTCATGACGTTAACAAATAACAATAGGCCACACCCGTTCATGACGTTAACAAATAACTATAGGCCACACACGTTCATGACGTTAACAAATAACTACAGGCCTAATACGTTCATGACGTTAACAAATAACTAAAGGCCTAACACGTTCATGACGTTAACAAATAACAATTGGCCACACACGTTCATGACGTTAACAAATAACTAAAGGCCTACCACGTTCATGACGTTAACAAATAACTACAGGCCTAATACGTTCATGACGTTAACAAATAACTAAAGGCCTAACACGTTCATGACGTTAACAAATAACAATAGGCCACACACGTTCATGACGTTAACAAATAACTAAAGGCCTAACACGTTCATGACGTTACCAAATAACTAAAGGCCTAATACGTTCATGACGTTAACAAATAACTAAAGGCCTAATACGTTCATGACGTTAACAAATAACAATAGGCCACACACGTTCATGACGTTAACAAATAACTAAAGGCCTACCACGTTCATGACGTTAACAAATAACTACAGGCCTAATACGTTCATGACGTTAACAAATAACTAAAGGCCTAACACGTTCATGACGTTAACAAATAACAATAGGCCACACACGTTCATGACGTTAACAAATAACTAAAGGCCTAACACGTTCATGACGTTAACAAATAACTAAAGGCCTAATACGTTCATGACGTTAACAAATAACTATAGGCCACACACGTTCATGACGTTAACAAATAACAATAGGCCACACACGTTCATGACGGTAACAAATAATTATAGGCCTAACACGTTCATGACGTTAACAAATAACTAAAGGCCTAACACGTTCATGACGTTAACAAATAACTAAAGGCCTAATACGTTCATGACGTTAACAAATAACTACAGGCCTAATACGTTCATGACGTTAACAAATAACTAAAGGCCTAACACGTTCATGACGTTAACAAATAACTAAAGGCCTAACACGTTCATGACGTTAACAAATAACTATAGGCCTAACACGTTCATGACGTTATCAAATAACTAAAGGCCTAACATGTTCATGACGTTAACAAATAACTAAAGGCCTAATACGTTCATGACGTTAACAAATAACTACAAGCCTAATACGTTCATGACGTTAACAAATAACTAAAGGCCTAACACGTTCATGACGTTAGCAAATAACTAAAGGCCTAATACGTTCATGACGTTAACAAATAACAATAGGCCACACACGTTCATGACGTTAACAAATAACTAAAGGCCTAATACGTTGATGACGTTAACAAATAACTATAGGCCTAACACGTTCATGACGTTAACAAATAACAAAAGTCCTAACAAGTTGATGGCGATAAGAAATAACTACAGGCCTAACACGTTTATTACGTTAACAAATAACTAAAGGCCTATCACGTTGATGACATTAACAAATAACTTAAGATCTAACACGTTCACGACGTTAACAAATAACTATAGGCCTATCACGTTGATGACACTAACAAATAACTACAGGCCTAACACGTTCATTACGTTAACAAATAACTAAAGGCTTATCACGTTGATGACATTAACAAATAACTACAGGCCTAACACGTTCATTACGTTAACAAATAACTAAAGGCCTATCACGTTGATGACACTAACAAATAACTACAGGCCTAACACGTTCATTACGTTAACAAATAACTACAGGCCTAACACGTTCATTACGTCAACAAATAACTACAGGCCTAACACGTTCATTACGTTAACAAATAACTACAGGCCTAACACGTTCATTACGTTAACAAATAACTAAAGGCTTATCACGTTGATGACGTTAACAAATAACTACAGGCCTAACACGTTCATTACGTTCACAAATAACTACAGGCCTAACACGTTAATTACGTTAACAAATAACTACAGGCTTATCACTTTGATGACGTTAACAAATAACTACAGGCCTAACACGTTCATTACATAAACAAATAACTACAGGCCTAACACGTTCATTACGTTAACAAATAACTACAGGCCTAACACGTTCATTACGTTAACAAATAACTACAGGCTTATCACGTTGATGACGTTAACAAATAACTACAGGCCTAACACGTTCATTACGTTAACAAATAACTACAGGCCTAACACGTTCATTACAATAACAAATAACTACAGGACTAACACGTTCATTACGTTAACAAATAACTACAGGCCTAACACGTTCATTACGTTAACAAATAACTACAGGCTTATCACGTTGATGACGTTAACAAATAACTACAGGCCTAACACGTTCATTACGTTAACAAATAACTACAGGCCTAACACGTTCATTACGTTAACAAATAACTACAGGCTTATCACGTTGATGACGTTAACAAATAACTACAGGCCTAACACGTTCATTACGTTAACAAATAACTACAGGCCTAACACGTTCATTACGTTAACAAATAACTACAGGCTTATCACGTTGATGACGTTAACAAATAACTACAGGCCTAACACGTTCATTACGTTAACAAATAACTACAGGCCTAACACGTTCATTACGTTAACAAATAACTACAGGCTTATCACGATGATGACGTTAACAAATAACTACAGGCCTAACACGTTCATTACGTTAACAAAAAACTACAGGCCTAACACGTTCATTACACTAACAAATAACTACAGGCCTAACACGTTCATTACGTTAACAAATAACTACAGGCCTAACACGTTCATTACGTTAACAAATATCTACAGGCCTAACACGTTCATTACGTTAACAAATAACTACAGGCCTAACACGTTCATTACGTTAACAAATAACTACAGGCCTAACACTTCATTACGTTAACAAATAACTACAGGCTTATCACAGTGATGACGTTAACAAATAACTACAGGCCTAACACGTTCATTACGTTAACAAATAACTACAGGCCTAACACGTTCATTACATTAACAAATAACTACAGGCCTAACACGTTCATTACGTTAACAAATAACTATAGGCCTAACACGTTCATTACGTTAACAAATAACTACAGGCCTAACACGTTCATTACGTTAACAAATAACTACAGGCCTAACACGTTCATTACGTTAACAAATAACTACAGGCTTATCACGTTGATGACGTTAACAAATAACTACAGGCCTAACACGTTCATTACGTTAACAAATAACTACAGGCCTAACACGTTCATTACGTTAACAAATAACTATAGGCCTAACACGTTCATTACGTTAACAAATAACTACAGGCTTAACACGTTCATTACGTTAACAAATAACTATAGGCCTAACACGTTCATGACGTTAACAAATAACAATGGGCCACACACGTTCATGACGTTAACAAATAACTAAAGGCCTACCACGTTCATGACGTTAACAAATAACTACAGGCCTAATACGTTCAAGACGTTAACAAATAACTTAAGGCCTAACACGTTCATGACGTTAACAAATAACAATAGGCCACACACGTTCATGACGTTAACAAATAACTAAAGGCCTAACACGTTCATGACGTTAACAAATAACTAAAGGCCTAATACGTTCATGACGTTAACAAATAACAAAAGGCCACACACGTTCATGACGTTAACAAATAACTATAGGCAACACACGTTCATGACGTTAACAAATAACAATAGGCCACACACGTTCATGACGGTAACAAATAATTATAGGCCTAACACGTTCATGACGTTAACAAATAACTAAAGGCCTAACACGTTCATGACGTTAACAAATAACTAAAGGCCTAACACGTTCATGACGTTAACAAATAACAATTGGCCACACACGTTCATGACGTTAACAAATAACTAAAGGCCTAACACGTTCATGACGTTAACAAATAACTATAGGCCTAACACGTTCATGACGTTATCAAATAACTAAAGGCCTAACATGTTTATGACGTTAACAAATAACTAAAGGCCTAATACGTTCATGACGTTAACAAATAACTACAGGCCTTATACGTTCATGACGTTAACAAATAACTAAAGGCCTAACACGTTCATGACGTTAACAAATAACTAAAGGCCTAATACGTTCATGACGTTAACAAATAACTACAGGCCTAATACGTTCATGACGTTAACAAATAACTAAAGGCCTAACACGTTCATGACGTTACCAAATAACTAAAGGCATAACACGTTCATGACGTTAACAAATAACAATAGGCCACACACGTTCATGACGTTAACAAATAACTAAAGGCCTAACACGTTCATGACGTTAACAAATAACTATATGCCTAACACGTTCATGACGTTATCAAATAACTAAAGGCCTAACACGTTCATGACGTTAGCAAATAACTAAAGGCCTAATACGTTCATGACGTTAACAAATAACAATAGGCCACACACGTTCATGACGTTAACAAATAACTATAAGCCTAACACATTCATAACGTTAACAAATAACTAAAGGCCTAATACGTTGATGACGTTAACAAATAACTATAGGCCTAACACGTTCATGACGTTAAAAAATAACAAAAGTCCTAACAAGTTGATGGCGTTAAGAAATAACTACAGGCCTAACACGTTTATTACGTTAACGAATAACTAAAGGCCTATCACGTTGATGACATTAACAAATAACTTAAGATCTAACACGTTCACGACGTTAACAAATAACTATAGGCCTATCACGTTGATGACACTAACAAATAACTACAGGCCTAACACGTTCATTACGTTAACAAATAACTAAAGGCTTATCACGTTGATGACATTAACAAATAACTACAGGCCTAATACGTTCATTACGTTAACAAATAACTAAAGGCCTATCACGTTGATGACACTAACGAATAACTACAGGCCTAACACGTTCACTACGTTAACAAATAACTACAGGCCTAACACGTTCATTACGTTAACAAATAACTACAGGCTTATCACGTTGATGACGTTAACAAATAACTACAGGCCTAACACGTTCATTACGTTAACAAATAACTACAGGCCTAACACGTTCATTACGTTAACAAATAACTACAGGCTTATCACGTTGATGACGTTAACAAATAACTACAGGCCTAACACGTTCATTACGTTAATAAATAACTACAGGCCTAACACGTTCATTGCGTTAACAAATAACTACAGGCTTATCACGTTGATGACGTTAACAAATAACTACAGGCCTAACACGTTCATTACGTTAACAAATAACTACAGGCCTCACACGTTCATTACGTTAACAAATAACTACAGGCTTATCACGTTGATGACGTTAACAAATAACTACAGGCCTAACACGTTCATTACGTTAACAAATAACTACAGGCCTAACACGTTCATTACATTAACAAATAACTACAGGCCTAACACGTTCATTAAGTTAACAAATAACTACAGGCCTAACACGTTCATTACGCTAACAAATAACTACAGGCCTAACACGTTCATTACGTTAACAAATGACTACAGGCCTAACACGTTCATTACGTTAACAAATAACTACAGGCCTAACACGTTCATTACGTTAACAAATAACTAAAGGCTTATCACGTTGATGACGTTAACAAATAACTACAGGCCTAACACGTTCATTACGTTAACAAATAACTACAGGCCTAACACGTACATTACGTTAACAAATAACTACAGGCTTATCACGTTGATGACGTTAACAAATAACTACAGGCCTAACACGTTCATTACATTAACAGATAACTACAGGCCTAACACGTTCATTACGTTAACAAATAACTACAGGCTTATCACGTTGATGACGTTAACAAATAACTACAGGCCTAACACGTTCATTACGTTAACAAATAACTAAAGGCCTAACACGTTCATTACGTTAACAAATAACTACAGGCTTATCACGTTGATGACGTTAACAAATAACTACAGGCCTAACACGTTCATTACGTTAACAAATAACTACAGGCCTAACACGTTCATTACATTAACAAATAACTACAGGACTAACACGTTCACTACGTTAACAAATAACTACAGGCCTAACACGTTCATTAAGTTAACAAATAACTACAGGCTTATCACGTTGATGACGTTAACAAATAACTACAGGCCTAACACGTTCATTACGTTAACAAATAACTACAGGCCTAACACGTTCATTACGTTAACAAATAACTACAGGCTTATCACGTTGATGACGTTAACAAATAACTACAGGTCTAACACGTTCATTACGTTAATAAATAACTACAGGCCTAACACGTTCATTACGTTAACAAATAACTACAGGCTTATCACGTTGATGACGTTAACAAATAACTACAGGCCTAACACGTTCATTACGTTAACAAATAACTACAGGCCTAACACGTTCATTACGTTAACAAATAACTACAGGCCTAACACGTTCATTACGTTAACAAATAACTACAGGCCTAACACGTTCATTACGTTAACAAATAACTACAGGCCTAACACGTTCATTACGTTAACAAATAACTACAGGCCTAACACGTTCATTACGTTAACAAATAACTACAGGCTTATCACGTTGATGACGTTAACAAATAACTACAGGCTTAACACGTTCATTACGTTAACAAATAACTACAGGCCTAACACGTTCATTACATTAACAAATAACTACAGGCCTAACACGTTCATTACGTTAACAAATAACTATAGGCCTAACACGTTCATTACGTTAACAAATAACTACAGGCTTATCACGTTGATGACGTTAACAAATAACTACAGGCCTAACACGTTCATTACGTTAATAAATAACTACAGGCCTAACACGTTCATTACGTTAACAAATAACTACAGGCTTATCACGTTGATGACGTTAACAAATAACTACAGGCCTAACACGTTCATTACGTTAACAAATAACTACAGGCCTAACACGTTCATTACGTTAACAAATAACTACAGGCCTAACACGTTCATTACGTTAACAAATAACTACAGGCCTAACACGTTCATTACGTTAACAAATAACTACAGGCCTAACACGTTCATTACGTTAACAAATAACTACAGGCCTAACACGTTCATTACGTTAACAAATAACTACAGGCTTATCACGTTGATGACGTTAACAAATAACTACAGGCTTAACACGTTCATTACGTTAACAAATAACTACAGGCCTAACACGTTCATTACATTAACAAATAACTACAGGCCTAACACGTTCATTACGTTAACAAATAACTATAGGCCTAACACGTTCATTACGTTAACAAATAACTACAGGCCTAACACGTTCATTACGTTACCAAATAACTACAGGCCTAACACGTTCATTACGTTAACAAATAACTACAGGCTTATCACGTTGATGACGTTAACAAATAACTACAGGCCTAACACGTTCATTACGTTAACAAATAACTACAGGCCTAACACGTTCATTACGTTAACAAATAACTATAGGCCTAACACGTTCATTACGTTAACAAATAACTATAAGCCTAACACATTCACGACGTTAACAAATAACTATAGGCCTAACACGTTCATTACGTTAACAAATAACTACAGGCTTATCACGTTGATGACGTTAACAAATAACTACAGGCCTAACACGTTCATTACGTTAACAAATAACTAAAGGCCTAACACGTTCATTACGTTAACAAATAACTACAGGCTTAACACGTTCATTACGTTAACAAATAACTACTATCCAAAAACACTGAACAGCTTCGGTAGATATCTATCTTACACAAGTATCGGACGAGGCTTGAAGGAGGGAGATTACTGCTACATAATCACTGTCATTATTCTCCATTGCAATGTGGTGTGTTTTACTATCCAAAAACACTGAACAGCTTCGGTAGATATCTATCTTACACACGTATCAGACGGGGCTTGAAGGAGGGAGATTACTGCTACATAATCACTGTCATTATTCTCCATTGCAATGTGGTGTGTTTTACTATCCAAAAACACTGAACAGCTTCGGTAGAGATCTATCTTACACAAGTATCGGACGGGGCTTGAAGGAGGGAGATTACTGCTACGTAATCACTGTCATTATTCTCCATTGCAATGTGACGTGTGTTTTACTATCCAAAAACACTGAACAGCTTCGGTAGAGATCTATCTTACACACGTATCAGACGGGGCTTGAAGGAGGGACATGACTGCTACGTAATCACTGTCATTATTCTCCATTGCAATGTGGTGTGTTTTACTATCCAAAAACACTGAACAGCTTCTGTAGATATCTATCTTACACAAGTATCGGACAAGGCTAAGGACGGACATGACTGCTACATAATCACTGTCATTATTCTCCATTGCAATGTGGTGTGTTTTACTATCCAAAAACACTGAACAGCTTCGGTAGATATCTATCTTACTCACGTATCAGACGGGGCTAAGGACGGACATGACTGCTACGTAATCACTGTCATTATTCTCAATTGCAATGTGGTGTGTTTTACTATCCAAAAACACTGAACAGTTCGGTAGATATCTATCTTACTCACGTATCAGACGGGGCTAAGGACGGACATGACTGCTACGTAATCACTGTCATTATTCTCAATTACAATGTGGTGTGTTTTACTATCCAAAAACACTGAACAGCTTCGGTAGATATCTATCTTACACACGTATCAGACGGGGCTTGAAGGAGGGAGATTACTGCTACATAATCACTGTCATTATTCTCCATTGCAATGTGACGTGTGTTTTACTATCCAAAAACACTGAACAGCTTCGGTAGGTATCTATCTTACACACGTATCGGACAAGGCTAAGGACGGACATGACTGCTACGTAATCACTGTCATTATTCTCCATTGCAATGTGGTGTGTTATACTATCCAAAAACACTGAACAGCTTCGGTAGATATCTATCTTACACACGTATCAGACGGGGCTTGAAGGAGGGAGATTACTGCTACATAATCACTGTCATTATTCTCCATTGCAATGTGACGTGTGTTTTACTATCCAAAAACACTGAACAGCTTCGGTAGGTATCTATCTTACACACGTATCGGACAAGGCTAAGGACGGACATGACTGCTACGTAATCACTGTCATTATTCTCCATTGCAATGTGGTGTGTTTTACTATCCAAAAACACTGAACAGCTTCGGTAGATATCTATCTTACACACGTATCAGACGGGGCTTGAAGGAGGGAGATTACTGCTACATAATCACTGTCATTATTCTCCATTGCAATGTGGTGTGTTTTACTATCCAAAAACACTGAACAGCTTCGGTAGGTATCTATCTTACACACGTATCGGACAAGGCTAAGGACGGACATGACTGCTACGTAATCACTGTCATTATTCTCCATTGCAATGTGGTGTGTATTACTATCCAAAAACACTGAACAGCTTCGGTAGGTATCTATCTTACACACGTATCGGACAAGGCTAAGGACGGACATGACTGCTACGTAATCACTGTCATTATTCTCCATTGCAATGTGACGTGTGTTTTACTATCCAAAAACACTGAACAGCTTCGGTAGGTATCTATCTTACACACGTATCGGACAAGGCTAAGGACGGACATGACTGCTACGTAATCACTGTCATTATTCTCCATTGCAATGTGACATGTGTTTTACTATCCAAAAACACTGAACAGCTTCGGTAGATATCTATCTTACACACGTATCGGACAAGGCTAAGGACGGACATGACTGCTACGTAATCACTGTCATTATTCTCCATTGCAATGTGGTGTGTTTTACTATCCAAAAACACTGAACAGCTTCGGTAGAGATCTATCTTACACAAGTATCAGACAAGGCCAAGGACGGACATGACTGCTACGTAATCACTGTCATTATTCTCAATTGCAATGTGACGTGTGTTTTACTATCCAAAAACACTGAACAGCTTCGGTAGATATCTATCTTACACACGTATCGGACAAGGCTAAGGACGGACATGACTGCTACGTAATCACTGTCATTATTCTCAATTGCAATGTGGTGTGTTTTACTATCCAAAAACACTGAACAGCTTCGGTAGATATCTATCTTACTCACGTATCGGACAAGGCTAAGGACGGACATGACTGCTACGTAATCACTGTCATTATTCTCCATTGCAATGTGGTGTTTTACTATCCAAAAACACTGAACAGCTTCGGTAGATATCTATCTTACACAAGTATCGGACGGGGCTTGAAGGAGGGAGATTACTGCTACGTAATCATTGTCATTATTCTCCATTGCAATGTGACGTGTGTTTTACTATCCAAAAACACTGAACAGCTTCGGTAGATATCTATCTTACACAAGTATCGGACGGGGCTTGAAGGAGTGAGATTACTGCTACGTAATCACTGTCATTATTCTCCATTGCAATGTGACGTTTGTTTTACTATCCAAAAACACTGAACAGCTTCGGTAGAGATCTATCTTACACAAGTATCGGACGGGGCTTGAAGGAGGGAGATTACTGCTACATAATCACTGTCATTATTCTCCATTGCAATGTGGTGTGTTTTACTTTCCGATAACACTAAATACTGAATTTCTTATGCGACTGAGATGTGTCCTGGTTCTTTGTACGCAGCAACTCGGCTTATTGTGTATCCTCCTCTACTTATTCTTTATTCTCTATATCATCAAATGCGGACACTCTTGTCACCCAAACTATTTAATTCTACGTAATTTTTTATACTTTTTTGTACCCTATTTCAGTGTCATCTCGTCGCATATCTACTGTTGATACGATCCAAGCAGTGTAGTTAAATTAAACTTATTAAACACAGGTTATGTTCACACCTCCTTTCCCAACATCAAGTTATAGGAAGACAAACATAATATTTTTCTAAATATTCCAAAATTAATTCATCAATTGATAAATTATAAATATTTTATTCCTTTTCAAGGCCTTTCACACTCAATGTTTGCATAATCGGGTCCAAGCACAAATAACAAGGGTCCAAAGAGAATGAAGAGGTACTGATAGGTCCTGATGATGTATGTATTGATAGAACCATGAAGTAGAAAGCTCATATCCTCCTTGAGGGCCCTTTTATTTACTCAGAGCTTGGAATTAAACTGGGCTAGACTGACGCAAGCTTTCTCTATGCTTCCTTGAAACATATACAGGGTGTCCCGAAAGTAAAGGGCCAAACTTCGGGAAATAGTTATATAGGTCAAAATTAAGAAAAAAATCAAGAATTATTTTTTTTCAAAAAACGCTTTATTTACCAGATATCCACCATTTTGTTTTTTCACAAAAGAATTTTTATCTCCAAGTTGGCTCAACCGATCTTTATGAAACTCACTATGCATGACAATAATAGAGACCTAATTTAGAAAAAAAATCAACTTGATCCAATTTAAAATTTCAAAATGGCGGCCATCTTTTATTTTTAAACGGAAATTACGGTAAAACGCCTAAAAATATTAAAAATTACTAAAGGCATGTTTTTTTAAAGATAATTATACTGTATTATCAATCTGTCGGTATCAAAAAAGTTAGAATTGGAAGCAAAATAACCGAGACACATTGATATTTGTGTTGAGAGGCAGCTAAAAAGCCACTTGTTTTTAGCATTTTTGCTGCCTCTCAACACAAATGTCAATATGTCTCGGTTATTTTTGTCCTATGCTAACTTTTTTTAACTGATAGATTGGTAATAAAATTATCTTAAAAAACATACCTTTAGTAGTTTTTAGAATATTTTACCGTTTTTCGGCCATCTCGGTTTAAAAATTAAAAATGATCGCCATTTTGAAATTATAAATTTGATCAAGTTTCATATAGATCGGTTGAGCCAAGTCGAAGATAAAAATTCTGTTGTAAAAAAAAATGGCGGATATCTGGTAAACGAAGCGTTTTTGGGGAAACGTTTATTTTTAATTTTAATTTTAATTTTAACCTATATAACTATTTCCCGAAGTTTGGCACTTTACTTTTAGGACATCCTGTACATATAATAACATTAAAACTCTAAAAATAAGCTATGAATAAAATTTTATTTTATCTTCAAAACCTGACGATCACGGGCGATTTAAACACGGCAAAAGGATTGTGAAAATTAAATTTTAAAAAAACTATGTACATTTGCCAGTCCACAGCCTGATCAAAGTGTGGTGAGATATAAATATAAATTAAATGTATTAGTGAGATTAGAGACGGACCCAACTCAGGTAGAGAACCTCTGACGTCAAGTGTAACGAACTAAGCGGTCATCAAAGTTCGACAGTCACATTGACGTCAAGTGTAACTAACTAAGCGGTCATCAAAGTTCGACAGACACATTGATGTCAAGTGTAACGAACTAAGCGGTCATCACTGTTCGACAGACACATTGACGTCTAGTGTAACGAACTAAGCGGTCATCACAGTTCGACAGACACATTGACGTCTAGTGTAACGAACTAAGCGGTCATCACTGTTCGACAGACACATTGACGTCTAGTGTAACGAACTAAGCGGTCATCACAGTTCGACAGACACAATGACGTCAAGTGTAACGAACTAAGGGTCATGTTAGTTCGACATACACATTGACGTCTAGTGTAACGAACTAAGCGGTCATCACAGTTCGACAGACACAATGACGTCAAGTGTAACGAACTAAGGGTCATGTTAGTTCCGACATACACATTGACGTCTAGTGTAACGAACTTAGCGGTCATCACAGTTCAACAGACACATTGACGTCAAGTGTAACGAACTAAGCGGTCATCACTGTTCGACAGACACATTGACGTCTAGTGTAACGAACTAAGCGGTCATCACAGTTCGACAGACACAATGACGTCAAGTGTAACGAACTAAGGGTCATGTTAGTTCGACATACACATTGACGTCTAGTGTAACGAACTTAGCGGTCATCTCAGTTCAACAGACACATTGACGTCAAGTGTAACGAACTAAGCGGTCATCTTAGTTCGACATACACATTGACGTCTAGTGTAACGAACTAAGCGGTCATGTTAGTTCGACATACACAATGACGTCTAGTTTAACGAACTAAGCGGTCATCTTAGTTCGACTATCACCGAATGTCCGTTTAACCATGTCCCGTACTTATCAAAATCATCTTGTGCTACCGAGAGGAAGGCCGAGCATGTATGTTTTTGAAGTTAACCTCGTTGTTGTTTACCATGTATTGGCCTAAATCTATCTCAATGTGATAAATCGCGTAAACCTAACGCAACGTGGTTGTACTACGATATTCCGATTATTTTTATTCGTAGATATCACACAAGTCACGATTCACAACTTCTTCATAAAAATCTTATATTGAACATTCATTAAACAAAACAAATCAAACTGTGTTGACATTTTTAGGATAATTTTCGAATACGTGATCTCAAAAACATTTTTGCCATAGACTTACTTTTAAACATTTATTATACAGTTATCGGCAGCAATGTTGAATATAATGCCTATTAAGTCCATAAGTTTGCGTTAAACTGAATTCAGAATAAAATTACTACTTGTTCTCCTGCTCATAACCTGTCAATACTTGTAGGTTAGGTTCCGGCTTCACGATTAGTCAGTATATGAATATTCAACTGAACTACTTCCAAAGAAAGTTAATTTGCCTGTAAATGTTACATCTACTACAATCACTGGTTCAATGTACTTAGTAGATTCTTGTTTGAAAATAGGTACTATTTTGGTAAATAAATAGTACAGTATATTAATACAGTAGTAGTATACAGTATGTATATAAAACATATGTTATCTTAAGAACTAAACACTGACCAAAACCTTTTTTAAAAAGTAACAATCCCAACTCAACAATACAATTTAACATGTATGGGTCGCCACCACTGAACGTGTATGCTGGGAGGGTCACTATCTCTTAGTGGTTGGCAGTGTCGTATTTGTGTATGGGTGGATGGCAGTGTCAATGTAACCCTTCCCAGTCCCATTCCACGGAGAAGGTTAAATAATACAAAGTTAAAAATTACTAAGTGTTTAAAAAATATAAAATATTTTAAAGCAATCAAGGCTAAAAATATCAAAAAATATATTTTGTATTATTATTCAAAAATCTTATTTATTGATACTGCACCGAGTGACAGGATCGGCAGGTAAAGCGTGCAAGGGTGCCTCCTAATAAAAATGACTATGATTTATCTGTAAATCACTTAATTGTTCGATTCGTATCGATTGCAGTTCGTACGGTTGGGCTTCATAGATTCGTATTAACGATTTGGACCCACCCACCCACTCTTACAATACAGTGGTATTGACCCACCCAACCATACAATATCCTGTGCATTAAGAACAAAACACTGATCAAAACTAAAATATACAAAAAACACGCTCATTGTAAATTTCCTCAACCCCCTGCTTTAAGAAGAAAAAACTGCTGAACACTAAGAAATAAACGACAAGCTCTTAATATACACGAATCCTCGACGAACTCACGAATCCTTTGATCCAAAAGGCTACTCCAAATTAAAATATACAAAACACTGTCTGAAAGAAATCAACTAATAGCAGATATTATGGTTTTGTTACATCCGAATATTGTTCAATAAACTTAAGAACTAACTAAAACAACATTGACAAATTGAACTTTACTAAAATAACTCCTTTGTGCATTTTTTTCGATTTGGACAGCTATTTTGTCGGATCAGATATGATGAGATAAATTTCACAGAAATGTTCCTTTGTATTAAATTAAGTCGAAATGTGTGGTAACGGCGTTCGTAACTATGACTTCCTGCGCGAGACGGGTTAGACTACTAATTAAGGCGGAGGCGACCGGGTTGGGCTAGGTCAGGTCACCTCAGCTCCAGTAACTGGAGTTACGCAACCTCGACAGCGCTAGGTGCAAAACGAATAAACTGCGATGGCCTCGTAACACATTTTCACAATCTTACCACAATGCGAATTGCATACATTACAATCTGCCATGCATTACATAGCGCAATGCGCTTTGATTACACTACAATGAATCTGTGATAGATCACAACTCAAACTTAAATTCCATTAACAACGATGTCCTTGTCAAACATTTTCACACTCAAAGCATAACATTATTGGCATACACATCAAAGAATCTTTGCACAATACTAAAATCACATACATATTAGCCTTAATGTAAAAACAAGTGCAAATGCGATAAAATGATTTTTAGCCTACTATTATTTATGCAGTTGTAGTTCACACTCAGTTGTAATGGGTGGTATGACGATACGACCTTGCGATAACACATAATTATGATTTCCTGCTTAGTAGAAGGGCAGTCTGTTCATTATCCGTAATAATCGATGTATGTGACGACACGATACAGTGACCTCGCCAAGTCCACACTTTAAAAAACCTTGACCTTGACAGTTGTAATGGGTGGTATGACGATACGACCTTGCGATAACTAATAATAATGGTTTCCTGCTTAGTAGAAGGGCAGTCTGTTCATTATCCGTAATAATCGATGTATGTGACGACACGATACAGTGACCTCGCCAAGTCCACACTCACTTGACAGTTGTAATGGGTGGTATGACGATACGACCTTGCGATAACACATAATTATGGTTTGGTGCTTAGTAGAAAGGCAGTATGTTCATTATCCATAATAATCTATGTATGGGACGACACGATACAGTGACCTCGCCAAGTCCACACTCACTTGACAGTTAGTTGTAGTGGGTGGTATGACAATACGGCCTTGCGATAACACATAATTACGGTTTGGTGCTTAGTAGAAGGGCAGTCTGTTCATTATCCGTAATAATCGATGTATGTGACGACACGATACAGTGACCTCGCCAAGTCCACACTCACTTGACAGTTGTAGTGGGTGGTATGACGATACGAGCTTGCGATAACACATTATTATGGTTTGGTGCTTAGTACAATGGCAGAATGTTCATTATCCGTAATACTCCATGTATATCACGACACGATAAAGTGACCTCGCTAAGTCCACACTCACTGACAGTTGTGGTGGGTGGTATGACGATACGACCTTGCGATAACTAATAATAATGGTTTCCTGCTTAGTAGAAGGGCAGTCTGTTCATTATCCGTAATAATCGATGTATGTGACGACACGATACAGTGACCTCGCCAAGTCCACACTCACTTGACAGTTGTAATGGGTGGTATGACGATACGACCTTGCGATAACTAATAATAATGGTTTCCTGCTTAGTAGAAGGGCAGTCTGTTCATTATCCGTAATAATCGATGTATGTGACGACACGATACAGTGACCTCGCCAAGTCCACACTCACTTGACAGTTGTAATGGGTGGTATGACGATACGACCTTGCGATAACACATAATTATGGTTTGGTGCTTAGTAGAAGGGCAGTATGTTCATTATCCATAATAATCTATGTATGGGACGACACGATACAGTGACCTCGCCAAGTCCACACTCACTTGACAGTTGTAGTGGGTGGTATGACAATACGACCTTGCGATAACACATAATTATGGTTTGGTGCTTAGTAGAAGGGCACTATGTTCATTATCCATAATAATCTATGTATGGGACGACACGATACAGTGACCTCGCCAAGTCCACACTCACTTGACAGTTGTAGTGGGTGGTATGACAATACGACCTTGCGATAACACATAATTATGGTTTGGTGCTTAGTAGAAGGGCAGTATGTTCATTATCCATAATAATCTATGTATGGGACGACACGATACAGTGACCTCGCCAAGTCCACACTCACTTGACAGTTGTAGTGGGTGGTATGACGATACGAGCTTGCGATAACACATTATTATGGTTTGGTGCTTAGTACAATGGCAGAATGTTCATTGTCCGTAATACACCATGTATATCACGACACGATAAAGTGACCTCGCCAAGTCCACACTCACTGACAGTTGTAGTGGGTGGTATGACGATAAGACCTTGCGATAACACATAATTATGGTTTGGTGCTTAGTACAATGGCAGAATGTTCATTATCCGTAATACACCATGTATATCACGACACGATAAAGTGACCTCGCCAAGTCCACACTCACTGACAGTTGTGGTGGGTGGTATGACGATACAAGCTTGCGATAACACATAATTATGGTTTGTTGCCTGAGAGAAGGTTAGTCTGTACAACATTAAGTGTATACTTGAATCTGATTATGTTTGAAAGGACGGTGACAATAGGTGGTGCATTAATGGTGTACCCCATGTGTAAAGTGTTTTACAGTTCTTACTATACATAGATACTTACATTAATAGTGCACATAACGGACAGTTTACATTGCCGGGCATTTCCCGTTTTATTTATTTTTATTAATTTTTTTATTTTACGCTAAGAACTGAATAAACGGCAAAAAGGTCTACATCCATCTTTAAATATAAAGTAGGTAGCTAAAACGGTGGACGAGAGAGAAGGCCTACGTAGATATTTGTGGCGTATCCGTAAGTATAGGGGTGGACAATGCAAGCATGTTAGGTCAAGAGTGGAGAGTGAGCCTTCAACGTTGTGTTTGTGAGGTTGAACTATTTGTGGCCATTGAAAATACAAAATGTTTATATTCTTAGATTAATAGTTGATACCATTTTCAGTTAGAATATTTTAAAAAGACAGATTTTTCCGATACCACACGTTGTATAAGTTAAAACAAAGTTTACCCTGTTAGTCCCAAATATTTTTTAAGACGGTGTACCCAAAAGTGCTAGTTATTTTCTCAGAACATGTACTCAAGAATATGTGTCATCAAGATGCTTGACAAGCAGAATCCGTCCCTGGAAATGGCTGAGTGGAAGCTTCTTTCCACCAAAGAGGACCTCAAAGGTTTAACTTTTGTGTTCCTCGTTTATGACCAGGTCCTGAATTCTATTAGAGCTTCGGGTGGAAAAGCGCGCGTGGGCCTCTGGAAGGTGTCGCTTACAGTGGCCCTCTTTTCCTCTTAAAAGGAAAACAGTGATGCTCAGGGTCCTGCAGGCCAACCTCCACCACAGTAAGGCGGCCTCGGCGACCAGCGGTAACTGTTTCTCTTATCCAGGAGCCCTGGATCCATCGAGGTCGCATCGATGGACTGGGAGACTCTAAAGGTAAACCAATTTCATGTATCTCTAATACTATAAGAACTTTTATTCTAATTAAGCAGGGGATGCAGTTTATTATAATCTCCGAACTTTGTTCCAGGGATATAACCACCATTCAGCTGAGCTGAGAAGGAGGTAGGCGGAACCTAATCTTAAGTTCAGTGTACCTCCCCTGTGACTCAGCCAGTCCACCCCCAACGCCGGAGCTCAGACTTCTGGTAGAGAAATATGCTCGTGGGCGACACCTCCTTATAGGATGTGACGCCAACGCTCACCATAAACTTGGCTGGGGGAGCTCCGATACCAACAAAAGAGGGGAGTCTCTCCTTGAATTTATATTAGCTAATAACTTACAGATAATTAATGTAGGTAACAAACCAACCTTTGTTAATAGGGTGCGTAGTGAGATTATTGATATTACTTTCTGTACATCTAATTTAGTGGACTTCGTAAAGGAATGGAAGGTCTCTGATGAAGCTTCACTTTTGGATCACAAATACATTCAGTTCGCACTGAATGTTGATCAACCTCAAGTGCTCTACAGAAATCCTAGGAAAACGGATTGGGCAGTCTACTCTGAACAACTCACTGCAATGACTGGATCACTGCAAAAAATAGTGAGTTGTTGAGAAGACTTAGACTTAATTGTAACGTCTTTGAAAGACGTAATTATTAGTTCTTATGTTGATAACTGTCCCCTGCGGACAAGACCTAAGTCTACCAACGATGTGTGGTGGACTCGGGATCTGGGTCTGCAGAGGAGAAACACTCGAAAACTCTTCATCCGTGCCAAAACAACTGGAAGATTGGAGAGCTAGTAATAAGGATTGGAGGCTGAGAGGTAACTCAACCTTAACAAACTACAATAAGGCAATAAAGAAAGCCAAATTTGACTTCTGGAAAGTTTTTACTGAGGAGCTAAACAGCTTGAAATATGTAGCTAGGCTAAACAAAGTGCTGGCTTCAAAACCTGTTAACTCAATTGGTGCACTTCGGAAATCAGATGGGGAATATACATTGACGGCAGGTGAAACTCTCGATCTTCTCCTAGAGACACACTTTCCGGGATGCATCAAGTGTGACTGGGCTGGCTGGGGCCAGTCTTACCGGTGAAAGCTCTCGGCCAAAGGCTGCACGGGGGGACTGGAATCTGGCCAGACACACTGTCACTATTTCGAGGGTGAAATGGGCTATCAACAAGTTTGGTCCATATAAATCACCCGGAGGAGACGTCGTGTACCCTGATCTTTTGCAGAAAGCGCCCGACTCGGTTTAACAACTGCTTTGTGAACTTTTCAGGGTCAGTGCGGCATATGGTTATGTACCGACGGCCTGAGCAGTTAGCAAAGTGGTGTTTATCCCGAAACGAGGAAATCGGACTATAGCCGAGCTAAGATATTCAGACCAATCAGTCTCTCCTCGGTTATGCTTAAAACACTGGAGAGACTGGTAGAAAGATACATTCGGGACGGGTTTCAGGGACAACCTCTCCACCGGAATCAACATGTCTATCAGGTTGGTAAATCGTGCATCTCTCCCCTCAACGAACTGGTATGCAGAGCAGAAGATGCATTAGAGAACAAAGCGGTTGCTCTCTGTGCTTTTCTAGACATTGAGCTTGCCTTTGACAATACAATTGCCCGTAGAGTCCAGGAGCGTGGAATTCCATCAACACTATGCAAGTGGATGGATTCTATGCTCAGGTCCAGGCAGGTTAGTGCTTCCCTTCTCGACGTGACTAGGCAGGTCATGACGGTGAGGGGATGCCCACTAGGTGGGGTACTTTCACACTAATGTGGAATTAGTTAGTTGATGACCTTTTGAAATCATTAACCGATACCGGTGTTTTCATAAAGGGATATGCAGACGACATAGCTCTGATGGTCACAGGCAAGTTTTGTAACACTGTTTCGGACATCATGAATGAAAGCCTGAAACTGGTCAGCAGGTCGTGCTCCAGGAAAGGACTTTCGGAAAAACCATCATCGGCCCTTTTGCGAGAAAAAGACCTTGGAACACTGAGAGGTTAAAACTCAACGGAGTTCCTTTGGGACTCTCCGAGAAAGCTAATCCAATTGGGTGATCCTAGATTGCAAGCTTACTTGGAACTATCATCTTTCTAATGTGATTAGCAGTGCGAAATGGGCGTCCAGCCGCACTGTTGGTTTGATGTGGGGATGAGGCCGCATTTGGCTTGCTGGCTCTATGATGCATTCCTTCGCCCGCAGATCTCATACGATGCATTTGATAATTATTTATGTTAGTTGTTGCCGATGCATTTGTTATTATTTATGTTAGTTGTTGCCGATGCATTTATTAATTATTTATATACTTGCTGCCGATGCGCATTTGTTAATTATTATGTATTTGTTGCCGATGCATTTGTTATTATTTATGTTAGTTGTTGCCGATGCATTTCTTAAATATTTATATATTTGTTGCCGATGTATTTGTTATTATTTGTTAGTTGTTGCCGATGCATTTGTTAATTATTTACGTATTTGTTGCCGATGCATTTGTTATTATTTATATATTTGTTGCCGATGCGTTTGTTATTATTTATGGTAGTTATTGCCAATGCATTGTTAATCATTTATATACTTGTTGCCGATACATATGTTATTATTTATATACTTGTTGCCAATGCATGTGTCATTATTTAGGTATATACTTGTTTCCGGTGCATTTGCTATTATTTATATACTTGTCGTTATTATTTATGTACTTGTTGCCGATGTGCATTTGCTATTATTTAAATAATTGTTACGGATGCATGTGTTATTATTTATGTACTTGTTGCCAATGCATGTGTCATTATTTAGATATATACTTGTTTCCGGTGCATTTGCTATTATTTATATACTTGTCGTTATTATTTATGTACTTGTTGCCGATGTGCATTTGCTATTATTTAAATAATTGTTACGGATGCATGTGTTATTATTTATGTACTTGTTGCCAATGCATGTGTTATATTGATATACTTATTGCCGATGAATTTATTTATTTATGTACTTGTTGCAGATGCATGTGTTATTATCTATGTATATGTTTCAGATGCATTTGTTATTATTTATGTACTTGTTGCCTATGCACTTATTATTATTTATATATTTGTTGCCGATACATTTGTTTGTGTAAACAGTACGGCCTTAAGAATTTATTCTGTTATAATTATAAGAGTTTATTACCTACAAATATTTATTGTGGTTAAAGTTTATTTCAATTTATTTATTTATTATCACAAAATTCACATATGAGTAATTTTAAAGGAATATATATTTATTACCAGAATGTAAGAGGCCTCAGATCTAAAACAACTTTATTTATGAATAACATTCTTGCTTGTAGTTATGATGTGTTAGCTTTGACAGAAACCAATTTACAGTCTGATATTTATACTGCTGAATTATTCCCCGATACTTATAATGTGTTTAGAAAAGATAGAGATTTAGGTGGTACTGGGATGTCAAGTGGAGGGGGTGTTTTAATTGCAGTAAAAGTTAATTTTATTTGTAAAAGAATGTATAGCCTTGAAGTAGATTTACCAGATTGTGAAAATATATGGTTAAAGATATCAAGTATTGCTGGAAAATCATTATATTTATGTGTTGTGTATATAAGGCCCAAGGCTTCCATACTGACATATCAAGCGTTTTATGATAGCCTACAGAATAACAATGTCATTCATAACTCGTATGTAAAAATATTAGGAGATTTTAATTTACCGGTATCTGGAATACAATATAACTTGGCTAAGGGAGATAGACTGTGTAAAGAACTTTTGATATTTTTAAACACTCAAAATTTACACTTGAAAAATAACATTCTAAATTTTCAAAATAAAACCCTAGATTTGGTTATCTCGAACATGGAGAATGTCGGGGTGGGACGATGTTCAGACCCACTAGTGGGAGAGGATCCTTATCATCCTGCGATAGAGGTTGAGTGTGTTATCGCGGTACAACAAGCGTGTAGGTCAGGGTCCGTTGATGAGCCAGGCTATTGTTATCGCCGGGCAGACTTCCTTCAGTTGTATCGCAGAATGGCGGCAATTAATTGGTCTCAGCTTTATCTTTTGGAGGATGTCAATGTTGTTTTAGATTGTTTTTACAAAGAAGTATTCAATGTTATTAATAATACTTGTCCTCGTAAAAAATCAAAAGTGTCAAAGTTTCCAGTATGGTTTACCAAAGAAATCATTTCAAATCTAAAATTAAAAGAAAAATTTCGAAAAAAGTATAAACGCTCTGGTAAGCAGGATTTTTATTCTACATTCTCAAATTTAAGGTCAAGAATTAAAAAAGATATTAAAGTTGCACACGAAAATTTTGTTAGGGAGGCCGAAAATACTATCATTGCAGACAGTAAAAATTTTTGGAATTTTGTTAACACTAAAAAATCAGCAAGTAAAGGTTTATTGGTAATGGAGTACAATGGTTTGCAGCTTGACAATGGTAATTTGATATCTAATGGCTTTAAAGATTATTTTAGTTCTGTTTATAATAATTATATAGTAGAGCCGACAGTAGATCTGGCGATGGAAGGGGCAACCATGGTGGGAGCGGGCCATTTAGCTTTGGACCAGGTTACGGAACAAGATGTCACTTTAGCTATTAAAAAGTTGAAATCCAAAACCACTGCAGGTCCTGACTTATTACCTCAGTACATATTTAAGGGGTGTGCAGATGTTCTTACTCAACCATTAATTTATTTATATAATTTAGCTTTGAAATCAAATACATTTCCTGACCAATGGAAGTTGACAAAAATAACTCCAATTTTTAAAAGTGGTAAGCAAACACAGATTTTGAACTATCGTCCAGTAGCAGTTTTATCGGCACCAGCTAAGATATTCGAAAGTATAGTTTACAAATATTTATATAGCTATTTTAAACCAATATTGTCATCTAATCAACATGGGTTTTTGCCTGGTCGCTCTATTAATACTAATTTATTAAATTTTACAAACTATGTCTCTTCTGGGTTGGACTCATCAGCTCAGACCGATGCAATATATCTTGATCTGGCTAAGGCCTTTGATAGAGTGGATCATTTGATTTTATTGAAAAAATTGCATTTTTATGGGTTGTCGAATAACCTAATTAAGTTTTTTCACACTTATTTAATTAATCGAAAACAGTTTGTTTATTATAAGGGTTATTTGTCGTCCACTTTTCTAGTACAATCTGGAGTACCACAAGGATCAAATTTAGGTCCATGTCTATTTACAATATTAATTAATGATCTGTGTGACAGTGTAAAATCTGTAAATGCTCTGTTATTTGCGGACGATTTAAAACTTTTTTATCATATATCCTCAGTAAATGATGCGGAAAAATTACAATCTGATTTGGATAATGTTAATAATTGGAGCGTTGTTAATAAAATGAGCTTTAATGTCTCAAAGTGTCATGTACTGTCATTCACTAGATCAAAAAACTATATATTATATAATTATAACTTAAATGGTGAAGTAATTGCGAGAGTTAATTCAATAAAAGATTTGGGCGTTTTAGTTAATAGTGAAATGTCATTTGCCAGTCACATAGAAAACTGTGTCAATTCAGCTAGTCGTATGCTAGGGTTTATAATAAGGCAGGGGGCCAATTTCAAGAATATCAGGTCTTTAATCACTTTGTATACATCCTTGGTCAGATCAAGACTTGAGAACGCCGTCATTGTGTGGAATCCGATACATTTAATCTATGAAGAAATGATTGAACGAGTTCAAAAAAGATTTTTGAGATATTTATATTATAAATGCTTTAATGTGTATACTTATTTAGTACCTTATAATGAGCTGCTGGAAATGTTTGGGCTGGAGAGTCTTGGTCTGAGGAGACAGGTCCTGACGCAAGTGTATCTCTGGGGTCTGGTCCGAGGTCGTGTGGATGACGCGAACTGCTTGGCAGTCCTCAGTTATCGGGTGCCTAGCTTCAACAGCAGGCGCAATTGTTTGTTTGATTTGCCCTATTCACGCACTGCGGCGCGGGCATTCTTTCCTCTGTTGCGGATGATGAGATCTTATAACGCAATACTTCTGGGTGGGTCTGACATTGACATTCTCTTTGACAGTTTGAATGTTTTCAAAAAAAAGATTAAGTCATCGTTGGCTTAAGATGCGTAAGCCAATATTCTCTATTAGTTGCTACCTAGGGTGCTTTGTTTTTTGTGAGGGATAGGGTTTACTTGTATCTTTCTTTATATATTTCTGTATTTAATATTTCTGTATAATTTTAAAATTTGTATGCAAATAATATTTATTATAATAATATCATACTATATTTATTACATTATTATGAGATTATATTTATTAAACTACTATATTGTACCCATTACACTGTTATATTATTTATTATTATATATTATTTATATTATATACTTTGCATAATTGTTTATTCTTGATGGATTGCTTGCAAAAATTGTATTTATTAATATTTGTGTGGTGGATGTGAAAATAGTGTGACATGAACTTTATAGCTCAAGCTACTCATATTTATTGTAAAATGTTTTTGAACTGCTGTAATGTTACTAGGGTAAAACCTGTTTTATAGCATGTAAATAAAATAAAATAAATAAATAAATAAATAAAATCTCCTATGGAGCTCTTGTGTGGTGGAATAAGGCTTGTCAGAGCTCGGCGAGTAAAAAGCTTGCTAGTATCCAAAGATGCTTAATTATAACGGGTGCGTTTTCAAGCACACCTACGGCATCACTCGAAGGGCTGCTCAATTTACAGCCACTTGATCTTCACCTTACAGTGGAGGCTAAGAAGGCAGCCTACAAACTGAATAGTGTAGGCAAGCTCAAGAGAAGCAGATTCAAATCTGGCCACTCGTGAGCTATTGAAAATTAACTACACAGCAGAACGCTGGACATGGTACCAGATGTCATGGACACAAACATTTCATTCTCCAGACCTTACCTGGTTGACATTGAATCCAGGGAGGACTGGAGACTGAGGATAGATACAATCCCGCCACCTACATAAATCATCTGGTACACGGATGGTTCCGTCATGGAGGGTGAGGCTGGGTACCGGGTGACGGTCCCTCTACCGGGACTCGCCTATGGGGTATTCAGGGGAGGTACTGTACGATCTACCAGGCCGAGATTTTTGCCATCCTTGTCTGCGCCCAACAGGGATTAGTAGGACAAGTTAGGGGCAAACAGATCTGCATTCCGTCAGACAGTCAAGCCACTCTTAAAGCACTTGACTCCTGCCAATTCATCTCAAGACTCACTTGGGAGTATTTTCGAACTTTGAGTGCCTTGGCCACACAATTTTCCAATTGAGGTGGGTTTCGAGGCACAGCGGCCTCACAGGTAATGAAGAAGCTGACCTCCTAACCAAGATCGGAGTGAGGATTCCATTTGTAGGGCTCAAACCAGTGTATGGCATTGGAATTACCACAGCCAAGACTGAAATACAGAACTTGGCGAGAAATCGCCACCACAGTAGATGGCAGCGGTTTCACGACCAAGTCCCTACAAAATCTCTGGTGAGATGATCAAACCCTACGGTGACCAAATCACTCACCACCAAGAATCGCAATAACATCAGGTTTGTGATGTTGTATATTACTGGACACGGCTATTTCAAGAAACATCTGGTAAAGATTGGTCTCTACAGAGAAGACACCAGTTGTCGGCTTTGTGGTGAGGCTCTCGAGTCTATCGAACATTTATTAACAGAGTGCGAAGCTCTGGAGCTCAGGAGAAGGAGAATATTCGGGGACGAGCTCTCTGAAGAAAGAATGGTAGCTAGTCTGAGGGAAAATATTTTAGAACTTGCTAAGCCTCTTGGAATAGGTACCCCATTCTAGTAAGCAACAGAGGAGCACAATAAACCTAAGGTTTAAGTGCAACATAGGAATAGTCTCAAAGCTTTCCTTCCCCTCAACAAACTAAACTAACCAAGAATGGCAGCCAGACCTTTTAGATGGCATGTAATGGCCTGGTTAAAAATTTTCAAATTTGAGTTATTTTTTTGTAAGCTATAAACCTAACTACTTCATAGTTTTTCTTAATACATTTGGAGAATGGCAAATAACATAATATAATAAACAAGGCCAACTTATAATATCTTAAGAAAAAAAATGTATAAACCAAAACAATCTTCTCGGTTTATATTTATTTTTTAACTATGACATCATTACTAAAAAATACTATATTTACATTTATTTATATCGCTGAAAAGAGTATTTATATCTGTGTGTATCTTGAAAATGTCACACCATTATCTCAACAATTCATTTATTTATGTCATTCTAACATAATCGATCAACTTCACAATGCCCTAGGCAGCCATGGCAACTAAGAATACCCTTAGCTGAATTTCAAGTTATAAAAATAAATAGAAATACTAAAACAATATTAGAAAACCCTGTTCATAAAATCTTTATAAATATGCCCTGTGTATACATATAATATGTAAACTTAGGATGTAACAATATACACCGGGTGTTCATAAAAATCCCTTAGACTTCGGTATATGGTTACGTACATGAAAACTAACAAAATATGTCTTGTAAACATATATCCTAAAAAGCTGATTTTTCCGTCTTGTCTGTCTGAATGTGTGTTTACATTATTTATCATTTCTTACTAACCCCTAAAGATATTATCTTCACAATCCTGGTACATATATGAGGAATAATAAGACCTAATGTAGTATAAAGTGTCAAATTTCTATTTCATATCATTCATAAAATGGCAGCTATTTTTAGTTTTCAAAGCTTTTGCAATAATTCGTAAACGTACAGAAGTTACAGTTGGCGATAGATTACTCTGTAATTGTTAATTAATGTTAGAATCAAATATAGCTAGTAAAGTAATACGAGTTTAGCCTGCCAAACGGCCAAATTACTAGAAAAGTGGCCAAAATTTATATATTGTATTTATTTATAAATAGGAAATAAAATAATTTATTCATATCTCTAAAAGTAAAAAAATTACAATCTACACAAAAACCGCCAATTTTTGTTTCCTGAAAGATGGTAAAAAGATTGTCAAGATCAGATCATTGATAACTGCTAAGTTGAAATATTTGTAATACACTACATGCTAATGTTGTGGCAACTTTTTTCAATTTTTTGTAGGTTTCTAAATTAAATTCATCGACAATGATGGCCGACATTTTGAACAGTTTCTGTAGTGCTTCAACATCTTCTGGTAGTAATAAATCAAATACTACTGTTGGCCAGAAATTATGTGCCCCTCAGTTTGATGGTTGTTTACTAATAAACTAAGAGGCGTATGAGACCCCAAATCACTCCTTTGTTTTTCTCATTTGATTTTATTTAAGGACATTTGTAATTTTAAATTTTATTATAAGTTTTAATAATTTTCATCCTAGTTGTAACAAAACATTTTTGGAATTTTAACCAAATTCCACCGTACATAAAATTTACACCGTTATTACTAAAAAACTTGTTATTGTGTCGCATTTATATTTTAATACGAGATTGGTAGAAATGCTTTCTATAAGTTTTATGTATTTTAGAATTTTAACTTTTCAAGAAAAAAAGGATAATATCATTTACTTCAAACATTGTTGTCTTGGCTTCTAGAGGTCGTAAGATTAATTACTTGGTCTTGTTGTAACCTTATGACATGTATAGTTACGATACATTACTTTCATATCTGTAAGTAAATGCAGTGATTTTAAATCAATTTTAAATAATTTTAAATTGATTTAAATCAATATAAAATCACTGCATCTACTTACGCATTAATAATAATGTATCGTAACAATACATGTCATGAGGAATGCAAGACCAATTAATTAATTTTATGACCTCTAGAAGCGAAGACAACAGTGTTTTAGTGAATTGATTATAAATGTATAAAACTTACTGAAAATATTCCAATCAATATCGTATTGAATTATAAATGCGATAAATTTACGGGTTTTTTAGAAATAACTATGTAATTTGATGCACAGTGAAAACTAGTTAAAATTCTGGTAATTGTTTGTTCTAACTAGGATAAAAATTATTGAAACCTATAATATAATTTAATAACTCATTATACGTACAATGAAACGAGAAAACATTGGTGTGATTGGAGTTTTCGTAGGCTTCTTAGTTTCTTGGTAAACAACCTTCAAAATCGAGTGCACATAATTTCTATACTGATAGTAGTTTAGAATTCAAATGTAATTTAATAGTATGTAAAATATTAAAACTTATTATCGCTTATAGTTACTGATCACTCAACTCGTTTTTAATCTTCACAGATTACTTCCAAAAGGGGTTTTAATCTCTTTAAAATCCGTGGTATTAAAACCCCTAAAAAAATGTGTTGTCTTTTAAATAATACTACAGATTTTTAATTACGATTGATAAGTAACCTAAAAATTACGAATTTTAATTTAGAAAACTACAAAAATTGTATAAAATTGCCACAACATTAATGATGTACTGCATTACATAATTTCTGTGGGATTCATGGTTCGGGCAAGTTATGTTTTTGTTGGTTTTTTTAAGCCTTGAGGCAAACTTATTTTTCAATTTTAGTCATCAGCCGTTACGAGTAAGTTTTTTGGTTGATTTTTTCCTAACGCTTATTTAATTACTTAAATTTTTGTCCTGATGCAAACTTTGTAACGTTAACATTTGACTTTTGAAATAAACAATATTTTTTCAGATGAAGTGTTTTTTATTATTCCTTTATTATTGTCACCCATCCTCGGCAGGCGGCACGTCTACCCGGCACCAAATCTGACCACCGCTCTAAGGTTAATCAGGCGTTACTAATGTCACAACTTAACCCGGCACCGAGACAGTTTGAAGGTAGGGGAGCTGGGTTCCCCCTCCACAACACCAAACATACGCCCCTCATTCTCTTCTTTCCCTCCCTCGAACCCTAGGCATCTCATCGCCCTAACTCCTTTAACCTAACCTAACCTAACCTAACCTAACCTATTGAACAAAGCGTTGCCTTCATTTTACAAAGCTCACCCCCATTCATTTTAAAACCATCACACACCTTCGTTTAGTAAAGCTCGGTCCCCGGACATGGACAGCGCGAACCTACGGCACCTTACGAAAAGGGGAGGTGATTAGGGGAGGGGAAAGAGAAAGGAGGGGTTGGGAGGGGGTAGTGTAGGTGGAATGGGTAAGAGGGGTGGCTGGTGCCGGGTTGACATACTGTCATGGTGGCCAGTGAAAGGTCCAGTGCCGGGTTGACGTGTTTTTTTATAACATATAAAGCTTGGTGCCGGGTTGATGAACTCCCGCTCGGCAGAGCTGTTTTGGTGCGAGGGTTATTTTCAATACATAGGTAAACATACAATTTGCCTAGTTCCTTATGTACTCTTGAGTTGCTCTCCCTGTAGTATTTACACACCCAGAGCAGGCCTTGAGAAATCAATAAGTACAAACAAGATTTCAAACATAAACTTTTCAAAAATACCCTACACAGGATTAATAGTGAACTGATACGTGACATAATTGTCATGTCACTTAGATTGATCCTTGTCTCGGCTTACGTTATTCGAACTTAAGAGTAATAAAATGATGCATCATGAAAACATCAAGTCTTAATGAACAAATATATACTGTATTTCAGCTTGTTAGTAATTTTTTTTCTAAACGTCCTACAAAATGTTTGGACGTTGGCACTAAAAAGAAGTTTTAAAAATAAGACATACTTCAACAAAAAAACGAAATACTGATAACAATATATTTGATATAATCCATAAATGGCAATATCTATGATAATATGTTCAGAATGTTTCACAAGATTTATGCACTCAATAAAACCAAAATCAAGGACGCCACTACGTCACACATTCTTTTCATGCTAAATTTTGAAAATAGTATGCGAATGAACCCATATTTTGCTACAATGTTTCTCAATTTTGGGCAATAATCATATTTAAGAAATGCGTAATTTGTTACCATTTCCCTATTGCGCACAGGGATTCAGGTATAATTCTCTATTACCTGCAAAACAGTCCTAAGAGTAAACTGTGACCAGTGCCGGGGGGGGGGGGGATTATCGCAGGCAGATACTGTGTGTGACCCCTGACTGACGTGGACTTTGACCACCAAAGGGGCAACCGCTCACGTCAGTACAATTCCATCATTAAACTCGACAGTTTCGCTAAAGTTACTCGCGTATTATACTTGTGACAAAAAACGAAAATATATACTTAGTGCGTTAAAATGAGTGGAATGTTACAGCCGAGAGTGTGCGCAAGTGTTCACAATACAAGCAACTTAAGGCCGATCAAACAGACACCCATCTTGAAGACCAGATATGGATATAATATAAACGTAACGCGATTTCACTTTAAACTTGTATTGAAACATGCAAGGTAGGTACTGTACTTTAAATCACTTTTCTATACTTATAAGTATTTTTTAATGAATAATTAAACATTAATGATATCACAGCCTTAAACGTTACATGAATCATTTAACTAAAGGTTAATAACTATATGATTACAATTGGACTTACCAATAAGGTCAAAGTGCGAGCATGTGCTGTTTAAGTATTAATACACTGTACCAAATTAACAAACAGGAATTACCACAAGGAAATTACAAACTAAATGTTCACAATATTTTATTGCTGTAAGATGTTTAATTTTAAAGACACCTAAACCATCATAACAACTAATATCATATACTAGAAAAACAATAAGTTGTTATTTCTTATAACATGGAAAGTGTGTTATATAGAGTACCTAGTATAACTTGCAAACCCAGATTCAGAGGATTTGACTGATATTTAAAAAAAAAAAGTAGGAGCCAAGGTAAAAATAGTCTTAACCTTATCGTCACGGGGAATATATAAATAAAAGTTATTCTATATTTTGACTGTAACGTTATTTAATTTATTTGTATACATCCTAAAAACTAAAATTAAAAAAAAAACTATATGGGCACGATATGTGGAGTAACAACACATAAAACAATATGTGGAGTAACGATAAAAACAAATTTAGGACTAACCACTAAAATGACTCATTTTCCTAGTACATATTTGAATGTGAGGGTGGGATTGAGCACCCCATTCATACTACGTAACTAGTAATGGTGGGTGGGCCAGTCAAGTGTAGAAGAGTTACTTCTATGAATGTGAGAGTGAGAGTAAGCACCCCAGTACATTCTACGTAACTGGTAATGGTGGGTGGGCCAGACAAATGTACAACAGTTACTAGTACATATGAATGTGAGAGTGAGAGCAAGCACCCCAGTACATTCTACGTAACTGGTAATGGTGGGTGGGCCAGACAAATGTACAACAGTTACTAGTACATATGAATGTGAGAGTGAGAGTAAGCACCCCAGTACATTCTACGTAACTGGTAATGCTGGATGGGCCAGACAAATGTACAACAGTTACTAGTACATATGAATGTGAGAGTGAGAGCAAGCACCCCAGTACATTCTACGTAACTGGTAATGGTGGGTGGGCCAGACAAATGTACAACAGTTACTAGTACATATGAATGTGAGAGTGAGAGCAAGCACCCCAGTACATTCTACGTAACTGGTAATGGTGGGTGGGCCAGACAAATGTACAACAGTTACTAGTACATATGAATGTGAGAGTGAGAGCAAGCACCCCAGTACATTCTACGTAACTGGTAATGCTGGATGGGCCAGACAAATGTACAACAGTTACTAGTACATATGAATGTGAGAGTGAGAGCAAGCACCCCAGTACATTCTACGTAACTGGTAATGGTGGGTGGGCCAGACAAATGTACAACAGTTACTAGAACATATGAATGTGAGAGTGAGAGCAAGCACCCCAGTACATTCTACGTAACTGGTAATGGTGGGTGGGCCAGACAAATGTACAACAGTTACTAGAACATATGAATGTGAGAGTGAGAGCAAGCACCCCAGTACATTCTACGTAACTGGTAATGGTGGGTGGGCCAGACAAATGTACAACAGTTACTAGAACATATGAATGTGAGAGTGAGAGCAAGCACCCCAGTACATTCTACGTAACTGGTAATGGTGGGTGGGCCAGACAAATGTACAACAGTTACTAGTACATATGAATGTGAGAGTGAGAGCAAGCACCCCAGTACAATCTACGTAACTGGTTATGGTGGGTGGGCCAGACAAATGTACAACAGTTACTAGTACATATGAATGTGAGAGTGAGAGCAAGCACCCCAGTACATTCTACGTAACTGGTAATGCTGGATGGGCCAGACAAATGTACAACAGTTACTAGTACATATGAATGTGAGAGTGAGAGCAACATTCTACGTAACTGGTAATGGTGGGTGGGCCAGACAAATGTACAACAGTTACTAGTACATATGAATGTGAGAGTGAGAGCAAGCACCCCAGTACATTCTACGTAACTGGTTATGGTGGGTGGGCCAGACAAATGTACAACAGTTACTAGTACATATGAATGTGAGAGTGAGAGCAAGCACCCCAGTACATTCTACGTAACTGGTTATGGTGGGTGGGCCAGACAAATGTACAACAGTTACTAGTACATATGAATGTGAGAGTGAGAGCAAGCACCCCCGTACATTCTACGTAACTGGTAATAGTGGGTGGGCCAGACAAATGTACAACAGTTACTAGTACATATGATTGTGAGAGTTAGAGCAAGCACCCCCGTACATTCTACGAAACTGGTAATGTTGAGTGGGCCAGACAAATTTACAACAGTTTTAATAGTACATATGAATGTGAGGGTGGGAACGAACACCCCCGTACATTCTACGTAACTGGCAATGGTGGATGGGCCTAACAAGTGTACAACAGTTTTAATAGTACATGTGAATGTGAGGGTGGGAACGAACACCCCCGTACATTCTACATAACTGGCAATGGTGGATGGGCCAGACAAGTGTACAACAGTTTTAATAGTATACGTGAATGTGAGGGTGGGAACGAACACCCCCGTACATTCTACGTAACTGGCAATGGTGGATGGGCCTAACAAGTGTACAACAGTTTTAATAGTACATATGAATGTGAGGGTGGGAACGAACACCCCCGTACATTCTACGTAACTGGCAATGGTGGATGGGCCTAACAAGTGTACAACAGTTTTAATAGTACATGTGAATGTGAGGGTGGGAACGAACACCCCCGTACATTCTACGTAACTGGCAATGGTGGATGGGCCTAACAAGTGTACAACAGTTTTAATAGTACATATGAATGTGAGGGTGGGAACGAACACCCCCGTACATTCTACGTAACTGGCAATGGTGGATGGGCCAGTCAAGTGTACAAGAGGCATTCAGCTTAGAAACCATTCAAACACATCTAAATACTTAAGAGAGTCATTTACAGTTCAGACTGCGGTGGATGGCTTATTTCAACGGTTCTTTACTATTCCCCTATATACGGACACTGACTCCTCACGTATTATGGGAAGGTGGATGTTAGCATAACTAAACTAAATTTTAATTCATTAATTGAGATTCTGACTACCGGTAGAATAAAAAGGGGTTGAAGCGTGTTTAAAACTGTATTAAATAATTGTTTGGCTGACTTTTTTCTTAAGGTAATAGAAGGTAGATAACAATTGTAGTATCTGTAAAATGTAGTTACAATAAACATTTTATGACATATTGAATTTTTTAGAGCACCTCGTGATTACTTGTTCACGAACCGTTGTGTAAACTATCTGAAGTTGAAAAAGTATGTAAACTCATTAAATGAAGAAGATTACGTACTTGTATATTAATACTAAAAAAACTCTAGTACAAATCAGTAATTTCATTTCTGCCAAACACCACGTTCCAAATAGAGATAAACATATTTCTATTCTAAAGTAATGCTCACTTTTTAGGTAATTATTTATAAAATTGTGTATAATTAATTGATTTTCTTGAAATAAATCAATAAATTATGTATATTTTAACAATATGATATAGGAAATCAGTGTAATAAAAATAAAATATTTGAACGCCAGAGTTTGTTATTTTTTTATTACTTTTGATTAATGATACGGCACTTCCTAGAGAAACTTCTTGGATCGCAACTCATGAGTCCTTAGTTTCAGTTAAATTGAGTAACTCGTAATCTCGTGCGCCTTTAAAAGGATGGCAAGCCAGCAAGCGAATTTCCCTTGGAGGCAAGGAATTTGCCGGGGGCCAAAGTTGTTAATGAGTCAAGTGAATTTCCGTTGGAGACAAGGAATTTGCCGGGGGCCAAAGTTGTTAATGAGTCAAGTGAATTTCCCTTGTGGACAGTGTAAAACTTGCACAAACATAACCTCTGTTACAACTGCCAAGACCCATTACGCACGACAACTAACGAGTCCAAACTAACGATCCTGTGCAGAGCAAAAAATAGCATTGTACCCATTTGGGCAAAATATCACGGTTCTACACATCCTTATAACTATGGTACCTGATGCCGGTTTTTGCCAATCTAACTCCTCCCTTATTTCTTGGCCAATTTTATCGCTTCAGGTGTCAACAAATTCGTAGTTGTGCAATAAGGCATTAATTGTTAAATATTTTAACCCCGAAGTGCACGGAAGCCCTTAAATTACGCTTGTAGGCCATAATAATAACATGGAGAAAGATTTAAACTAGTCAAAAAGTGAGAGCTGTTCTATCTAAATAATGATGTTGAGAGGTAATAGATTGTATAAATGTTAGAAAGAGAAAGTGTTATTAGTTCGGTGGAAGTTTTGTTTGAATTATAAATCTAAAACAGCGAATACATATCTGTCTGTGAGTATGTAAACATCAGCGGTTAACTAAAATAAAAACTTCTGAAACTGCAAGTAATAACAATGAGTGCTTATATTCAGGCTTTATATAGAGGGAACATCAAGTACAGTGAGTTACCTACTGTAAATAAATTTACATAATATGATTTTCATTTTACCGTTTAACCACTAATATTGTACTCAAAAGGTACATGCTAAGACCGAAGGCCGAGTGACGGAGTGGCCACGCGAAGCGTGCAGGGGTGACCCCTAGTTCTAAATATTAAGGGGAACGATACAATGTGCTGTTCTAGAGAGAGGCCGAACACCGAAGTAAGTGAACAAGTGTATAATACATGCACATGGTAAAATATGTATCTACTATTTTCAAACCAGAAATTAAGTACACTCAAGTTTGAAGGTTGTTTATTGCGAAATTAAAAGACCCATGAAATTTTCATCCCATCGTTGTTTTCCTTGTCTAATTTGACGTTAGGAGATATTATATTACAATTTTATTTTAAGATTTAATAATTGTTATCCTAGTGGAAGAAAAAAAGACTAGGGCGTGCTCGAATTGCGACAAAATTACCAATGGTTGGTAAAGAGATGCTGGAATTGCAACCAGAGCCCATGAGAGCCAATACAACTAGTGCTCGAGCTCCGACAATATTACCAATGGTTGGGAAAGAGATGCTGGATTTGCGACCAGTGCCCATGAGAGCCAATACAACTAGTGCTCGAGCTCCGACAATATTACCAATGGTTGGGAAAGAGATGCTGGATTTGCGACCAGAGCCCATGAGAGCCAATACAACTAGTGCTCGAGCTCCGACAATATTACCAATGGTTGGGAAAGAGATGCTGGATTTGCGACCAGTGCCCATGAGAGCCAATACAACTAGTGCTCGAGCTCCGACAATATTACCAATGGTTGGGAAAGAGATGCTGGATTTGCGACCAGAGCCCATGAGAGCCAATACAGTGCTCGAGCTCCGACAATATTACCAATGGTTGGGAAAGAGATGCTGGAATTGCGACCAGAGTCCATGAGAGCCAATACAACTAGTGCTCGAGCTCCGACGATGGTATCATGAACGAAATAACTAGTTCCCAAAGCTCAAATAATACATATACATTTTGAAAGTAACTTTCTATACAATAAATTAAATATAAATACCAAATGTAAGACATTATTTACAGTATTTCAAATGTGCAATCAATGTTGACAAACAGTATTGCACAAGTGGAATCACTGGTAGTTTCGATATTTATTTATTAATTAATACCTACTATTACACGTCTTGTAATTTCCACGTACTGATGACACCTATTGTTTGTGATACTTAAATATATACGCATAGATGCATGTATCGTTGCTAATGTAAGCTATCTAACGGTTGACGTATTGTTTGTGATACTTAAATATATACGCATAGATGCATGTATCGTTGCTAATGTAAGATATCTAACGGTTGACGTATTGTTTGTGATACTTAAATATATACGCATAGATGCATGTATCGTTGCTAATGTAAGATATCTAACGGTTGACGTATTGTTTGTGATACTTAAATATATATGCATAGATGCATGTATCGTTGCTAATGTAAGCTATCTAACGGTTGACGTATTGTTTGTGATACTTAAATATATACGCATAGATGCATGTATCGTTGCTAATGTAAGCTAACTAACGGTTGACGTATTGTTTGTGATACTTAAATATATACGCATAGATGCATGTATCATTGCTAATGTAAGCTATCTAACGGTGGACGTATTGTTTGTGATACTTAAATATATACGCATAGATGCATGTATCGTTGCTAATGTAAGCTAACTAACGGTTGACGTATTGTTTGTGATACTTAAATATATACGCATAGATGCATGTATCATTGCTAATGTAAGCTATCTAACGGTGGACGTATTGTTTGTGATACTTAAATATATACGCATAGATGCATGTATCGTTGCTAATGTAAGCTATCTAACGGTTGACGTATTGTTTGTGATACTTAAATATATACGCATAGATGCATGTATCGTTGCTAATGTAAGCTAACTAACGGTTGACGTATTGTTTGTGATACTTAAATATATACGCATAGATGCATGTATCGTTGCTAATGTAAGCTATCTAACGGTGGACGTATTGTTTGTGATACTTAAATATATACGCATAGATGCATGTATCGTTGCTAATGTAAGCTAACTAACGGTTGACGTATTGTTTGTGATACTTAAATATATACGCATAGATGCATGTATCGTTGCTAATGTAAGCTATCTAACGGTTGACGTATTGTTTGTGATACTTAAATATATACGCATAGATGCATGTATCGTTGCTAATGTAAGCTAACTAACGGTTGACGTATTGTTTGTGATACTTAAATATATACGCATAGATGCATGTATCATTGCTAATGTAAGCTATCTAACGGTGGACGTATTGTTTGTGATACTTAAATATATACGCATAGATGCATGTATCGTTGCTAATGTAAACTAACTAACGGTTGACGTATTTTTTCTGTTATTTAAATATATATACATAGATGTAGGTATCGTTGCTAATGTAAGCTATCTAACGGTTGACGTATTGTTTGTGTTACTTAAATATATACGCATAGATGCATGTATCGTTGCTAATGTAAGCTAACTAACGGTTGACGTATTGTTTGTGATACTTAAATATATACGCATAGATGCATGTATCATTGCTAATGTAAGCTATCTAACGGTTGACGTATTGTTTGTGTTACTTAAATATATACGCATAGGTGCATGTATCGCTGCTAATGTAAGCTAACTAACGGTTGACGTATTTTTTCTGTTCTTTAAATATATACACATAGATGTAGGTATCGTTGCTAATGTAAGCTATCTAACGGTTGACGTATTGTTTGTGTTACTTAAATATATACGCATAGATGCATGTATCGTTGCTAATGTAAGCTAACTAACGGTTGACGTATTGTTTGTGATACTTAAATATATACGCATAGATGCATGTATCGTTCCTAATGTATTTAGGTATGGCTAACTAACGGTTGACGTATTGTTTGTGTTACTTAAATATATACGCATAGATGCATGTATCGTTGCTAATGTAAGCTAACTAACGGTTGACGTATTTTTTGTGTTACTTAAATATATACGCATAGATGCATGTATCGTTGCTAATGTAAGCTATCTAACGGTTGACGTATTGTTTGTGTTACTTAAATATATACGCATAGATGCATGTATCGTTGCTAATGTAAGCTATCTAACGGTTGACGTATTGTTTGTGATACTTAAATATATACGTATAGATGCATGTATCGTTGCTAATGTAAGCTAACTAACGGTTGACGTATTTTTTGTGTTACTTAAATATATACGCATTGATGCATGTATCGTTCCTAATGTATTTAGGTATGGCTAACTAACGGTTGACGTATTTTTTGTATTATTTAATTATATACGCATAGATGTATGTATGGTTGCGAATGTAAGCTAACTAACGGTTGACGTATTTTTCTGTTATTTAAATATATATGCACAGAAGTATGTATGGTTGCGAATGTAAGCTAACTAACGGTTGACGTATTTTTTCTGTTATTTAAATATATATGCATAGATGTATGTATCGTTGCTAATGTAAGCTAACTAACGGTTGACGTATTTTTTCTGTTATTTAAATATATATACATAGATGTATGTATCGTTGCTAATGTAAGCTAACTAACGGTTGACGTATTTTTTCTGTTATTTAAATATATATACATAGATGTATGTATCGTTGCTAATGTAAGCTAACTAACGGTTGACGTATTTTTTCTGTTATTTAAATATATATACATAGATGTATGTATCGTTGCTAATGTAAGCTAACTAACGGTTGACGTATTTTTTCTGTTATTTAAATATATATACATAGATGTATGTATCGCTGCTAATGTAAGCTAACTAACGGTTGACGTATTTTTTCTGTTATTTAAATATATATACATAGATGTATGTATCGTTGCTAATGTAAGCTAACTAACGGTTGACGTATTTTTTCTGTTATTTAAATATATATGCATAGATGTATGTATCGTTGCTAATGTAAGCTAACTAACGGTTGACGTATTTTTTCTGTTATTTAAATATATATGCATAGATGTATGTATCGTTGCTAATGTAAGCTAACTAACGGTTGACGTATTTTTTCTGTTATTTAAATATATATGCATAGATGTATGTATCGTTGCTAATGTAAGCTAACTAACGGTTGACGTATTTTTTCTGTTATTTAAATATATATGCATAGATGTATGTATCGTTGCTAATGTAAGCTAACTAACGGTTGACGTATTTTTTCTGTTATTTAAATTTATATGCATAGATGTATGTATCGTTGCTAATGTAAGCTAACTAACGGTTGACGTATTTTTTCTGTATTTAAATATATATGCATAGATGTATGTATCGTTGCTAATGTAAGCTAACTAACGGTTGACGTATTTTTTCTGTTATTTAAATTTATATGCATAGATGTATGTATCGTTGCTAATGTAAGCTAACTAACGGTTGACGTATTTTTTCTGTTATTTAAACATATATGCATAGATGTATGTATCGTTGCTAATGTAAGCTAACTAACGGTTGACGTATTTTTCTGTTATTTAAATATATATGCATAGATGTATGTATCGTTGCTAATGTAAGCTAACTAACGGTTGACGTATTTTTCTGTTATTTAAATATATATGCATAGATGTATGTATCGTTGCTAATGTAAGCTAACTAACGGTTGACGTATTTTTCTGTTATTTAAATATATATGCATAGATGTATGTATCGTTGCTAATGTAAGCTAACTAACGGTTGACGTATTTTTCTGTTATTTAAATATATATGCATAGATGTATGTATCGTTGCTAATGTAAGCTAACTAACGGTTGACGTATTTTTCTGTTATTTAAATATATATGCATAGATGTATGTATCGTTGCTAATGTAAGCTAACTAACGGTTGACGTATTTTTCTGTTATTTAAATATATATGCATAGATGTATGTATCGTTGCTAATGTAAGCTAACTAACGGTTGACGTATTGTTTGTGTTACTTAAATATATACGCATAGATGCATGTATCGTTGCTAATGTAAGCTAACTAACGGTTGACGTATTGTTTGTGTTACTTAAATATATACGCATAGATGCATGTATCGTTGCTAATGTAAGCTAACTAACGGTTGACGTATTGTTTGTGTTACTTAAATATATACGCATAGATGCATGTATCGTTGCTAATGTAAGCTATCTAACGGTTGACGTATTGTTTGTGTTACTTAAATATATACGCATAGCTGTATGTATCGTTGCTAATGTAAGCTAACTAACGGTTGACGTATTTTTTGTTCATACGTTGGTTGAACGTGACCCTGAAATTATTTTTACAAAAATAAAATTCACAAAGGGATTTTTGACCATCAAAATACGCCTAACATAAACTCTCAAACTATCAATATGGGAATATTTTGAAAAAATATGTCAACATACATCTTCCAAGAATACAGTCAGATGCCAGGCCCTTATTCCTTGTATTATGCGCACGCTAAAATGTCACCCTCCGTGGGATGCCATCTAAATACAGTATATTTTGGCATTCCATCGACTTACACCCCGTCCACATGCTCAATGAATGATTAAAATTACCAATTACTTATTCTATGTTTGTGATATGTCATTTAAATTTGTGATTTCTGTGTTCTGTATAATATTTGTGCGGTGGCAATGAACAGAAATTCTTCGTGGTTTGTTGTCACTTCATTTTTGGTAAAGGCTATTTTTTATAGATTTTATTTTTATAATTATTTTAACAATGTTTTCGTGATATTATACTATTTTTAAATTAATACACGTGGCCATAAAGGTTAGTTTAACTATAACGTAAAGCCATTCTAAAATAAAATGTTGGCATCACTATGAGTTAGTGCGGACAAACGAAAGTGCAACCAGACTTCAGGCGGTCAGGTGATGGCCTTCCAACGAATATGAGTGAGCTATTTCAGTAGTGGTGAAGCGCTGGCGAGAGGCGGGGGCCGCTGGCATACTGGCCGACTGCTACGGTCGGCGCACACATTTCTGTACCCGAGTTTAAAGTCGCTTACAAAGAACTATAAGAGGTATCTGCAGATCCAACCACACCATTGTTTTCCTCGTTTAATTTTACAATATAAACTGCGTATTTTTTTTTTTTTTATTATCGTTTTAATAATTGTTATCCTTGTTGGAACAAAAAAGTACCAGAATTTTATTAGCTGAGCATTAATTAAATTTACACATTTATTACTCAAAAACCCGTTAATGTATCACATTTATACTTTAATACATGATTAATATAAATGTTTTCTTTAAAGTTCATTAGTATCAGAATTTTAAGTTTTCAAGAAAAAAAGTTCTTATCAATTTTCTGAAATAACGATTTATTGGATTCTAGATGTCGTAAAAATATTATCCTTGGTCACGTTATATCTAATATTCACGAAAATCTAGAACAAAATTCCTAAGCGCTAAACTGAGCGCCCGGACGAACACCCTTAAATGTGTATTTACGATACATCACTTTTTATACATAACTAAAAGCAGTAATTTAAAATTTATTTAAATTATTTAAAATTACTTTGAATTGATTTAAATCAATTTTTAATCACTGCATTGACTTGAGAATATAAAATTATGAATCGCAACTTAACATTTCGTAAGGTTTACAACGTGACTAAGTAATTAATTTTACGAGCTCCATCAGTCAAGAAAACGTTTCAATTTATATGAAAATTTGATATAGAATAATTAAAATTATGAAATGTATAAAACTTTTAGAAGACGTTCTTATCAACCACGTATTGAAATATAATTGTGACACATTAACAGGATTTTTTGATAATAAAAGTGTAGTTGATGCCCAGTGAAAACTAGTTTAAATTCAAGTACTTTTTTTTGTTTCAACGGTGAACAAAATTACTAAAACTATAATAAAATTAAAAACTGCAATTTCTTTAACGTACAATTAAACAAAGAAAACGATGACGTGATTGGATTTTTCATAGACCTCTTAGTTCCTTAGTAAACAACTTCAAACTCGGTTGCACGTAATTCCTGCGTCGACAGTACATAGTAGTATTGGCTAACCGGTCAGTGCTAAGCCAAATTCCTCTTCAGTTCTCTCAATGCTGATAAAAATATTCATTTGATAAATTCTATTAATACTCCTAATACATCGCAAATAAGCTCGCAATTTTTTTATTTAGGAAAATTGTGCAAAACTAATTTAAAAACTAATCACGGGTTAACCACTAGTGGTTTTATTTAATCGGGTTGTCGGTGTTCAAGGTCGGCACACACAAAACACGACCTTGTCTCTGTCTGTGGGAAGGTAAGGCTTGCCTGGCCTGGATAGAGATACGTCAAGGTGGTGCAATGTGTCGACCACGTTCAATATTTTCTTTTCAACATATTGGGTTCAAGTTCAGAACAATCTAACCAGTTCTATTTTAATATTTCTATATTCTTTTTAATAGACTAAATAAAAATTGTTGCCCAAAATTGGTTGATATTAACTAAAAATATATAAATATACAGGGTGGTTATAAAGTCTCTCCCCCCACTTTTTAAATATAATTTATACTTAAAGTTTTTTTTAATGTAATGCCATTCATTATGTAGGTAGCTGAACGTTCTAACTTTTTTAATATTTTGGAATGTTGGGAGTAACCTTAGGTCCAAGATAAAGGAGTCAACTTTCGAATTCTTTATGAGAAGGCAGTCATGCAACATGCTTATTAACATTGCCTTTTCACCCTGAATATTTAAAATTAAAAAGGGTTGTACCATTTTCAAGATATCTGTAGGTTAAATATGAAGAAGTAAACTTAAAATTTGTAACGAGAAGACAGTCATGCTAGGACTATTAACGTTGACTTTTCACCCTGAAAACAATTGTATGTTTAAAACCTGAGAGGGTTGCATCGTTTCCAAGATATCAGTAGGTTGAAGGCATAGAAGTTGTCTTAAAATTTGTAACGAGAAGATAGTCATATAACATGTCTATTAACGTTGCCTTTTCACCCAAAAAACAATTGTATATTTAAAATTCAAAAGGGTTGCATCGTTTCCAAGATATCAGTAGGTTGAAGGCATAGAAGTTGTCTTAAAATTTGTAACGAGAAGAAAGTCATGCGACATGTCTATTAACGTTGCCTTTTCACCCTGAAAACAATTGTGTACAGCGTTTTTAAAACAGAGTTGTACCGTTTCCAATGTGATAAATATTTAAAGGAATTTTCACTATATATTAATAATATGTTACACTGAAAGATTTTTAAAGAAAAAATAAACAAAACCTTGACAGTACATTGAAAACAGTACAACCCTTTTGAATTTTAAATACACCATTCTTTTCAGGGTGTAAGGGCAATGTTAATAGACATATCACATGACTGCCTTTTCATTGCACATTTCAAGTCAACCTTCATCTCCAACCTACTGATACTTTGAAAACGGTACAACAATATTGAATTTTAAATATACCATTGTTTTCAGAGTGAAAAGGCAATGTTAATAAACATATTATATGACTGTCTTCTCATAAAGAATTTGGAAGTTGACTCCTATATCTTGGACCTCAGGTTACTCCCAGTATTCCACAATATTTTAAAAGTTGGAGCATATACCAATATAATGAATAATATAACTGAAAAAAACTTTAAATGTAAATTGTTTTAAAAAATTTGGGGGAAGGGACCTTATAACCACTCTGTATATTAGTTTTTTATTAGAGTATTTCGCATTGGGTAGAAATCCAATATAAGTGAACGTCACACAACACAAATCAAACAATATCAGTAAAAACGATTAATTTGTGAATCCCTCGGGGCCGAGGTAGTTAAACTTGAGCAACTATACTGCAGTATTAAGTGAAATGATAATCATATTTGTACAACTTGGACTGACATTATAAAACTAAATTTGTGTTGTATGACGTTCATTTGTATTAAAATTAACTATGTTAATTTTAAATTTTGTCTTTTGCTTTTAAATAAACAGAATTGTCATATGTTTTTTCTCAAAAAAGATTTTTTAAATAATTTTCCATTAGTTAATTTAAAAATCTATTATTACCTGAAATTTACTCCCATCTTATTTAATCTAATTGTAGAGAAAAACAAGAAGGAAATTGACGAGCACAATTTTGAAGGTGTGATGATTAATGGAAGGATATTGTATTTTTTAGCATATGAAGATGACTGTTTTGTAATCAGTAAGTCGGAGGAAGAATTACAAGAGATAATCAAATATTAGAAACAGTAGCAAATATTAGTAAAATTGGATTATTGGTCAAACCTTCCAAACCTGAGTATTTCATTATTGGCAGGAGAATAAAAATCATGACCGAAACATTACAGTTGGCAATAACTGCTACAAGAGGCTACAAGAGACTTCAAGAGGTTAAATACCTAGGAACCATATTCACCGAAAACTCCTCCAATAAAAGCCAGATTGCAAGCAGCAAATAGAAGCTCAATGCACTTAATAAAATACTAAGCTCAAGAAACATTTCCTGTGAACTTAAATTAAGACTGTGCAAAACATTTATTTGTCCCACTCTTTTGTACGGTTGCTAAACATGGCGCACACGTAACACAGACCTGAGTCGACTCCTGATATTTGAAAGAAGAGTGCTACAGAAGGTTTTTGGCCCAGTTCTTGGCTTAGAAACAGGAGAATGGAGAAGAAGACATAATGAAGAACTACTACATCAAGAGTAGGCTACTGGAGTATGATGGATTGTCATACGTTTTTAGAATAGGCATAATTAGTACTCTCGGCTCATTAAATATTAAATGGTATATTTCTTCAACCAGTCTTTATTTGGATTTTCATAAAATAGAATTCCAGTTAACATCATATACAGGATTTTATTAGCAGAGCTTAACACTAAAATTGGAATAAGAAAAATACTACGCATTTCTACAATATGTTTACTTTGATTTTGATTTAATATTTTCCAAAATAAATTTAACTGAGAAAAACTAAAAAATAATTAAATCATTAAAGATGTTCAAGTTTCATATGTCCAACCAAAAACAGAGTAATTAAAGCCCTTTTTATGGTATTTTAACTTATGCTCTTTAATTTAAAAAAATAATATATCATAATGAAAGATACATTTTCCTACTTGCTTTGGTCAAGTTGAATAAAGGGTTATAATTAACAAAATGTTCGCTAGATGAAGACAGGTCTTCTAGCCCGATGGACTGAGGAGGAACAACTGTGAAGGAACCAAGCGTGAAGGAACCAAGTGTGAAGGAACCAAGTGTGAAGGAAGTGTCACTCCAAGCTTAGAGCCACACTTCCTTCACACTTGGTCTCTCCTCTGTGGTGGTGAGTTGCCCATGTCAAGCTAACACTCCTCAGAGATTATGGCTTGGCATCCGTAAACCAAAATGGAGTTGGTAGTAATAACTTGACACCTTCCCAGCCTGAAATTCCTATTATAGTCGGACTTTAAGTTAAAAACAACATAAAACTGAAACCGTCCAAGTCAGGTAAATGTAAAGGAGCTTGCATGCTCGAGATTTGGACCTCGAGATTTGGACAATCTCGATGGGTGGGGTAGTTTGACCCAATATTATGAAACAAATCTCAAAGGGTGGGGTAGTTACCCGATATTGTGAAACAAATCTCGATGGGTAAGGCAGTTTAACCCACTATTTTTTAACAAATCTCTATGGCGAGGTAGTTTGACCTAATATTCTGAAACAAATCTCGATGGGTGGCATAGTTTTTTGACCCAGTATTAAGAAATAAATCTTTATGGATGGGGAAGTTTGATCCAGTATTCCGAAACATATATCGTTGGTAGGGTAGGTTGACTAAATATTAAAAAACATATATCTTGGGTTAGGTAGTAAGATCCAATATTTTGATACATATCCCGTGGGTTGGGTAGTTTGAATCAATATTCCGAAACTTTTAAATGGCAAGAAAATATTTTATCATGCGCATACTAAGTGCAATACTCGATAATTTGTTTACTTCATTGCAATGTATTGTTACCGGTACACAAATCAACTTGTAATAAAAGGAATTATTTCTGATAGGAGACATCGCCTCAACACGAGGGGGTGTGCTCCTGGTGGACACTAGCTACTTACTGAAGTGCTCAAGCTAGTCAATCGGGACACTATGTCGCTCTTATACAAACTGACGTCTCTATACCTATGCAGATTGTGCAGAGAGCATCGCCATGTTTGGCTTGCGTAAATTCTGTATAAGAACTTGAAACCAATTCAAACACATCAATTTATAAATAAATAATTTCTTAAATGACTTTGACTGTTATATTCTTAGAAAAATGACTATAAACGTATTTAATATAGTATTTTTTAGACCACTAATACAAAGTTTTCAAAACAATTAATAGTGTAATCAATTTATTTTTGATAATCTACAGTAAACTTTATGTTCCCGTATACTGTCAATGCTGATTTTACTCATATCTAGTTTAATTTTAAATTAATTTCATGAATTAAGAAATTACTTCATTCTAAGTTAGTTTATGGCTTGAAATGTAATTTAATTTCAATAAATGAAACAGTCTTGACTGATTGTACAAAATGAGAGAGGGGGTTTTGTGCAATCCACTAAGTCTTTATTCTCAACGTAACGATATATTGAAACTTATAATGCCCTTAGCTGGGTGGCCCATGAGTGAATTTTTAATTTTTATGTTTCTAAGTTTTTAATAAGTGAATCCACAATCTAAAAACATTGTTTTCCGTCAACAAAATTTCCTAGCACTAATAAGTAATAACAGTTAGGACTGCTTTCTTGAGACGCTTGTAAAAAAAATTTATATGTATAATTACTTAAATTCTTTATTTGAGTTTAAACAAAAACATTGTGTAAACCATTATACATAGAGATATATATGTACATACAAATTTGTGTTACAGCATATACAAATCTCATTTTTTCTTAGTTTAGTAAAAATATTGATTACCTAAATAGCTGTCACTTAATTATTAATAAATAATGACGTAAATGGATCAGGCTACTTTGTGCCTTCGAAAAATAAAAAGACAGTTTGCAATTGTTGATTCAGTATCATATCTTCAAAAGTTCATTACTCTGCATTATGAAATTAAAAGTTGATAAACATGTACCTTAAAAAATTATGGTTACAAAATGTACAGTTTGGGAAAAAATATGGAAACGCTTTCACAATATTATTTTTTTCCATAATTTGATAATTTAATTTTTTTGATAATTGTGTTTTGTAAAGTATAATTGTTGATCAGAATAATTTACTTAAAACTGTTAAATAGCGGGGAAATAATATTGTTCAAATTAGTTAATTTGAAATTCAAATAACTGCTACTCTGGAAAGGATAAACCTTTCGAAGCCCAGTGTGCGCCAATTAATTTCTCTTGAATAAACCCCTTCGTTTAATACCAAACTCAACCTAGGCTTACGTTGAAGATTTTCATTCAACTCCTCATGGGCTGTCCTCCTGAAAAGATGAAATGTCGCCAATGGTGTTAAAAATATATGTTCTTTGTAACTATAATCATGTACAAGATTTCACTTTTACAAGTCAAGTCATACAAGTTGTGAAAGCGTTTCCATATTTTTTTCACCTGTATATTTCAGAAATATTAGCTTTAAGGATTGGAATTTTGTATTGATAAAAAATTATTATGACACATAACAATTATAAAAAAATTATCTGCAGTATTATCATCCATTTTCATTAATGGAATATTTCTTTATTTTTTATGGGGGAAAATATAATATTTTAGAATTGAAAATAATGTAATTATAATTATTTGTTAGTAGAGTCATTTTATTCATTTGATTTTGTGTTGCTAATATTAATTCACAACAATTTTAAATATACATTAACATCCACACCATTACGTAAAGTGGGCACCCGTCATGTTATGACATTTGTTGACAGGAAACCGATTCAACTTTTCCTCATACATGTTACATTTGCTAACAATTACTATATTATAAAATTTAATTAATAATTGTTATAAAAATATATATTAACAATACTTGTTTTAATTTAAAGTTAACCCCAAATAAATAAAGAAACTTACAACATATTTTAAATAATAGCAACGGGCTATCTCTTTTTTAACCTTACTCTGCCAATTCCCAATATACTATTGACCTGTATGGGAAACTTATCAGATAGAGTAGGGGGAGAACCAGTACAGTACAAAGTTAATAATACTTATAGAACTAACAGTCAAGGCCAGGATTGGAACCTACAGTATCTCTAGCCCAGGTACACCACCCGCTGTTCATTTGTCATTGGGCTATTAATTAATGACACTTTCTAAGGAATAGTCGGCCTTAGTTTGTAACAATGACTACATTCGCTCATATACATTTATCACACTCATTCGAAATCCATATTCGCCCATATCTTGACGATCGGCGTCTTATGAATAAATAAAAAAAAAAAAAAAAAAAAAAAAAATACATAGTCATCACGCCTTAGACCGATCGGCCATCGGCTCTCCCTATAACGACTAACAGTCAAGGCCAAGATTGGAACCTACAGTATCTCTAGCCCAGGTACATAGTCATCACGCCTTAGACCGATCGGCCATCGGCTCTCCCTATAACGACTAACAGTCAAGTCCAGGATTGGAACCTAAGGATCTCTAGCCCAGGTACATAGTTATCACGCCTTAGACCGATCGGCCATCGGCTCTCCCTATAACGACTAACAGTCAAGGCCAAGATTGGAACCTACAGTATCTCTAGCCCAGGTGCATAGTCATCACGCCTTAGACCGATCGGCCATCGGCTCTCCCTATAACGACTAACAGTCAAGGCCAAGATTGGAACCTACAGTATCTCTAGCCCAGGTGCATAGTCATCACGCCTTAGACCGATCGGCCATCGGCTCTCCCTATAACGACTAACAGTCAAGGCCAAGATTGGAACCTACAGTATCTCTAGCCCAGGTGCATAGTCATCACGCCTTGGATCGATCGGCCATCGGCTCTCCCTATAACGACTAACAGTCAAGGCCAAGATTGGAACCTACAGTATCTCTAGCCCAGGTGCATAGTCATCACGCCTTAGACCGATCGGCCATCGGCTCTCCCTATAACGACTAACAGTCAAGGCCAAGATTGGAACCTACAGTATCTCTAGCCCAGGTGCATAGTCATCACGCCTTAGACCGATCGGCCATCGGCTCTCCCTATAACGACTAACAGTCAAGGCCAAGATTGGAACCTACAGTATCTCTAGCCCAGGTACATAGTCATCACGCCTTAGACCGATCGGCCATCGGCTCTCCCTATAACGACTAACAGTCAAGGCCAAGATTGGAACCTACAGTATCTCTAGCCCAGGTACATAGTCATCACGCCTTAGACCGATCGGCCATCGGCTCTCCCTATAACGACTAACAGTCAAGGCCAAGATTGGAACCTACAGTATCTCTAGCCCAGGTGCATAGTCATCACGCCTTGGATCGATCGGCCATCGGCTCTCCCTATAAAGACTAACAGTCAAGGCCAAGATTGGAACCTACAGTATCTCTAATTTAGGCTTTAAGGTTCAAAATCCTAACACCTTACACAGCTCGGTCACCAGCATGCGTTCAGAGATTTACGAAGAGTGTTAAAACGTGTTTCATTAGTGAACCTGTTTAAAATGTTAATTGAAATTTTAGACGACGAATTCAATACCTGTTTAGTTAAAATTTCTATTAGTGGCATACTTAATATGTGAATTTTTTTATCACTTAATTAAATAATATTGATTGAATGACCGTTAACTTGGAATAATATTAATGTTTCAGCACATACACCGTGAAAGGTGACATGTTATTACAATCAGGGTCACTCACTGACTGGGCTCACATCAGACAAGATTACGCCAATCCTACAATACACTACAGTCCTGACCGTCTCAGGTACATGGGTAGTGTTTCAGCACATACACCGTGACAGATGGCATGTTATTACAATCAGAGTCACTCACTGACTAGGCTCACATCAGACAGGATTATGCCAATCCTACAATACACTACAGTCCTGACCGTCTCAGGTACATGGGTAGTGTTTCAGCACATACACCGTGACAGATGGCATGTTATTACAATCAGGGTCACTCACTGACTGGGCTCACATCAGACAAGATTATGCCAATCCTACAATACACTACAGTCCTGACCGTCTCAGGTACATGGGTAGTGTTTCAGCCATACACCGTGACAGATGGCATGTTATTACAATCAGGGTCACTCACTGACTAGGCTCACATCAGACAAGATTATGCCAATCCTACAATACACTACAGTCCTGACCGTCTCAGGTACATGGGTAGTGTTTCAGCCATACACCGTGACAGATGGCATGTTATTACAATCAGGGTCACTCACTGACTAGGCTCACATCAGACAAGATTACGCCACTCCCTTACACTACAGGCCTGTCCACATCAAGATAAGGTACCATCACTTAATGGTTATTCGAGTGAAGCCATTCGTCGATCAATCATCACTCCTACAAGCACTACGACGAAGTGAGTGTTGTCGCAAGTTGTCTCCTTGACAGGTGTCGTGGCGGGTTGAGTGGATGTAATGGGGTACACGACAAAACACGGTTTAGACGGATGAGCTTTTAACCGACCTAAACACGACGTTTAATATTTACGTAGGCCCTCTTGATAATAAACAAGTACATAATACAAGTACGTATGGCAAGTATTTGTAGACATACCATCAAATGGAATCTATTATCAATTTAATGAGACATAATATTTCGAAATTGCTCTATTCAGCAATCACTAAGTATTGCCCAATTCATGTCACTCGGTATCTTGCTAAGTGACTTATGATTTAACAGCTATATTTTTAGTACAGTAAATCATTATTTATAAATATATTTTGTGTACATTTAGCCATGTGTTTAACTCACTCATTATATTTGTTCTAGTAGTTATTAAATCAAGATCTCGGACCCGAGTATTATGAACTGTTTAAAATTATATTCTACTGTGTATCAAACATTTAAGTTATGAGAAAAAAATGCAGTACTCTACATTTCATTAAATTACCGACAAGGTGGTAATATACAGAGTGCTTTACGTATTCAATGTCATGAAGAAACTTGACAACGCGTTTCAGACTAAAACATCCATCCTTGATTCTACAAGCTGTTATGCTTCGTATTTCTTGATTCTCTGTAGACAAACTGTCATGCTTCGTCTTCCTTGATTCTCTGTAGACAAGCTGTCATGCTTCATCTTCCTTGATTCTCTGTAGACAAGCTGTTATGCTTCGTATTTCTTGATTCTCTGTAGACAAGCTGTCATGCTTCGTCTTCCTTGATTCTCTGTAGACAAGCTGTCATGCTTCGTCTTCCTTGATTCTCTGTAGACAAGCTGTCATGCTTCATCTTCCTTGATTCTCTGTAGACAAGCTGTCATGCTTCGTATTTCTTGATTCTCTGTAGACAAGCTGTCATGCTTCGTTCTCTGTAGACAAGCTGTCATGCTTCATCTTCCTTGATTCTCTGTAGACAAGCTGTCATGCTTCGTCTTCCTTGATTCTGTGTGGACAAGCTGTCATGCTTCGTCTTCCTTGATTCTCTGTAGACAAACTGTCATGCTTCGTCTTTGATTCTGTGTAGACAAGCTGTCATGCTTCGTCTTCCTTGATTCTCTGTAGAAAAACTGTCATGCTTCGTCTTCTTTGATTCTCTGTAGACAAGCTGTCATGCTTCGTCTTCCTTGATTCTCTGTAGACAAGCTGTCATGCTTCGTCTTCCTTGATTCTCTGTAGACAAGCTGTTATGTTTCGTCAAAAACCATAGGGAAGGAATATAAACTCTTCTTGCCCAAAACCAAAATGATTGACATTTTTGGGAAAAATTTTAATGTTCAAAAGTATATTCGAGTGGAATATTAAATAAGAACATTCCTTGTCTAGAGTTAGAATATACAGTTAGATTTAAGTTGCATAGTAATAAATTGGACGTATTTCCAGAACATGAGCAAATGTTTTGTACATATTTTATTTGAATATGTGTACCGAGTTTTATTTAATATAAATAAAACGTTAGTACCTAAAAACTATTAATCTAAAAACTTGCGTTATGAATGTTATCCATTTCTTGACTATATTTCAAGTTGGGTTGAGAATATGTCAAAGAATTCGATTTAAGGAAATTAACTCACCGCTTTTTGTACATATTTCGGAGAAATTAAGTTTTTCTGCACATTATTTATGTTTTCGATAATTATAAAAATAATTTGTACGCTTTATACAGTGTATCGGTATACCTAAGCGATAAGTGTAATAATAGAATAGTTCGGAATGACAAGGAACAGATGAGCTGCTACATGAGTGCCAAACTGACGACCTTCCATCTTAATTTAACTACTTGTGCCACCTGTGCAGTGGGGCGGTTGACCTTTGGGGTTGTACACCCAACACAAACATCTCCGACACCTTTGGCGTCACACACAAAGGAAAGTGCGTAGAAAACAAATACACACCATTGCGAATAGTGAATATTTATGTTTTTACCTTTTAAGCAATTTCATTAGCGGAGACATATTTGAAGCTGCCTGTCGAGTAATAAAACAGTTTTTATCACTTAAAGTTGAGCTGTCGGTGTGGTATGTATTGGAACCGGGCTAAAGTAAACCGAAATATAAACTATTGGCTATTTATAAATAGATTTTTTTCAAAAACTAAGTAAAAACCGTTAAATAAAAACACGAAAGTTAGACACATGCTGAGTCTGTAGATATAAGGTTGAAACTGAAAGAAATATAATCAACAATGACGATTTATTACGTTCATTAGATATTTTTACACACTCGTCAAAATTAAGAAAATGGAAGTCATAAATAAGTCTAAATTACATCTAAAACATTTTGAACGAGTCTTTTTTTAGCCTTAAATATATTTTTCATTAACGTCTAATTTCAACTGTACAATGTTAAACTGCTCAAATACTAATTATTTACAATCAATTCTGTTTGTAATCCCTAAACGTATAATTAAGTTAAATATTAAATTAAGAGCTTAATCTTTATTAATCTAATGTTTAATTTATATCAATAGAATTTATAATAATAAAATCTCATTTCTTTACATTAACTAAAGTAAAAATTTAAGTTGTTCGCTTTCACTTGTGAACTTGTGTTCTTACTCATCTACGGAGTAAGAAAATATGTTCCAATAGTTTCGGTTGAAAACACAGCTAAATCATTCCAGATTCCACAATCACACATCAGCGTTCACCGGAAGTATTCGGCCAATGACTATAACCATTGATTTTACTATATAAATGTATAGTAAAATCAATGCTATAACACATTAGAGACGATACCACTGTCTTACAAGTGATAATACAAGTCTTACAATATACATAAATGAATATAATAATTAAAGTCGTATATTTTTGTTGTATACCCAAAGTCAGTATTCTAGAGAGTTTCATTTTATTTTCTAAAACCATTGACACCTCTAACTCCCCGTAACTCATATATTATTACGCTCGTGAGGGAAGCTCGACCTACGGCCTCGCCAGGGTATTTGACCTGTTTGACGATAATTTATAATTTTTGGGGCAGTGAAGCCCATAGACATATTCTAAAATGTGATGGCATATTAAGACTAAAGAGCCTTAATTATCCTTTAATTAAGAATAAGAGTAACTATCCAAAAATATATGTTTTACATTAATATCTTTAATTTGATACCCCACTTGGGTGTGTTAATTCAACTTTACTCATTTTTGAGATTTCAGGCAAGTTTTTTTCGGGAGACAGAACCCATAAACGTTGTCTCTTCCTAAATATAATGGTACATTCAGATTTAGGAGATAAATACTTGTAGTTTGATGATACCCCACTTGGCCGTTTTATTTAGGAGATAAATACTTGTAGTTTGATGATACCCCACTTGGCCGTTTTATTTAGGAGATAAATACTTGTAGTTTGATGATACCCCACTTGGCCGTTTTATTTAGGAGATAAATACTTGTAGTTTGATGATACCCCACTTGGCCGTTTTATTTAGGAGATAAATACTTGTAGTTTGATGATACCCCACTTGGCCGTTTTATTTAGGAGATAAATACTTGTAGTTTGATGATACCCCACTTGGCCGTTTTATTTAGGAGATAAATACTTGTAGTTTGATGATATCCCACTTGGCCGTTTTATTTAGGAGATAAATACTTGTAGTTTGATGATACCCCACTTGGCCGTTTTATTTAGGAGATAAATACTTGTAGTTTGATGATACCCCACTTGGCCGTTTTATTTAGGAGATAAATACTTGTAGTTTGATGATACCCCACTTGGCCGTTTTATTTAGGAGATAAATACTTGTAGTTTGATGATACCCCACTTGGCCGTTTTATTTAGGAGATAAATACTTGTAGTTTGATGATATCCCACTTGGCCGTTTTATTTAGGAGATAAATACTTGTAGTTTGATGATACCCCACTTGGCCGTTTTATTTAGGAGATAAATACTTGTAGTTTGATGATACCCCACTTGGCCGTTTTATTTTACGATTACATTTTTTTCGGAGAATCGTTTTGGTTTATGAGGCATATACCCCTTATTATGTGCCCTTTTCAAAATCTGAAGGTAGATCTGGACTAAAGGCAAAAATAACTTTAATGTTATGCTCCACTTGAGTGAATAAAGTCAGTGTTAAGAAACTTTACAGTTTAAAAAATTGTAGTTTTGGGCTCTCGATAAATCAATGTTTTAGTTTGTAAGCTTAAATTCATATAGAAGGTGCGCATTTCTTTCCGCATGCATACCTGTCAAGTTTTGAAAAGTTTACCCCAATGCTTTCCGAGTTAAGTCATAAAAACGTTTTGTAATTTTCCCTTGAGGCCCAAAATTGGAGGCTTTTGGAACCAAAAAAGGTCGTCATCTTGTTTAAGTGTGAAAAAATCTTTTGTGAATTTTCCTGGAGGTGTCAGACCGAGCGCTTTAATTCAAGTATACACATGATAGGGGTAGGACGCCGGGAAGTACACCAACATTTAGTGTCAGTAGTCATTGAGTGTCTACATGGAGCTTTTATTATGTTATTAAATTTGATGTATAACATAATAACTCTTGTCTCCTTCCCTAAATTAAATAGTAAATTCTTGAAAAACAGGCTACTTTTTTTGTACCTAACAAGTAATCAGTACATATAGCATTACAGTGTGCAAGATCAATCCAGTAGGATAGATATAATCTCTTTTTTACATAGTCATGTGGACAAACTGGACATTTCGTGTGTGATCTTGAGTACCACCGATTCGGATGTTTCTGAAAGTTAGATGAGAGATTTGTACAGAACAGAGGTGGGCCCTGTGTGAGTTAAATCGGTCGAGATGGTCCGAGCAGAAACTACGCAATGGCAAAAGTTACAGACGCGATGTCAGCATACAGCAATTCTGACAAATTTTAAACAGTACTCTGCATTTAGAGACAACTTGTAAAGAAATTTACTGAAATAGATACAACACAAAGAGACTAAGGCTCAATGACAGCCCGTTCGGGGTTGCTTTAGGAGAAAACTGCACACTTCTCTGTTGGATAATTATTACTAATAAATTATCTCATATAAAAAGTTCTTCAAATCCAAGGATTGAAAAAAATGATTCGGTTTTTATTATAAAAATTAAATATTTCATATGATTAGTTGGGAAATATTACATAGTAATAGGCCTCCAAATAGTCTACAAAAGGATGATGTCCCATAGGTTAGAATCGCATAACACAGAAAATGAAGTTGCACAGCGCAGAAATGTTAACAGTATTTGTTTTTTAATGTTTGTTTATAGAAACCTTTAAACTGTCCGATTTATTTGGATCACAAACTGACATGTATTTGAAAATCAATTAAAATTCATTGGTAACAATAATTTTTCATTACAATGTTAAATCCTAAAGGCTAAAATTTGAACTAACATGTGTATGCAACCTTGACTAAGTTGTTTATGACAGGGGCACGGACAATAGACCTTCCCTGCCTCAAATTGTTGTCTTAGCTTTTAACTCAGAATCCTATAGCTTAGAAACCAATTACAGCGTGTGGAGAGGAAGTGGGGGGAAGGCGAGCCGTAGGAAAGAACTGCACTCGGCGACTAAACCGACAACACCGTCCAATGTGTTGTTTACAGATACACATATTAAATAAGTCTGTAACAACTAGCTTTAATCAAATTGGGATTTTATACAGCCAAACGTATTTATTTTGAAATTACCGTGCTAGTAATAATATTTATGCTGCCTGAGTACCTGAAGGTGTAATTAATTACAGTTTTATGTTTGTAGTAAATAATACATTTGCCTATTAAAAACTAATGTTTCTCTAAAGCCACGATAAGTGAACGTTCTGTTGTGCTACAGCTAATTCACTCCATTTGTTCGGTATAAGGATAGTTTTTATCTACCTTATTTTAGCTCTTTGAAAAAACATATTTTAAAATCTTTTCTCTTCATGCATGTGGCTCTAGACAAAATATTCGTGCCAAATTTCATGGTCCAAAAAACCTAAAAAATTTTCGGAAACTGAGATCAGTCAGTCAGTGGTATTTGGCTTTTATACTTACAGATATGGACTAACCCTTGTCTGAAGCAGAATTCTCTTATCATTTTAACCATCCATTTTTCAATTGACAAACACGTTAGCAACTCCATGTTGCTAGAGATTTGTACAGAGTGTATATTATATACCGATCACATGATCAGCATTTATTTAAAACTTGTCTGTTAGCCCACACATCAAAACGTGCACTTAGTGAATATTAATGTTACATTTTATGACATATAACATACAGTAATTTTATGAATCTGTAGCCTATTAACTATCAATTGTTAATGCATTTCATGGTCTGAGTCCAACAGAGAGTGTGGAACTAACAAGTCAAGAAGATGGATCTAGGCCAGTAGGATGAAACAAGATACTATAAATGGTAGAAGAGCCCTCCCCAACCTAGATACTTGTCATAGTTTTCACTTACCACTTGGAATAGTGGATCTTTGTAGAGTACATGAGCCACTACTATTTACTGATCTCAGTCTGTACTGAACACACACCTGTTACATGTGTACAGAAACCATACTTAACTCAACTCATAATCTTGAATTTTCTATAATACTTCCTGGGAGTTTTGGTAATGTATAAAAAAATAAAAGCCCAAAAACTACTTTCCTTGAGGAAACAACTTAATCTCTTAGTTAAAGAGGTAAAAAACATTTTATATCTATATCAATTTATGTAATTACACTTATAAACTACAATGTAATTCATGTTTTATGAGTGATGGTTTTTATTAAGCTAGTACTACAATCACAAATGCTTAAAAGTAAAAAGGAATAATTTTGACGGATAAATATACTGGAAAAATAAAAAAATATTTATATATATAACTAATACTTGGTAAAATAAATATGTCTCACAGGACATCCACCACTAGTGGTTCATTATAAAGCATTCTGAAAATACATCCACACCTAACACATAAGCCATATACTGAACAGATAACCTTAGCGCCTTTGTAATGTATAATACTGAAGGTATACGCACACCTAACACATAAGCCATATACTGAACAGATAACCTTAGCGCCTTTCTAATGTATAATACTGAAGGTATACGCACACCTAACACATAAGCCATATACTGAACAGATAACATTAGCGCCTTTGTAATGTATAGTACTGAAGGTCTACCCACACCTAACACATAAGCCATATACTGAACAGATAACATTAGCGCCTTTGTAATGTATAGTACTGAAGATATACCCACACCTAACACATAAGCCATATACTGAACAGAGAACCTTAGTGCCTTTGTAATGTATAATACTGAAGGTATAACCACACCTAACACATAAGCCACACTCAACAGAGAACCTTAGCGCCTTTGTAATGCATAGTACTGAAGGTCTACCCACACCTAACAATTAAGCCATACTGAAGAGAACCTTAGTGCCTTTGTAATGTATAATACTGAAGGTATACGCACACCTAACACATAAGCCACACTGAACAGAGAACCTTAGCACCTTTCTAATGTATAATACTGACACCCACACGCCTTTCTAATGTATAATACTGAAGATATACCCACACCTAACACATAAACCATATACTGAACAGAGAACCTTAGTGCCTTTGTAATGTATAATAGTGAAGGTATATGCACACCTAACACATAAGTCATACTGAACAGAGAACCTTAGCACCTTTCTAATGTATAATACTGACACCCACACACCTTTCTAATGTATAATACTGAAGATATACCCACACCTAACACATACCCACACGCCTTTCTAATATATAATACTGAAGATATACCCACACTTAACACATAAGCCATATACTGAACAGAGAACCTTAGTGCCTTTGTAATGTATAATACTGAAGGTATACCCACACCTAACACATAAGCCATACTGAAGAGAACCTTAGCGCATTTTTAATGTATAGTACTGAAGGTCTACCCACACCTAACAATTAAGCCATACTGAAGAGAACCTTAGTGCCTTTGTAATGTATAATACTGAAGGTATACGCACACCTAACACATAAATAAGCCACACTGAACAGAGAACCTTAGCACCTTTCTAATGTATAATACTGACACCCACACGCCTTTCTAATATATAATACTGAAGATATACCCACACCTAACACATAAACCATATACTGAACAGAGAACCTTAGTGCCTTTGTAATGTATAATAGTGAAGGTATATGCACACCTAACACATAAGCCACACTGAACAGAGAACCTTGGCACCTTTGTAATGTATAATACTGACACCCACACGCCTTTCTAATTTATAATATTGAAGATATACCCACACCTAACACACATAAGCCACAAAGAACCTTAGCGCCTTTGTAATGTATAATACTGACACCTTTCTAATGTATAATACTGAAGATATACCCACACCTAACACATACCCACACGCCTTTCTAATATATAATACTGAAGATATACCCACACCCAACACATAAACCACACTGAACAGATAACCTTAGTGCATTTGTAATGTATAATATTGAAGGTATACTACACCTAACACATAAGCCACACTCAATAGAGAACCTACAATAGACTGCAACATACAGAATTATTGTATCTCTTTCATTTTTAACCTACAACGATATGATCATGTTACTCCTTATTTTGAGCAGCTATGTGTTTTGAAACTAACAAACTTAAGTGAATATCATATACTTACTTGTTGTGTGATATCGTCAGATCAAAAATACCATTTTATCTTTCCGAAAAATATTCTTTCTTGTTCATAATTAGTTCTCGTTATACACAAAGAGGAGCTCTACTTCTATCGATTCCACAACAGAACTATAATTTCAATCAGTCCTTTTTAATAGAGATGTTGCATGGACTGCAGTAGCGGGGGTTTGGCGGTACAAAGCATGTGTGCATGCAAACGAACCGTATATGAATATTAGTTGTGAATAAACTTAAATAGTTTAGAATTTATTCATCGCCTATACTTTATTATGTAAAATTACTCCATTAAACTTGTTTTTTGTTTTTATTTTCTTTTAATTAATTTTCATTTTGTTATCACAAATAAATTTTCTCATAATTTTTTGTGGTTATGGGGTATCTTTAATTAATTTTCATTTTGTTATCACAAATAAATGTTCTCATAATTTTTTGTAGTTATGGGGTAGAGAGGACTAAATAGTCCCAACTTCACCACGTAATTTATTTATTGAGCACGAGTGAGCTGGTAGGTCAGTTACCACTATACGTTTATTTTTATTACTACCATATGTACGGATCGTGGTTTTGTGTGTCATCACCACGGTATGTGTATTGGTGAGAGGGTACGTTATCACCACCATACTGATATGGGTTCAGTGTGTGGGTAATCACCAGCATATGTGTGTGGGTATGTTAACTACCACAATACTTATACGTGTGCGTCATCATTACTTACATGTGTGGGTCTGTGTTGTACAGCATTTTTCATTTCATTACTTAAATTTAAGCTGATGGGAAACATGACTATCAGTACAGAATAAGTGTGGTGGGTAGAAGCCATCGATGTATAAGAATAACAAGATCGCTGACTGCAGCGGTGGCACTGGCTCGTATTCAGAACGCCTTCCCCCGCCCATTTGTTGGCAAGAGTTGGCGGCTGGTGCCATACACTCTGTTGTGTATGTGAACAGTTTCTTTAATTTTCCATTTACACTTGAATGAAACGTTACGATGCCTGTTTCTTGTTGTACATACAACTGTACTGAGCGTGCAACCAAAGATACTCACGTAACATTTCATATGTAAGTAATAATAATATACTTTAGGTTTAAAATGGGTTTTCAGTTGCGTGGGAACTCCGGTTTCCACTAATTGTATCCACTATTATTTTGATGAAAACATTTGATATTCGTGTTTTATATTGAAAATGTTTTTATTAATTGTGTAAACATTGGTTTTGGTGTAGACTTTTTTAAACATATGATTCCCTAATACAAGATTTATGTATTTAAGTATATAGTTTGTTTACAGAAAGCATTTAAATCATTTTTCGAATAAATTATATTTTGTTGTAGTTGCACTGAGTGTGCAACCAAAGATACTCATATAACATTTCATAGGTAAGTAATAATATTCTTAAGTAGTTTAGAAGGCGTTTTCAGTTGCGTGGTAACTGTTTTCAGTATATTTATTACTGTTCACAAATATTCTTTTCCTGGAAATATATCAAATATAATTATGTACGAATTGTATGTTCATTTTAATGAAAAAAATAATAATATAATCTGTTAAGCCATATTGTTTTAAGTCATTAATTACTGTTTTTTAATATTTATTTCCAAACTAATAATTTGCAACATTTCTGTTCATTTATATAATTTTGCTGGCGTGGTGGCTCAGTGGTTAAGGCGTCGGACTGCGGAGGACAAAGTCCAAGGTTTGAATCCCCACTGAGTCAACGGTCGGTACTTTACTTGTTAAATAAAGCTCACTCATAGGCTTGAAGGCTTTATTTAAGTAAGTGAACTGGTGAGTGAAGTTAAAAAAAAAAAAAACAAGCAATAATAATACTTGATTTTTTAAAGACATTAATAAAATATGTTTTAATACATTTATCAATGTTAATAATATTTATTTCCTAAACATTTATCAAATATATGATAATTTGCAAAATGTCTGTTCATTTTTATAGTATAAAGATAGTACTGTTTTTTAAAACATCAATAATGTACATAATCTTTTCCCCTCAAAATGTTTGAAATATAATAGTTTTAAAAATGGTTATTCATTTATATCCTACCTTTAATCAATTTTACAGCACAAACAGTATAATTTTCCTTTGTTTCTAGGGTCTAATAGTTATAATAATCATTGTTAGAAAATCTAAATATTTTGATTATCAAATTTAATTTTAGCTAATTAAAAGCAAACATAATTACTAACGAATTATAATACACCTATACACAATTAAAAATACAACCATCAATCTTTTGGCACAAGGAGAGACAGTGGTAAACACAGTAAGATAGAGCGAAGGTAGCTTCTTTTGCCATCAAAGTGGTGGGGAAAGCGATCGGTGGAAGGACCACAAGCCTTCCACGGAGCGAGCGATCTACTTATTCTTATACATCGATGGTAGGAGCGCCATTTGCACTATACAAATGGGGGTGGATGAGAGAGCAATTAATGAAGTATTGGTGTGAGTGGGTAGGCGCACCATTACTGTACATGGGGGTGGGTGGAATGACCATCAGCAGAGTATGAGTATGGGTGGGTAGGAGCAGCCACTTGTCCCTTTACTTTTAATATTTTATCCTCATTGTATTTTCCATACATGTTAAAAAATTTGTTAATTATATCACTGAAAAAGCATAGAAACTTCTTTAGAAATAATTTTTTACATTAATTAAACTTGTTCAGAGGATAGCTCCCAAAGCTACGGTACAAATAAATTTACTTTTGATAGCTTGATGATTGAAAACGGCTATTACAGGGTAATGCACATATTTTAGTAAAAGATGAAGAACAAATATATAAAGATCCATATTTTCATCATGTAGTTCATTTAATTCAAAAATGAAATATAAAGCACTTGTTGAGAGTTAAAATCCATGAAAACAGATTAAAAACTAACGAGGACGTCCTGTAAACGTAAACAACTGAATCACAGTCAGCAACAATTATACAAGAGTTTGTTAATTGTCGTCATAATTTGAATGCCCTGTGATGGACATAATAGAACGATTGTTTGAAAAAAACTAAAAACTTAAAGATCTCAATTTTTTTTGTATTTTATACAATAGTTCAGTTTTCTAACAATAGACCATCTAAAGATTGATTAAAGATTGTTAGAAAACTTAGCCGCCAAGGGTCACATCAGTATTCCTGTTATGTATGCTAAATTATAATTATGTAGTTGCTAAAAAAACCTTTCATTTATTTGTCATAGTATATCAAAAGGAAATTACAAATTTACCACAGTAACCTAACCAAAAGGAAAATATTTTTTTAACTTGGCATACATAAACAAAAATTGACTATTTTTTTTTCTTAGTGAAACTACTTGGTCTTTTTTAGAAGAGGACTGCCACTGACCTAGACCACTGACATTGTCGGCAAGTGTAGTGCACGTAGATTAAATGAGGTTACATTAGGTTGGATCAAATTGTGTTAGGGCAGATTTACTCAAACAAGCAGCAAGTGACCTTAGGTCCCTGGCCACTTATAGCCTAGACTTATACATAAAATTAATTCGAGTCACTGCTCGATAGATTTGTTAGTATGCCAAACTCAGTTGCAAGTGTACTGTTTGAATAAAAAGTTTTAGCACTGACGGTCCTTTTAAAGACCCAAATTATTATTTTCTAAAAGAGCCAATTATCTTCACACCTATATCAAATGTTATCTTTATAATAAACAAAAACCTAATAAATATGAATGCTGTCTTAATCTATAAATGTTTGAAAATAAAGTTATCTTACATCTAAAACACATAATGTACACTGATGACAGAAGAGTTGCAAAATCAGTGCTAGCTGCCAACATACAGTAATTATATAGAGTGTTGATTTTTCATCAACACTCAAAATCAACAACCTTATTGATTTGTTGGTTGAAAATCTTTTTTACATAGTATATTCATCTCTAAGAAACAAGAATATGATCGTTTTTTCAGCAAAAAAACCGGAAAAATTACGAAAATAAAGAAAAAGGGAACAATATTTTTTCCTACTCAAATTGTGCAGAATTTTGTCCTGATTACAAATATCGCAAGGTCTTTGCAATGAATCTTTGCATCAAATATACAGGAAATGTGCTGGTTTCAGAAATATTATGTTTTATAAGGATAAGGCTAGGTTAGGTATTGATAGGTTAAGTTTGTAAGGTTAGGTAGTTAACTTAGGTTAACCTAACATGACCTAACATAACCAAACCAAACCCAAAATAAGCTATCCTATAAATATTGAACCTAACCCTATCCTGACAGAACGTAACCTAACCTTACTGAAATTGGCACATTTCCGGTGTTAACTTGCCTACAATTTGATTGTAAAAACCTTGACGTATTCGTAATCAGGGTAAAATTCCGCACAGTTTGAGTACCCACATCGTTATATTTCAAACAAAAAATATTTTTATGTTTTTTTTATCATTTTCGTAATTTTCCAGCTTTTCCACTGAAAAAAATCCTATTCTTGTTTCTTAGTTATATAAGAAAAAATGTTCTCTATTATGAAAAAATGTCAGCCAAAAAGTCGACAAGGCCCCTATTCTAAATAATTACTAACTACTAAAACTGTTCTTTGTGATAAAGTTATTTTACATCCTTAAAAAAACAAAGTTCTGAATGTAATCATTCTTGTTATATTTATGTACAAATGAAAAATCAGCAAGTACGTATTTTTATAGCATGATCTGTCTAAATAAATTAATAACTCTTGTTTCATAAAATTTACAACAAAACTCTTTTTGATCCTGCTTTATGAAAATTAAACTGATCGTAAATTTACTGTTAACTGTATGCAAAAATTCTGATGGAGAATCAACAGATTTGTTGTGATAAGGTAAGTTCATCTCACTCTAATATAACTAATTAAATATAGTAGTCTTATACTGATAAGTAAAACATTATCAGTTCAAATTGTTTAATTACAACCTCATTACACGTTAATTGTTATATTACTAGCAATAGGTTTCCTCACTATATACTTATATAGAGATAAACAAGCCTCTAAAGTACAAATATATTGTTCAATGCACTGATATGAAATTCATTTAGACTAAAAAAAGGAACAAAAGAACTGATGGTGGGATTATAGGGATAATAGATAGATTCAATACTTTACCGTATCATAACTTGGAGAACTTTTATTTATTTTTTATGGAAACTAAAAATACCATGAAGGGGTTAATACTGTAAGTAGTTATAATTTGTATTGGGGATTAAATTAGAAAATGAAGGACGGATAAACTATTTTCTATTTATTTCCTGAATCATCTAAAGAGCCATAAATGTCATATATATATACAGCAACATCAACAGAAAAAGTTAAGAGAAACAGTATACTAAAACGTGAAGTAAACTGCCCAACATCTAATAACTTGAATAAAGTAAGCTTGAAAGTTAGTAATTGGTTAAAATTGTACCAGATATATTGGACTCCAAAATACCTTTATAACATTCTTTAATGATGTTAAAATTGTATCAAATATATTGGACTCCAAAATACCTTTATAACCTTCTTTAATGATGTTAAAATTGTATCAAATATATTGGACTCCAAAATACCTATATAACCTTCTTTAATGATGTTAAAATTGTATCAAATATATTGGACTCCAAAATACCTATATAACCTTCTTTAATGATGTTAAAATTGTATCAAATATATTGGACTCCAAAATACCTATATAACCTTCTTTAATGATGTTAAAATTGTATCAAATATATTGGACTCCAAAATACCTTTATAACCTTCTTTAATGATGTTAAAATTGTATCAAATATATTGGACTCCAAAATACCTATATAACCTTCTTTAATGATGTTAAAATCGTATCAAATATATTGGACTCCAAAATACCTATATAACCTTCTTTAATGATGTTAAAATTGTATCAAATATATTGGACTCCAAAATACCTTTATAACCTTCTTTAATGATGTTAAAATTGTATCAAATATATTGGACTCCAAAATACCTATATAACCTTCTTTAATGATGTTAAAATTGTACCAGATATATTGGACTCCAAAATACCTTTATAACCTTCTTTAATGATGTTAAAATTGTACCAGATATATTGGACTCCAAAATACCTTTATAACCTTCTTTAATGATGTTAAAATTGTACCAGATATATTGGACTCCAAAATACCTTTATAACCTTCTTTAATGATGTTAAAATTGTACCAGATATATTGGACTCCAAAATACCTTTATAACCTTCTTTAATGATGTTAAAATTGTACCAGATATATTGGACTCCAAAATACCTTTATAACCTTCTTTAATGATGTTAAAATTGTATCAAATATATTGGACTCCAAAATACCTTTATAACCTTCTTTAATGATGTTAAAATTGTACCAGATATATTGGACTCCAAAATACCTTTATAACCTTCTTTAATGATGTTAAAATTGTACCAGATATATTGGACTCCAAAATACCTTTATAACCTTCTTTAATGATGTTAAAATTGTACCAGATATATTGGACTCCAAAATACCTTTATAACCTTCTTTAATGATGTTAAAATTGTACCAGATATATTGGACTCCAAAATACATTTATAACCTTCTTTAATGATGTTAAAATTGTACCAGATATATTGGACTCCAAAATACATTTATAACCATCTTTAATGATGTTAAAATTGTACCAGATATATTGGACTCCAAAATACATTTATAACCTTCTTTAATGATGTTAAAATTGTACCAGATATATTGGGACTCCAAAATACATTTATAACCATCTTTAATGATGTTAAAATTGTACCAGATATATTGGACTCCAAAATACATTTATAACCTTCTTTAATGATGTTAAAATTGTACCAGATATATTGGACTCCAAAATACATTTATAACCATCTTTAATGATGTTAAAATTGTACCAGATATATTGGACTCCAAAATACATTTATAACCATCTTTAATGATGTTAAAATCCTAATGATCCTATTGATACTACTGTCGGCGCAGAAATTATGTGCACCCGAGTTAGAAGGTTGTTGTTACCTAAGGAACTAAGAGACCTAAAACAAATCTAATCACACCATTGTTTTCCTCATTTAATTGTGTGTTAAATCATATGAATTTTTTAATTCTATTAAAAATTTTAATTATATTTATCTTAGTTGGAACAAAAAGGTACCGGAATTTTAAATAGTTTTCACTGCAAACATCAAATTTACACCATTATTACTCAAAAGCCTGTTAATATATCACAATTATATTTTAATACATGGTTGATAGGAATGTTTTCTATTTTAGTTATAAGTTTTATACATTTTAACTATTAGAGAAAAAAAGTTCTTATCGATTCCCTGAAACATTGTTTTCTTGGTTTCTAGAGGTCGTAAAATTATTTATTTGGTCTTGTTGTAATCCTTATGACATGTATAGTTATTATACATTACTTTTATATGTAGAAGTAAATGCAGTAACTTAATAATGATTTAATTCAAATTAAATTGATCGATTTATAGTAATTTTAAATAGATTTAAAATCACTGCACTTACTTCCACATATAAAAGTAATGTATCATAAATATACATGTCACAAGAATTACAAAAAGACCAAATGAATAACTATACAACCTCTAGAAGCCAAGAAAACAATGTTTCAGGGAATCGATAAGAACTTTTTTTCTCTAACAGTTAAAATTCTAAAATTTATAGAAAACATTTTTACCAACCATGTATTAAAATATAACTGATATATTAACGGGTTTTTTAGTAATAATGGTGTAAATTTGATGTACAGTGAAAACTATTTAAAATTCCAGTACTACTTTTGTTCCAACTAGAATAAAAATCATTTAGACTTTTAATAAAATTTAAAAATTCAGATGACATAACGTACAATTACATGAGGTAAACAATTTTGTGATTATATTTTTCTTAGGTCTCTTAGTTCCTTAGATAACGACCTCCCAACTCGGGCGGACATAATTTCTGCTCTGACAGTAAATCCTTAGTTGGAACTGACTAACCACCAAAACTACATTTGCATATATATATATATATATATATATATATATATATATATATATATATATATATATATATATTATATTTTCATTTAGTTTTAAGTTATGATCCAAGATAAATTGAACTTTGGGCCTCAAGGACAGCCGTTCTTTGAAATATATAAACTTATATTTTACTGGGGGCACCTTGCACGCTTTGCGTGTCAAGCTCTACTCGCTATGGTCACACACTTTTGTTATTTTCCGTCAGATTGCTGAAAAATAACCTATTATGTCAAGTTGCACCGTCCTAAAGCCTCTCCATTTGTATGCTGAATAGTAACAAAGGCTCTGATTGGCCAGTATCAGAACATTTATTACCTACGTTAGTTTAGCTCTAGGACAGAAAATATTCTAAATACTTTCTTATTATGTATCTAGAGCCAGGACAGAATATTTATGGCGAATTTCATGGTTCAAAGCCTTATAGCTTTTGAGAAATAATTATCAGTCGTCAATAGATTTGACTTTTATATTTATAGACAACTGGATGTATTGGATTCCAAGCCCTCAGAAAGCATTTTTAGCATATTAATAGCATACAGGATTGGAATAAAGCATAAGATTACAATTAACAACCTAAACCTATAAATACTCCATTCCTGTAAAAATATAACACCTTTCAGTAATATAAAATAATTTTAAATAAGTAATGAAAAAATTAAATCATTATTTCTTTATCAAGTAATTATAGTCTATCTTCAGAAAAATAAAATATGTTGGAAATGCTACACTATTTATAACCTCTAAATAGCTTCCTCAGCGATAGGGACTTGTGATTTTGGCTGTTGTTAGTTAACAAATGTAACTGTATTTATAATATTTAGTATTTACTTAATGTGCATACCGTATTACATTACTTATGCAACTGAGTTTGTCAATAAAAATATTTATCTTTGACTTTAAAAGTAGGACAGTAATGATACTAGCCAACAACACTTAAACCTACAAAAATGTAACATTAAAAACATCACTTTACTTTTTTTAACAAATTCTAAATCTACACACTGTATATACATATACAGAGTGGTGAAAAAGTATGGATTCACCTACATTCTTCTTAAATGGGTCAGATAGATAACTAAGATTTAGTATATCTCTGTAGATAGTTTTTTTTTTTTTATCTTTTGATGCAGTTTGTAATTTTTTCAACCTAGAGGGGGAAAAAATCAAGGCCATGGAGGCTATTATGAGTTGGCCATCATTTTAAAGCCTGTTATTTTTTCTGAATAAGACGCCACAAGTTTCAAATCAAAATAAACCACCATATCAGAAATGGCGACTGGTTAACCTTTCGTAGTAGTGATATTTGAGTGGGAATTCGATATTTTGTAAAAGCCAGTTCTGTACTAAGAGTTATTTATACCATTATGTTAATAATATCATTTAAAGATAATTTTCTATTTCTTTAATCAAATACCAAGCTTCATAACTGGCTTCTACAAAATATCGAATCCCCACTCGAATATCACTACTAAGAAAGGTTAACCAGTCACCATTTCTGATAGGGTGGTTCTTTTGACTTGAAACTTGTGGCGTCTTATTCAGTAAAATATGCCTTAAAATGATGGGCAACTCATCATAGCCTTTAATTTAAACTATTTACGAAATCCTAAACGGGCCCTCCCCTCTAGGGTGAAAAAATTTATAAACTGCATCAAAAGATAGAAAAAAGCTTTCTACAGAGTTATATTAAATCTCAATTACTTATCTGGACCCATTTAAGAGAAATGAAGGCGGTTCCATCCTTTTCCAACACCCTGTCTCACTGATTCTATTTAGGCTAGCTAATCCCTCCGTAAAAGAGTACAGGAGGTACTCTGTAAATATGTGATTTATTGTTTGGATAGACTCCCCGCAATCACATGACTGATTTGGTGTCAATTCCCAATTTTATTTCCAGTAATTATATCTGCCCACACCAGTTCGGAATCGATTCAGTGTCCTCTCCCTACTACTTTGCGGAAGGTTTATCCCACCTACAGGTATTGACAGATCGATAACAAGGAACTTATTTCATTCCTCAAAACTGTTCTACACTATGGCCCAGCAAGTATTGAGCGAGAAATTTTATCTGCTCAACTGGAAAGCAGCACGTAGAGGTGGGTTTTGAGATTTTAACTAACCATTCTGATGTAGGAGATCCTGTGTAACGGGCTGCAGAGCATTCAAGATCTTACTGAATTCCCTAAGTAGTAATTAAATTCTCTGCCTCCTGACATCTCCGGATGAGTTCTATTGCACAGCACCAGAAGCAAAGGATGTGAAGTTGCCATGAGAGTATCACTTATAGCTCCTATAGCCTTATTAAGTTGGACATCAATCGATTTAGTATGTTCACTATTGACCCTGGTAGATGGACTGTCACACATTTGTGATCCCCAGCTATGGCGACTTCAGTGATGTTGAGCCATGTAATATGATATTTGATCTGCCATGGAGGTTATGTGATCAATTTAATCTAACCTGAAGTGACTGACCACTAAAACCAAATCTGAATATACACTCGTTTAAATTAATGTACCTCTATACAGGGTGGAAAAAATATGGAACGCTTTCACGACTTTTGTATGACTTCACTTGTAAAAGTGAAATCTTGTACATCATCATGTTACAATGAACATTCTTTTTGACGTCATTAGCAACATTTCATATTTTCAGGGGGACGGCCCACGAGGAGTTCATTTCTCTAATTATTCAAGAGACATGAATTGCCACAAACCGGTATTCGAAAGGTTTATCCTTTCCAGAGTAGCGGTTATTTAAATTCCAAAGTAACTAATTTGAACAATATTATTTCTCCGCTTTTGAATGGTTTTAAGTAAATCATTCTGATAAAAAATTATACTTTATGGAACACAATTATTAAAAAAAATTGAATTATCAACTTTCTATGGAAAAAAATAATGTTGCTGTGTAAGCATTTCCATATATATTTTTCCACCCTGTATATTCCAAGTCAAATTGAATTTATAATGACCAATGTAAATCTCCTCTAAACTGATTAATAATTTATAAAAACAATACTTTTATTTCAATAGAGATATTTCTAATTTAATTTATACAGGAGTCAGAAGTTTTACAAACACATAACGTATTTATATAAAAACAGATTTCTAAAATAGATGAAATATATCAAATTTAGTTCAGGCTTCAATCCTAGGTATATTGTTTTAAATTAATATAACTAGGCAGTACTTTAAACTTATAATTGTTTGCAATCGACAAAGTTATTTAAAAAAATACCATTGAATATGACCAAGAGTTCACTTAAATAATAAGGTTTGTATTAATACTAGGATCTAAGATTGATTAAAACTAGAAATATTTTAGCTACAGTAATGAAAAAATATAATTTATTACTACTACAGTAACACCATAACCAAGGTGCACCCCCACTCTTTCAATCCTAACCCTTACAATAAGAACATTCTTCAATGGCAGATGTTTTTGAAGTAAAGTTTCTGTATGTTTTTGGAAGTATTTAGTTTTATATGATTGTGAATTAAATGCTATCTAATATATGAAGATTATAACGTGAGGGTTTGTTCCATTTTTTCAGTTTATTACTAGATATAAACAGCTTATATTTATAGCTAAATATATATAAGCTGATTATGTCTGGTTATAAACTGAAAAAGGGCAAAAAAATCTTTTATATAAACTCCATATATTGGATACCATTTAATTGACAGTAAAGAGTCTAATGATAATAGCATTGGTATCGAAAGGCCTCAATTAAAGTTTTTTATATTGGTTTAAAATTGTATTTAATTTGACAATACTAATCATCTAAAATTATAAATTCTCAAAAACATTTAGAGACTTTGCCAGTGGCCTTGACCAGAGGGTTCTGACATTATCGCAAGATAACAGCATCAAGCATCATCGAGCATGGCTGTTCCTTGGATGGATGACCTTGTGAGCGATCCTGTCTTTGCACACAGCCCCACCTACCTGGTCAATGGTGGTGATTAGGAGGTCACTCTTAAGCTGTTGCTCCCCCTAAGGTTAATTATTACGGAAAGCTTCTAAGCCCTAACTTCGCCTGGTAAAATGAGACATCCTTTAACTTTAAAGACTTCACTAAAAAAAACACCTGCCATCGAAAAAATTTCTTACTGCAGTAGTTAGGACTAAAAAGGTAGAGGTGCATCTTAATTATGTGTTATTGAACAACTTATATCTATTTAAAAACATGAACTCCTTATATGAGGTGAACTCCAAACATAAACCCACCGCTGCAATGGAGGTGCTGCTAAGTCTGCTCCCTCTTGACATTTTTATCATGGGAGAGGCTTGCGGCATATAGGCTCCAGACCAGCGGCTGCTGGCAAGCTCACTTTGCCAGTAAGCATACCGAAATGTTTAGCATCCTACAATCGGACATACTAGAAATGTGTTCAAATAGGATGCCTAGACTAACCGACTTTGATAAACCCTATCGTGTCGTCATTGGCGACAGAAAAGATTGGAAACAAGGTGAATCAACCGCAATGCACAACGCCATCATGTGGTACACAGATGGCTCACGAACCATCCTTACGTCTGGTTACAGGGTCTATGGTGCCAGTTCAAAAACTGAGCTCAGTTGTAGCCTTGGGAAACTGACTACGGTTTTTCAGGCGGAAGTGGCTGCTCAGACAAACATAGATTTGGGCTTTAGGGGAAAAACTATCTAACTGAACTCAGACAGCCAAGCAGCACTAAGATCACTTGCGTCGTTCGACTTTACCTCGAGTTTAGTTTAGGACTGTCACGGGGTTCTTAAACGCTTGCACGTTCCAGTAGGGTAATCCTGTCATGGCTGCCAGGTCACACCAGCGTACTGCGAAACAATAGGGCAGACCACTATGCCAGGAAAGGAACTGGGCTCGTTGGCCCACAGTCGGCATGTGGGGTTGCCAGCCTCGCCAAGAGGGTTGCCTCTACATGGGTCGCCGGCAAGGTCCAGGAGACCTGGGAGGCAATGCCAGGTAACAGACAAGCCAAGGAGGTCCTGTTAGGGCTGTCGTACTCCAACACGGCTGAAGCTTTTTCTCATGCAGGATTAGAATTCTGAAGGGTGGTTGGTTTTATCACTGGACGTTTCGGGTACAAATGAACAAGATGGGGTTCCCAGCCCCCATTCTCTTGTGTAGGAAATGTGGGGAGGAGAAGGAGTCTGGACGGCACATCCTCTTTCACTGTCCGGCCCTAGATAAGAAGCGGGCTCTAACCTTGAGCGGCGATTTAGAATGTGATCAAGGTGTAACACAGGTAAATCTCATCAAGGCAATCTCAAGGTTCTATAAGGACCTTGGATTGGATGAGGTTTGAAGTCCTGTAAAAGAGGGCGCACAATAAGCCTCTTTGGCTTAGGGGCCGTCCGTTACCAGGTTTGAAGCCTGGCCCTCCAAATCGTAAAAAAAAACATATATTAGATACCTTAAAATTCACAAGATATGTATAATTGTATAAATCATTAACTTATAAATTTTATATCATATTAGAAATGATTCATTTCGTGGAAAATCTTTGATGATCACTCCACCACTTTGATTGTGGTAGTTTAAACAATGAGACGGGAAGAAGACCTAATTAAAATACTCCCACACATGCCAATCAGACAACAAAATTTGTGTTCCATTCAATGTCTTTAAACAATGTCAATGGTGTACATAGAATATATATAATGAACATTGCAAACATATAAACTAGTTACAATTTAAATCTAAGAACGTGCCGTGTGGATAGCATTCTGTTGACTGCGACGGTTAAGTTAATTGCATTCTTTTATTGCTCTAAACAAAAAGCATAAAATATTTGTATTGAGAATAGTTTAAGTATAGATAAGTATTCTTTTAAGTATTTATCATTAAAAAGACCGCCTAGATTTGTAACTACCTTTTTGCTATTTCCACACACCTCAAAATAATGAAATCACTGTTTCAAATTGGTTAAAATTGAGTGAGTTTATCAGGAGAAATAATTTTATCATGTGGGAGGCTCGTTTCCAAGAAAAAATTAGCAAACTCCATTCTCACAAAAAATTACAGTCTAATTATTTTTGAAAATTTTTTATTTGATATTTTTCTTTACGCTGTAACTTATTCGACCATGTAATTAATATTATGAAAAATTTACAATTATCATCTGTAAAATCTCTTTTCACAAACTAAACATAGCCAAACTTTAGATATTCTTCACAACTATTTGAGATTTAGTGCCTGGCCCTAGGACCGTTGTTAAAAATGATCCATAATAGCCGCTAATTCACTGCGAAAATAGTTTTTCCATCATATCTCCAAAAACAATTGTCATTGACCAAAATAGTCTTCAAACTTTTATTCAGCATAAAAATTGGTAAATTATTAAAAAGAGTATTCAAAATAGCACAATACTAAAAGTTGTGAAATTGGTTTCTTCATATTTTTGGTAAAAACGTAGTTTTCGCAGAATAAGAAGCATCTCTTAAGAAAATATAGCCATTTCTTAAGAAAAAAAGGTCCACTTCAGAGAAAGTTTACAAATATTGTTAGACGAGTGGAAACTGCATAAAATCACCAATAGTTTCAAATACAGTAGTCCCACTAATCCGAACTTCGGTAATCCAAAAATCCGCTTAATCTAAAACTGAAATTAAAAATAGATTCTGCAAATATTAAAATGCAGTTACTGTAAGAACTACCGTACTACTTTATATCTAAAATTTACAAGAAAATATTATTTCAAGTATTTAACTGTTAATAAACTTTTCAAATATTACTTTGGTTTGAAAATATTAGTTAAATTTCTTTTCTTAAAAAAATAAACCCCTCGCATCTAAATTACACCAGCATCTCAAAACATGGTAGCCACTGGGGTCGCATCGGGATGTTGCTCTACATAGCCTAGTGTGAGATCAAATGCAGCCGGAGCGCCTATATGGATTACAACAAAACTGAGATACGGAAACACACGAGTTCAAACTGTTGATAAGAGACTGATGGTGGAAATTGGGAACAGTGCTGTCTGATAAAGCGTGAGTACCAGAAATATGCAGATAACTTTACGTCCGCTGATTACCTGGTCTAGTGGCAAGTGCAATGGAACAAGTAGTGCTGGAGCCGAGATCGACTCCAACTTTTTGTCTTGAAAAACGGTGTTTGATCCTAAGTCTCAGTTGAATTTATTCTTCTATTAAAGGGTTCATTCTCTTTTTATAATTATAGGCTATTATTGCTTTCAAAACTTAAGCACTGTACTTAATGTTAGCCATAATATATGTAATGTTTTATCAAAAGAGCGTTTTAAGAAAATCTATTTAATCCAAAAAATTTGGTAATCCGAAATAGGTTCAGTCCCAATTATTTTGGATTACTGGGACTGCACTGTATGTGCAAGTTTACAGCAAACATGTATAAACAAAATTGCAAATCACCAAAACAGCATTCTGGTTGAAGAAGCAACTACCAACTCGAGGTATAAAATGGAGGAAAAATAAATCTTCTTTAGAACTTGCAGGTTAAATGCATTTTCTAGCCTACTCATCACAAAATCGAAATATTTCATTTGATAATAGGTAAATATCAGTGATACTTTTGTACAGAAGATAATTTTGCAATTCAAAAAACTTGTTTTTCTTTAGTTTAAATAGCCTACGTTTGATTAAGCTGAACACAAATACTAACTTGATTTTGTAATTAAACATTTTACTGTGGCCTGTAAAATCAATTTTAATTACAAACATAATATATCCTTGACTAGGGTTAACATTGAAAACGAGATGTCAGGTCTCCAGGAGGGCCTGTCAGCAAGTATTTTTGTGTTTTCATCAGAGAAATATCATTAGAGACTAAAAACGATTTGTAGGCCATATCCATATTCAGTGTAAAAAGAACATCTAATTTAATAAATAGATGTTTAACTGCTTATTGTAAAGATCAAATACAAAAACATGCCAACATCTCAGCATTGATTAATTTTCATTATGCCGTTCACAGTGTCAACTTACCTAAAAATGTTTTTCCAGTTATCCTATCTCTAGGACAGTGTGGTTTCAGTTAACCTACACACTACTACAATAAAAGCAATGAATATTACTAATTAATTATGAAATCTTAGACTTACCTTCATATTGTGCTCCACGAGATAGTTGATAGAACATAATTGGTAAACTATGTAGGCCCGCAAAACTTCATAGGTAGTTTTACTTTTAAAAGCAGATTTAGGATCTGAAAATTTAGTATCTAAAGGATCCCGTTTTGATCCAAAAGATGTATTTTTATCCACATAATTATCTATTGTTTCTGCTATATTTGCTTTAAGAGCAACTTGATTTAAATTCTGGATAGGTAAGAAGAATCGAACTCTGGAGGATTTCCCACCATGTAGGGTTAAGTTAACACCGGTGCCATATTTCTTAGACACACTACATCTAATAACAGCTCTCAAAAAAGCCATCACTTTACAGTGGAAAATAATAGTTTGAATAGATGGAGAAGAATAATTTTACAAAAATTATATGTATGGATGGTAAGTGAACATTTTCATTAATACGTTTATTTTAAAACGACTCCACAACACAACCGTACAGATCAATTCAACGAGTAACTACTATTAACTTGAATTGATTGTCTGACCGGCCTTGGTAAGGTGGGAGAAAGTTTTTTTCCAATGTGAGATTTGCAGACGGCTAAATGCAGACTGACAAACATAACAAAAATAAATAGTCTTTTAACTATTTATTTATTGTCTTTGGACGGCTTCCCTTTTAATTTCAAAGAAACTTTTACAGTAAAATATACTTATTCTAACTGTACTATTGTACAGCAATGAAAAGAAAGATGATACCGTAATTGCTAAAAAAAATACTATTAGTCTAATATAACACAAGGTTGACAAAGCAATAACAAAGATGGATGAAATGACAAAGAAATATTATATATATAAATTTCAATAATAACACAAGCAATAAATATTTTTTTTAATTTCCTTTAAACGTCTGTAAAGGTCTTGGAAACTCTGTAAAGAATGCCAAGAACCTGAAGAGCCTTGTTGCAAATCTTGTTGATATATGGTACCCAGCTCAAAGAGGAAGTTAATATAACACAAGGTCTTTCATTTCAGCAGTCCTGGTCAGCAGAACACCCTGAATGGAATAGGAGTTGATAATTGGGTTCAAAATGCGATGGAATGTCATGCTGATTCTCATTGTCATCCAGATTGAGTTTTGTTTTCAGTGCACCATTGCTCAACTTTCATAATGTAATCTTGCAAACCTGACACATCCTGAGGAGAAGAAATGGCAGAAAAAAGTTCCATATCATCTGCAAAGAACAAATTACTACAGCTCAGGGATGTAACAATATTATCTATGTGCAGTTTATGTTGAATAAGATGGGTCCAAGATGAGATCTTTTGAGGTACTCCATGAGAGGCATGAAACTCCTTCAATAACGTGCTGCTGTATTTTACTATACATTTTTGATCACATAAGTAACTCCTAAACCATTGAAAAAAACTCCTGTATACATAGTTTTAAGAGTTAATTCCAGTATCTTCGCCTTAAAAAGAATGTCATCCCTATGCAGTAAGGAAGTTTTAAAAATTATATTTCATACCCATATTCAGTCACAAATAGCATATGGCATATGTGTCTATGGTGGTAACTCCATCAAAAACTTGATGAGATTATTAATTTTACAGAAGAAAGACACAAGGATAATTCTGAAACTAAAAACAACAGAATCTGTAAAAGACCGCTTTACTCAATTACGAGTTTTAACTGAATTTGGATTATATATTTTGGATTGTGTAATGTTTGTAAGAGACCACTGTAAAATATGACATCACACAGCAAAGTTCATAGTTACGGCACAAGGGATAAAAATTCAATCGTCCTCCCTGAACATAATGTAGAATTATTTAAAAATAAAAGATCATTTATGGATTATGGATTCTAAATTTTATATAGCTTACCAAACTATATAAAACAATATATTAACAGTAATAATTACAGAATAAAGTTTAAAAACTACCTAATTGACAAATCGTTAGATTCTTTTTTAGATGAATTTTTTACTCATTAGTTACTTATGTTAATCTAATGCCCAATTGTATTATTTATAACACTATTTACTGAATATATTGTACTATATACAAATAAAGATATTTGTGTTGAATTGAATTGAAAGTGTCTTAAGAATCCTCTTGATTGTAGCTTTTCAGTTAGAATGGAGTTGCATACACGGTCCAACGGCTTTGAGAAGTCCAAACTGACGGAATCGACTTACTTCTTTTGGCGGAATGCTTCGACAATTTGAGTCTGGAAAAGAACGAAGTTGTTTGTGGTGGACTATTAGAATTAACCACAAAAAAACTGGTAAGCAACACCTATGCTTGCTTGTGGACAAAGTTCTGCCAATTTTGAAGGAAAATTTACTGAGGGCAAGCTTTTCGAAAACCTTAGTCAGCACTGGCAATATGGTTATTGGTCTATAGTTCCTTTTATTTCACTGGACCCTTCTTGTGGATAGGCACTAAATGACCTGTTTTTAAGATATCAGGGAAGATGCCAGAAGACAAGGATTTGATTAACAACGTGGTAAGTAGTTGAGCAATTAGATCAGCATCGTGCTTTATTATTACAGTATGTGGTATAAAGTCCGACCCAGGTCCTTTCTTAGTATCCAGTTTCTTGAGTGTTTTCAAAACATCCACGGCGTCTATAATGAAGGAGGAGAATCGAACACATGATGATAAACTAGGTTTTGCAACAGATTTGAGTTGTCGCTAGGAGAGAAAACCAAGACAATGAAGTCAGCGAACATGTTTGAAGCTTCAATATTGGATTGTGCTGAGGAGCCATCAAAGTACATTGTGGTGGGTGCTGAATCAGACTTGTTTAAGGATTTGATGTAATCAAGTTATGCTTCATTGCACTCTGGGCTCTGTTCACATGTTGGCTAAAGCAAGCTGTGGATAGAGTCCTACATTGTGATCTTATCTTAGCAAATTGGCTGTACCAGTAACTGTTTTGAGAGGGGGTTCCTTAGTAGAATTTGGAGTAGGTCTTCTTCAATATGGTACGGCGGATCAAATCTTTGCTAAGCAAAACAGGGAAAGCTGAGGTCCCAAATTTAGTTGTGGGAGAACTCAGTGAGACACTATCCCTGTGTTGATGAACGTGTTAAAATAAATATTAACATCCTTGTAGGAAACTAACCCTGTCATGTCTGTACTCCTGAGGTCCTGTAGAACCTTGTCACAGTCGCATCTCTTAGTCTTAACGTTGGTTTGGTAGATGCCACTTGGTTCTACTTTTATAGGGAGAGAGAATTCTACAGACAAGGATGGGAGGTGAATATCCTCTGGGAGCATAGGATCAGCGTAACAGCAAACTGCAACATCTTGAGAAGACGAGAGACACAAATCTGATTACACACTGTAGTTTGTAATTTTGTTTGCTTGAGTGATGCCAAATATTTTTATCATGTTCATTATAATCTGTGAAGAACTATCACAAGGTGTGTGTGTGTGTGTGTGGAAACCCAATCCATATTAGGCTAGTTGAAATCACCAAGCAATAAAATATTTTAGAAGCCATGTTTGTTCATTATTTCCTCAAGGGTATCAGTAAAGTCACTGTAGCTTGTAGCAGGTTTGTTGGAAGGTATTTAGACTCTAGCAAGAAGCATTTTCTTACTGCAAGACACGTTGATAGAGATTAAAAAAAAGCCTCTGAAGGGGTATCTGCTGAGATTTGGGCACATTTTATGCTGTGAGCAATGGCAATCAGAACTCTATCACTACTAGATTTACTAGTTTCATTTATATCTTGATCAAGTCGAAATATACAATGGTGATTTTATAATCCAAGTTTGTTGGGGAGAAGCTGGGGTTTAAAATGGTTTCGGTGAAAACAATAATATCATGTATGCAAGTGTTTGAAGAATTCCGAAGCTCCGCTGTTTTTGTCCTGAGTCCATTAGTATTTTGGTAATACTGAATATCTGAATATATATTTAGGCTAAACCGTTGGAAAAAGATAGTTTTTTGTTTTGTTTATAATCTTTGGGGACCATTTATGTATTAAATTGTTAGGTCTGTTTCCCCATTCTTGGTACGAAGATCGAGTGTTTTCCGGAGGTTCACCAGAGTATTGTGTTCACTCCTAGTCCTGTCATGTGTTATGGACAGTTAGACCTCTTGCAATGTGTCAGTAGTAAAATTCCAAAACATATATCTCACTTCGCCTGGGCTCTGCAAAATGAGTTTGATGGGTCTTGATGGCTTTGCCGAAAACTTTCCAATCCAGAAAACCGTAAAGTACTTTACTTGGGAACTGGTGTTTTCTGAAGAGTTGAAAACTATAATGTTGGGCTGCATAGATGCACGGTCTACTTACCTGTGAGTAGAGGTCTTCTAATAAAGACTTTACTTCACTTTCGCTTTTATAGTAATCTGTTAACGCGTGGTTCTATCTCAGACAACGACTGTGAGAGTTTGTTAAAGTTCTCCTTCAAAGCAGTAATTTATTGGAAATAGGTTCAATATAGATTTTTGTGGCAAGCAAGTTCATTTTCATAAGAATATCTTCTAGAACATTTGCAATTGGTGTCGGGTTGGAGCTAGTTTTGTAGCAGTCACTTGTCTAATGTTTGTAATCTGTCTGGTTCATTTTAAGACATTCTGAGTGGAACCATCAATCACAATCATCACATTGAATTCTTTTGTCCATGTCAGTAACTATAATCGTACAGCGTACACAAGTCTCAAGACCATTCATTTTCAGATTGGCTTTGTTTTGTATTTAAAGTAGTCTTCTACTCTAATGTATTACTATTACTGCTTAATCTATAGAAGAGGAACTTAATTCTTTCAAACAATTTTTCTTGATTGATTTCAAGACATTTTTAGAAATTCATCTCTAAAAATCTCCAAAATTGGTCATCAGACATTTTCGAATGGTGTATAATCAATTACATAACTTTAAATGTGGGCAAGTGCTAAGTGTTGTCTTTTACTTGATCTTCAGCTGTTACTATTTGACTACAGGATTGATGGATCCATTTTAAGACGTGCTCAATCTGTGTCTGATCTAGGAATGATACTTTCATTCCTGAAGCTCACATTAATATAATTTGCGATCAAACCGATAAGCTATTGGGTTTTCTTGTTCAGACATCTAGAAGTGGAATTAATGTTTATGCCTAAGGAATATTCACTGTGTTTCATTGGTCAGTGTCGTGTGGGCACTGTACCAACTTGGAAACATACAGTGACTACAGAGAATCAAAAGCTGCTTCGCTAGAGTTAGAGAAACACTATAGGCACAAAGAGGTTAAATGGCCTTGCCCTGCTTTTTATTCACAAAGAAAATAGATATAAAATCTGAGGATATTATTAGTAAACTTGCTAAGAAACCTCGACATTTAACTTTTTTGTAAACTAAACTGTACATTTTTAGTTGGGTAAAAATTGTTCCTGCTAATTAAAGTGAGTTGAAAAGTATCATGATGTAATTCAGAAAACTTATGTTTTTCTGTGTTTGTTCTATTACAAGGACGAAATCAAAAATGTGTTTTTATTTGCTTCTTATATAAGTTTCCTAACAAAAGCTATTTAATTAGCAGATGCTTATGTAATAGTTCTGTGTAGATATTCTTCCATCACATACTCTTCTTCCACAGGTAGGAAAGGTTTCAATACCCAGGCTTGGGACTAACGATTAAAAATAATCGTTAGTTTTTCTGTTAACTTTTCAACTTATTCGTTAGTTTTGGGGATGTTTAACTTTTAACTTTAACTAGTTAACAAATTCACTAACGATTAAACTAACTCAGTTAGTTTTACAAACGAGGTAACTTACGGTTTGTCCCGTGGAATGTAGACAATGGCGGAGAAAGCGTCCAAAACTTTGGTCAAAGACCGGGCGTTTTCCTCAATCCCAAGTATTCGCCGACAAACAAAGTCATGAGTCACATCCCACCCCTGTCCGCCATCTTCCTGCCCTGCCCATAATTAATAGACACACCCAACGTGTCCCATTGTTGTTTGTCCAATACGTAGTCATAGTGTTAGTGATAATACTGGGAGACTTGAAGGTGGATTCATTTCAGTTTTAAAGTTTGCCGAGTGAATAATAAAGTGTGTTGAATTAGTTTCCAGGCGGTTTACATTATGTATAATAATAAAAGACAACAGTGTTTTTGTAAATAATTGTATGTATTCTTTCATGCCACACAAACTAACTTTTAACTTTTAATTTCAGTTACTTTTTTAAAATTTAACTTTAATCAGTTAGTTTCATTGAACTCTAACTTTTAACTTCAATTAGTTAGTTTAATAGAGGATTAACTTTAACTTTATTCAGTTAAAAATAATTGTTAACTTTCCCAAGTCTGTCAATACCACTGTATGCGAATGGGTGGATGGGTCAATACTCAATACCACTACACTGAATTTTTTTCCCAGGTTCGCCCCTGTTTAGTACATAAACTTGTACAAAGATGAACTGAGGGCTATACATGCAGCGTATAATGGTGTCCATTTAAATGTAAACACGTCTTGGTTTGAAAGTGTTTGTTAACATATGCTATTTAATTGGTATGTGGGTGGTGTTGATATTGGTAATGGAAAGTTTTCTAATGCTTGTTGAGTAAGGTGCAGTTTTTATTAGGTAATCCAGAGTGTTCGCTACGTGACAAGTGTTTTAAAATGTGAAAGCAATATAAAATTAAATGCGGCGTAAAACATGTAAATAAAAGAAAGGGTGGTGCTATTAATACCTCCCAAATGTAGTTCAGAAGGTCCTGGTCCATTGGGCCTAGGGCGTCGTCTCTGGAAGTGGGTTGTCTAGGGCTGCAGTGTCCAGAGCAGAGAATTTATCACTACATTGACGTAGTCCAGGAGGTAGCAAGCATCAGAAAAAATAGACTCACTCGGAAGTAACAGATATACAGTATTTCTTTTAGAAAGTTACAAGAAATACAAAGTATAATAAGAGACTGGTGGTAGAGATAACCACTCCAGCGGCGGGTCGGTGAGTGTGTGAGTACAGAGGCGTTCTGCACAGTGGAGGGATTCCCAAGGGTAGATAACGGCGACCGACAACTATGGTAGATTTTTGTAACATGAAAATTAAAAACTAAAATTTACTACACTTTGTGATTTGTTATGTTTATAGACAATCGGAACTCAGAGTTTTAGTGGCATTTAATCTTGCAAAATTAACATTTATAAATTTTATTTTAAAAATATCAAAAGACTATGTGGTTAAAGAAGTTTGGATAGAGTTAGAATTCCCTTACTTAACAAAGATTACAACATTTTCTGATGTTAGCTGGTTGTACAAAAATTGTTTTTTGGTTATCTGTTGTGTCAAACGGTTCTCCTGAACAATTTCAAAACAGCTTTTTCAGTATTTTTTTTTTAATAAAACAAAACATATTTTTACCGTTTAATTTTTACAGAAATATACAGGGTGACTCAAAATAAAATTACCAAACTATAAAAGCTTGTTATACGGTCTTTTCCAATAAAAAAAGATATACATGTTTATTTCATATTCTTAGTAGTCTGAATGCTACTGATGTCTTGAATATTTTATTAATGTACATATTGAAATTTAATCAACTATTTTCAGGAAACGAATAATGCATGTAGGACCTTAATATTTTAACACTATACAAATATTAGTGGAATTTGTAAAAAGTATGCAGTTTTGAGGAGTTTTAGGAATTAAATAAATAAACACTGTTTAAAATTAACTTTTTCATTAAAAAGCTAAAACAGTACTTCTTACAATTGGGGTCTTTAAATACAATTTTTTTTTTTAACTTCACTTGCAAGTTCACATGGGCCTGCAAGCCTATGTGTGAACTTCATTCAACAAATGAAGTACTGACCGTTGGTTCAATGGGGATTCGAACCTTGGTCCTTGCCCTACGCAGTCCAAAGCCTTAGCCACTGAGCCACCACGCTGGTAGAGAAATCCCCTACATATCAAAAACTGCCTAATTTACTACTGATTTAAAAATTGCTGAAGTTACAAAATTTTTGCCTTATTTTGAGTATTGGTGTATTTTTAGGAATGAGTAACCTCTGCTATAAGTCAATTATTTATTTCCATTGGTCAAAAAAATAAGAAATACCAATTTCAACAAAATTATGTAATAAAACATGTGAAAAAAGCCAGTTCTATCAGGTAAATAATTATTTAAATCGAGAAACCAGGTTTATTCAGCTGTTTTAATTTCCAGTACTGATATTCATTTACAAACACTGCATTATTTCATAAAGAAAAAGTGCAGTTATTCTTAAAGCAGTCATTTCATTTCTAATCAGATGTACTCTAATGTATTAATATTACTGCTTAATCTATAGAAGAGGAACTTAATTCTTCAAACAATTTTTCTTAATTGATTTCAAGACATTTTTAGAAATTCATCTCTAAAAATTTCCAAAATTGGTCATCCGACATTTTCGAATGGTGTAAAATCAATTACATAACTTTAAATGTTGGCAAGTGCTAAGTTTTGTCTTGATCTTCAGCTGTTACTACATTCAATTTATTTTATACCAAACACCAACGACAGTAAAGACTAACATTATTTCAGTTTTGTTATATCAAGTTTGCTAAAATAACTGGTTTATATACTTTTGTTTGTTTATTAACTGTTTCATATTGTGTTCTGAACATTAAACACAGAATAACTGTTCAAGAAAACCAATATGAAAACTTTGTATGGTTTTTTATCATTATTATATATATATATATATATATATATATATATATATATATATATATATATATAGTTTTTGTTGTTGTTAGGGAAATGCATATACTGCTACAAGGTAATATACAGAGATTGGTATCCTAACAGAGAAAGGAATATTTTTGTAAGTCTTATGAGGAGGTAAGGATAACTTGAAGCCATGCACAAACAATAATGCTAAAATTGTTTTAAATATGATAGAAGATGAACTATCTAATATGTCACAGGTATTAACGACTATTATTAATTAAATTAAAGACAAAATATCAATTAAAGAGGACTTTACCTGGTAAAATAAGATCTAAGGTGGAAGGAGTTCTAAGATGATCCAAATACAAGTGTATTTTAAGACAAGACAGACTGGTATACAAAGAGAAATATTTTACAGAAGCTTAGGAATTACCAGTTGCACCCTGAACATGTTTAGCATGTTCATACTCTACTACTAAAGACTATGCTAAAAAAGAGAAATTTTTTTAGAGATCCTTGCAATGGCCTAACTAGGGTCAGTATATGGAAGGGGATTTACAGGGACTCTTTTTAAATATTGTTTAATGGGGGTGACAACTGGGGGTTTTGGAAGGTAATTTGAACTAATGGGGGGCCGGGGGTATACCCAGAAAATGTTTTAAATTTACTTCTAAAAATAAGCATTTTGAGGTTATTTTATGTTTTTTTTTTTTCAAGTATGTTTTAAAATAAAATATCTTATTTTTGATTATTTAAAAACTTAATTTAACTAAACATTACAGCTTTGTAGGTCTAACAGTTTTTATATTAAATATTATCTTTTAATTGTTGTAACTCTGTTTTAAAGTAGTCTCTCATCCATACAGAACGAGAAGTTCTTTTACTTTTACACACTTTTGATATTAATAAACAAGCAGCAATAACACCAGCAACAGCTGAAGCATCCCGATTCATAATTACAATTAACTATAACACAAAACTTAAATACAATTTTATCTTTACAAAGACTTCCCTGTTCTGAAAGTAGCATGCTATAACGCACATATGTGGAAACTGATTCTACACGCTTCACACGCATGTGTTTGGAAGCAAACCGAAACGAATGTCGTATAGATTGTGGACAGGTTCTACTGGTCTAGCTCTAGCTAGATTTAGAAACAGGCAGGGAGCAGGAGTGGCGAGTGTATATTTTAAGACAGGGGAGTAACCATCATTGGAAGACGACTATGATCGACATTGTCCGCAGAATCCAACCACAACGACCTTCAAACTGGCTAAATTGTTGATTATAATAATATTGCTCGTTATGTCTTCTCTCACGCATTTTTCGATTACCATAGTTAAAATAACTATAGCTTATTTACTATAAATTAGCTACAAAAACTTAATTTTCTAATTTGTAACTTGGATGGAATGGGGGAGGGTTAGAACCCCCAAACCCCCCCCCCTTGTTACGCCACTGGGTGCTTGGAAAAATGTAGATGAACCTGGATTTTTCAATATAATTTTGTGGATTGACGAAACTTGTTTCTTAAGAACACTAATTTACAATATTAATTTGTTATTTAATCCATGTTATTATAATATATTAGTTTGTTCTGGAGCATCTTTATCAAAGCAATATTACTGTTTTATTTTTTTCTCTTGACTTGGTAATCATTAGGACTTAATAAAATGAAGTTGTAAAATTGTGGATTAAAACCAAAGTTTGAATAGTATAGCTTTGATTCACAGTTTGTTTGAGTTTTATGGTATTATAATCCAAGTTTATAGGCAATGACATAATCACTTGACAATGTCAACTCCACTCGTTGTTAATTTAGTAAAAATAAAATTGGTAACTACTATAGGTAAACCAACTGGCGACTATTGAATTTATTATTAATAAGAGAGTCTTATGTAACATTTGATTGAATATTTGGTTAAAATTTCTCAACTTAATTTAATCAAAGGTTTCTAGGAATACGCACGTTGGTGAAACTATCATAAAGTTTTAAATGCTTTTTATTAAAACCCACTAAAACAGGGGTTGATTTCTGAATTGAGAATTGCAAAGTTATTAGTTTTGCCACTGATAGCTAACGTTGGTATTTCTTTTGCAAGAACTGCAAATTTTGACGCTAGTATCCTTCATTACAAATTAAGCATGTTGTTACTATTATCCTTGATTATATACACTTACAATAGATAAACCATCTAATAGGAATATTTGTGGTAGTAATTTTGTTAGTTAGTGTTGCCCGCAACCACAGCTGGTTTAAACTGCATTACATTTACACTGAACTACACTAGCGCTCCACAATGGACCACAAAAACAGCTGATATTTTTAGACTCAAATTTTAACATTGGATGGGAAATCTATTTGTGTATAAAATCAATACTATTATTCTGTTAATTCAGCATATTAAGGATGGATAAAAAACTTGATAAAGCAAAATAGGTGTATAATTATAAATATTTCTTTCCTTTCAACAAGGTTATGTGTTCCAATTTGTAGCAATTTGAATAAAATTTTATTGTTCATCTAGTTCATCTTGTTCGTCCAATTTAATTATCAGCAATTCCATTAAACACTGAAATCAAACAAAGTCAAATTCTCATCAAAATACCATAATAATTAAGAGCCATAAAACAAACAGTAAAATAGATAAATATGCAAATTTTTAGAAAAATCCTTAACCCTTTATAGGGCATAAACGTGGGACTAATTTTTTTTAATTTTTTATTAAAGAATTTGATTTAGGGCATGTTTATATATAATAAAATTACATTGGCATGCTTTGAATTATTTGACTTGATATATTTATGGGGTGGGAAATTATCCCAGTGGTCACTAAACGTTGACATAAAGTGGGAAATAGTTATCCCAGTGTTCATTTATGCAAATGATTAGTGTGGAACTCTAAGGTTTGTGTTGGTACATTGAAATATGGTTATTTGAAATTTAGTTGAAATATTTTAATAATAAAATGGGGATATTGTGGAATTTTTTTTCAAATGCTAAAAGGCCTTTCAGTCACCGAGGCCTAGGCTAGCCTATGTCGTACTTTCAAATATCACCAAAATTATCTTTGCGCAATAACTTATCAAGATATTGGACTTATATTAATAATTTAGACCTTGTAATGTATGGAATTGTACAAATTTAGAACTGTAGTCCATAAAAATAAAGCATCCAAAAATAAATAAAATTTGGTGTCAAACATAACCTTGAAATAACATAAAACTATTATGTAATAGGTTAGCCCTATGCATTGATATAATGATCTCATTTATGGATTTTTAGGAACTAAAATATATGAAGATTTTGATATTTTCATTAAAATATTTCCAAGGATGATCTGTCCAATTCAAAAATAAATGTTTTCTTCCAGGAACTAGTAAGCAAACAAATGCAGAGCAGTAAAAGAACCAGTGGGATAATAATTTCCCACTTTTTGACATTTACTCTCACAGAACAGCTGGGGTAAAAAAAACACCTCTAAAACCATCATAGAGAACTGCATAAACATTCTGTGTGTTCATTTAGTAAGTGGGAAATATTTATCCCAGTGGTAATTTCAAGTTATAAATAATGTTTTGTAGGAAAACATGGTGGGAAATTATTATCCCACTGCCCTATAAAGGGTTAATTACAATGCCATTTAATATTTTCCTAGGTGGATGTACAGTTTTCATTGCCTTTTGTACAACTGGGTCAATTACTTCAGGTAAGATATTCAAGTCAAATCAAAACATATTTATTTTTTGTGAGAACTTGTATAAGTTGTTAACAATGTCAAAAGTCAGACAGTTTTGGACTAAGTCAAATTAATATCTTAAAACACAAGTACAAGAACACTGAGGTTAGAATAACTGAATAATTGTAGAAATTCAATTTTATGTCCACTAACAGTCATGTATATTCATCAAAACATTCATTAATCATCACCTCAAGATGTTTGTTTTAAATAGTTGGTAATTAGCAGCATGCCAGTCTTACGACTCCCGAGTTCCAATCACCACAAAATATATGTTTTAAATAGTTGGTAATTATTAGAATACCAGTCTTACAAGGTAACACTGTATGTGTGTGGGAGGGCATTAGGGTCATTACCACTGTATGTGTATAGAAAGACCGGTGGGTGGGTGAGACAATACCACTGTATGTGTGTGGATGGACGGTTGGGTCAATACCACTGAATGTGTTTTGGTAGAGGGGGAGAACACCACTGTATGTGTATGGGAGGGAAGTAGTGTCATTACCACTGTATGTGCGTAGAAAGGTGGTTGGATCAATAGCACTGTATATGTATGGGTAGAGGGGGTGGGCAACACCACTGTAAGTGTATGGGAGGAAAGTAGGGTCATTAACACTGTATGTATATCGGTGGGCGGTAGGATCAATACCACATTTATGGGCTGGTAATGGGCCAATTCCACTATATCTTTCGGGGAGGAAAGTAGGGTCAATACTACTGTATGTGTATGACACAACGGTTGGGTTAATACCACTGTATATGTATAGATAGGTGGGAGGGTCAATAAAACTGTATGTCTATGGGACGGAAATGTGCCAATAACACTGTTCGTGTATGGGAGGTCAGTTAGGTTAATACCACTGCACATGTATAGTAGGGCGGTTGGGTCAATGTATCTGTATGGGTGGGTGGGGGATCAACACAATATTACGTCTAGGAGTGGGCAATGAATCAATACCACTGTACGTGTATGGAAGGGCAGGTGGTTCAATACTACTGTACATGTATGGAACGGCAAGTGGGTCAATACCACTGTATATTTATGGAAGTGCAGGTGGGTCAGTATTACTGGATGTTTATGGATGGGCAGGTGGATCAATACCACTATACATTTATGGAAGTGTAGGTAGGTCAATACTACTGTACGTGTATGAAACGGGAGGTTGGTCAATACCACTGTACTTGTATGTAACAGCAGGCAGGTCAATACCACTGTATGTTTATGAAAGTGCAGGTGGGTCAATACTACTGTACGTGTATGGAAGTGCAGGTGGATCAATAGCACTATTCGAGTATGGAAGGGCAGGTGGGTCAATACCACTGTTTGTGCATGGAACAGCAGGTGAGCCAATACCACTGTATGTACATGATATGGAAAGGCAGGTGGGTCAATACCACTGTAAATGAATGGAAGGGTGGGAGGGTCAATACCACTGTAGATGTATGAATGGGCAGGTAGGTCAATACCTCTGAACATGTACGGAAGTGCACGTGGTCATTACTACTATATGTGTATGGATGGATAGGTGGGTCAATACCAATATACGTGTATGGAAGGGCAGGTTACTCAAAACCACGGTATGTGCATGTAACAGCAGGTGGTCCAAAACCACTGTACGTGTATGTTAGGGCTGGTAGGCTAATACCACTGTACGTGTATGGAAGGGCCGGTGAGTCAATACCACTGTATGTGCATGTAACGGCAGGTGGTCCAAAACCACTGTACGTGTATGTAAGGGCAGGTGGGTCAATACCACTGTACATGTATGTAAGGGCAGGTTGGCTAATACCACTGTACGTGTATGAAAGGGCAGGTGGTCCAAAACCACTGTACGTGTATGTACGTGCAGGTGGGCCAAAACTACTGTACGTGTACGTAAGGGCAGGTGGACTAATACCACTGTACGTGTATGTAACGGCAGGTGGTCCAAAACCACTGTACGTGTATGTACGTGCAGGTGGGCCAAAACTACTGTACATGTACGTAAGGGCAGGTGGACTAATACCACTGTACGTGTATGTAACGGCAGGTGGTCCAAAACCACTGTACATGTATGTAAGGGCAGGTTGGCTAATACCACTGTACGTGTATGAAAGGGCAGGTGGGTCAATACCACTGTACGTGTATGGAAGGGCCGATGAGTCAATACCACTGTATGTGCATGTAACGGCAAGTGGTCCAAAACCACTGTACGTGTATGTAAGGGCAGGTGGGCTAATACCACTGTACGTGTATGGAAGGGCCGATGAGTCAATACCACTGTATGTGCATGTAACGGCAGGTGGTCCAAAACCACTGTACATGTATGTAAGGGCAGGTTGGCTAATACCACTGTACGTGTATGGAAGGGCCGATGAGTCAATACCACTGTATGTGCATGTAACGGCAGGTGGTCCAAAACCACTGTACATGTATGTAAGGGCAGGTTGGCTAATACCACTGTACGTGTATGAAAGGGCAGGTGGGCTAATACCACTGTACGTGTATGGAAGGGCCGATGAGTCAATACCACTGTATGTGCATGTAACGGCAGGTGGTCCAAAACCACTGTACGTGTATGTAAGGGCAGGTGGGCTAATACCACTGTACATGTATGGAAGGGCCGGTGAGTCAATACCACTGTATGTGCATGTAACGGCCGGTGGTCCAAAAACACTGTACGTGTACGTAAGGGCAGGTTGGCTAATACCACTGTACGTATATGAAAGGGCAGGTGGGCTAATACCACTGTACGTGTATGGAAGGGCCGGTGAGTCAATACCACTGTATGTGCATGTAACGGCCGGTGGTCCAAAAACACTGTACGTGTATGTACGTGCAGGTGGGCCAAAACTACTGTACGTGTACGTAAGGGGAGGTGGACTAATACCACTGTACGTGTATGTAAGGGCTGGTGGGTCAATACCACTGTACATGTATGTAAGGGCAGGTTGGCTAATACCACTGTACGTGTATGTAAGGGCTGGTGGGCTAATACCACTATACATGTATGGAAGGGCAGGTGGGCCAAAACTACTGTACGTGTACGTAAGGGCAGGTAGACTAATCCCACTGTACGTGTATGTAACGGCAGGTGGTCCAAAACCACTGTACGTGTATGGAAGGGCAGGTGGGCTAATACCACTGTACATGTATGGAAGGGCCGGTGAGTCAATACCACTGTATGTGCATGTAACGGCTGGTGGTCCAAAAACACTGTACGTGTATGTACGTGCAGGTGGGCCAAAACTACTGTACGTGTACGTAAGGGGAGGTGGACTAATACCACTGTACGTGTATGTAAGGGCTGGTGGGTCAATACCACTGTACATGTATGTAAGGGCAGGTTGGCTAATACCACTGTACATGTATGTAAGGGCAGGTGGGTCAATACCACTATACATGTATGTAAGGGCAGGTGGGCTAATACCACTGTACATGTATGTAAGGGCAGGTGGGCTAATACCACTGTACATGTATGTAACGGCAGGTGGGTCAATACCACTGTACATGTATGTAAGGGCAGGTTGGCTAATACCACTGTACGTGTATGTAAGGGCAGGTTGGCTAATACCACTGTACATGTATGTAAGGGCTGGTGGGTCAATACCACTGTACATGTATGTAAGGGCAGGTTGGCTAATACCACTGTACATGTATGTAAGGGCAGGTTGGCTAATACTAGGCTACTGTACATGTATGTAAGGGCTGGTGGGTCAATACCACTGTACATGTATGTAAGGGCAGGTTGGCTAATACCACTGTACGTGTATGTAAGGGCAGGTTGGCTAATACCACTGTACGTGTATGTAAGGGCTGGTGGGTCAATACCACTGTACATGTATGTAAGGGCAGGTGGGCTAATACCACTGTACATGTATGTAAGGGCAGGTTGGCTAATACCACTGTACGTGTATGTAAGGGCTGGTGGGTCAATACCACTGTACATATATGTAAGGGCAGGTGGGCTAATACCACTGTACATGTATGTAAGGGCAGGTTGGCTAATACTAGGCTACTGTACATGTATGTAAGGGCTGGTGGGTCAATACCACTGTACATATATGTAAGGGCAGGTGGGTCAATACCACTATACATGTATGTAAGGGCAGGTTGGCTAATACCACTGTACGTGTATGTAAGGGCTGGTGGGTCAATACCACTGTACATATATGTAAGGGCAGGTGGGCTAATACCACTGTACATGTATGTAAGGGCAGGTTGGCTAATACCACTGTACGTGTATGTAATGGCTGGTGGGTCAATACCACTGTACATGTATGTAAGGGCAGGTTGGCTAATACCACTGTACATGTATGTAAGGGCTGGTGGGTCAATACCACTGTACATGTATGTAAGGGCTGGTTGGCTAATACCACTGTACGTGTATGAAGGGCTGGTGGGTCAATACCACTGTACATGTATGTAAGGGCTGGTGGGTCAATACCACTGTACATGTATGTAAGGGCTGGTGGGTCAATACCACTGTACATGTATGTAAGGGCTGGTGGGTCAATACCACTGTACGTGTATGTAAGGGCTGGTGGGTCAATACCACTGTACATGTATGTAAGGGCTGGTGGGTCAATACCACTGTACATGTATGAAAGGGCTGGTGGGTCAATACCACTGTACATGTATGTAAGGGCTGGTGGGTCAATACCACTGTACGTGTATGTAAGGGCTGGTGGGTCAATACCACTGTACGTGTATGTAAGGGCTGGTGGGTCAATACCACTGTACGTGTATGTAAGGGCTGGTGGGTCAATACCACTGTACATGTATGTAAGGGCTGGTGGGTCAATACCACTGTACACGTATGTAAGGGCTGGTGGGTCAATACCACTGTACATGTATGTAAGGGCTGGTGGGTCAATACCACTGTACGTGTATGTAAGGGCTGGTGGGTCAATACCACTGTACATGTATGTAAGGGCTGGTGGGTCAATACCACTGTACGTGTATGTAAGGGCTGGTGGGTCAATACCACTGTACGTGTATGAAAGGCTGGTGGGTCAATACCACTGTACGTGTATGAAAGGCTGGTGGGTCAATACCACTGTATGTGTATGTAAGGGCTGGTGGGTCAATACCACTGTACATGTATGTAAGGGCTGGTGGGTCAATACCACTGTACGTGTATGAAGGGCTGGTGGGTCAATACCACTGTACATGTATGTAAGGGCTGGTGGGTCAATACCACTGTACATGTATGTAAGGGCTGGTGGGTCAATACCACTGTACATGTATGTAAGGGCTGGTGGGTCAATACCACTGTACGTGTATGTAAGGGCTGGTGGGTCAATACCACTGTACATGTATGTAAGGGCTGGTGGGTCAATACCACTGTACATGTATGTAAGGGCTGGTGGGTCAATACCACTGTACGTGTATGTAAGGGCTGGTGGGTCAATACCACTGTACATGTATGTAAGGGCTGGTGGGTCAATACCACTGTACGTGTATGAAGGGCTGGTGGGTCAATACCACTTTACATGTATGTAAGGGCTGGTGGGTCAATACCACTGTACGTGTATGTAAGGGCTGGTGGGTCAATACCACTTTACATGTATGTAAGGGCTGGTGGGTCAATACCACTGTACATGTATGTAAGGGCTGGTGGGTCAATACCACTGTACGTGTATGTAAGGGCTGGTGGGTCAATACCACTGTACATGTATGTAAGGGCTGGTGGGTCAATACCACTGTACGTGTATGAAGGGCTGGTGGGTCAATACCACTGTACATGTATGTAAGGGCTGGTGGGTCAATACCACTGTACATGTATGTAAGGGCTGGTGGGTCAATACCACTGTACATGTATGTAAGGGCTGGTGGGTCAATACCACTGTACGTGTATGAAGGGCTGGTGGGTCAATACCACTGTACATGTATGTAAGGGCTGGTGGGTCAATACCACTGTACATGTATGTAAGGGCTGGTGGGTCAATACCACTGTACATGTATGTAAGGGCTGGTGGGTCAATACCACTGTACATGTATGTAAGGGCTGGTGGGTCAATACCACTGTACATGTATGTAAGGGCTGGTGGGTCAATACCACTGTACGTGTATGTAAGGGCTGGTGGGTCAATACCACTGTACATGTATGTAATGGCTGGTGGGTCAATACCACTGTACATGTATGTAAGGGCTGGTGGGTCAATACCACTGTACGTGTATGTAAGGGCTGGTGGGTCAATACCACTGTACATGTATGTAAGGGCTGGTGGGTCAATACCACTGTACGTGTATGAAGGGCTGGTGGGTCAATACCACTTTACATGTATGTAAGGGCTGGTGGGTCAATACCACTGTACGTGTATGTAAGGGCTGGTGGGTCAATACCACTGTACATGTATGTAAGGGCTGGTGGGTCAATACCACTGTACGTGTATGAAGGGCTGGTGGGTCAATACCACTGTACATGTATGTAAGGGCTGGTGGGTCAATACCACTGTACCTGTATGTAATGGCTGGTGGGTCAATACCACTGTACATGTATGTAAGGGCTGGTGGGTCAATACCACTGTACGTGTATGTAAGGGCTGGTGAGTCAAGACCACTGTACATGTATCGAAGTGCTGGTGGGTAAATACTACTGGAAGGGCAGGTGGGCTAATACCACTATACATATATGGAAGGGCAGGTGAGTCAATACCACTGTATGTGCAGGAAACGGCAGGTGGGCCAATACTACTGTACATGTATGGAAGGGCAGGTGGGTCAATACCACTGTATGTGCAGGAAACGGCAGGTGGGCCAATACTACTGTACGTGTATGGAAGGGCAGGTGGGTCAATACCACTGTATGTGCAGGAAACGGCAGATGGGCCAATACTACTGTACGTGTATGGAAGGGCAAGTGGGTCAATACCACTGTATGTATATGGGAGGGGGGTAGTAATTTTTTTGTTGCTAAAATCAGAATATGTCTGGCATCCCTTCTTGTCAGGCCCATACATAGATCACACTGCTTCAATTATTGATTCTCAGTAGTTAGCTGCTATTTTTGTGACTTCTTAAGTGAACGAAGTTATTGTGTATCTGAAAAGTACTTTTCTCTCTTACCTTCATTAAACATTCTAAGTAATACATGTTTCTATAAAAATATACAGTAAAAATTATGCATTAAAAAATAAAATTAAAAATTTATTTGTTCATTAAAAGAATTAACAAATTACTGTTTTAAATGTTTAATATTATGTCTTTATAGATTATTTCTAGTTTATGTGTTCTTTGTGTGATGTGCCAAGAAGAGAAATCATAAAGATGGGAGACATATGGCAGAGCATTAAACTGCCTATAAACTTATTTCTTTAACAATTGCAGATCAACAACAGTAGCATACAAGGTATAAATGTTAGCTCAGGTACCTGAATGTCCTTTTGTAATTTTGCGAGGAATTCTTTAACGGTTCTCTTTATATCAATTATGGGATGTGTTTCCTCTGCTTGGTCAGTTTTTGTTGATTCACAATCAGTACTTTTTTCATCTGTTGTAGGAAAATTTTTCTCTTGTTGATTATGTGAGGTATCTTCTGTTACAGCCCTTATGTTGTGTGATTGTTTCATGAAGTAAGTTGTACAGTCTTCATTCATTTCAAATAAAGCATTCACAAGTTCTGGGCACTCAGATTTTAATGTTTCTACTATCATCATTAAACCATCAATGATGGGACAGATTTGTTCTTCATCGGTAACTACAGCCTGTTTATTCCAATAATATAAATTGATCTCGTATCTTACTCCAAATTGATAAGTGCCGACTCTACACACCTTTCCAGGCCATATTTTATTTTCATACATTTTATATGAATTGATATCATACAATCTGTATGGATTGATAAATACGACGTCACCGTCTTGGTACTTTGCGGTGAACATCTGAAAATAAAAGTTATTGAACATTATCTATTATGTTTAAGTTGGTTTTTCATAATGCAATTAGTAAGTACCTCCCACCTTTTACTGAGGTTGAGAAAAAACCTGACTAAAGTAATATTAATATATAAGTAAAGGAGGAGAAATGAAATGATGAATTATAGGCCTATGTTATATAGTATGTCAACATTATCTAAGGTATGAAGTTGTTACCCCTTTGCTGCTCTCGTGGTTTGGAAGTCAAGTTAAGCCTGTGGTTCAATGAGCCTACAAAACAAAACTAGGCTCGTCTACACAGGCGAGGGAACTGAGTCTTAACTGGACATTTCTCTCAACTAAAAGCCATATGAAATTTATTTATTTTGCCTAAAGTGTTTGAGAGATTAATTAATTAGTTCACATGCCATCAAGTATTTGGATGCAAATAGCTTACTATCAAACAGTCAGTCTGGTTTTGAAAAAATTATCAACATGTATGTGATGCACTCTAAAATTTGTAGAAAATTGTTTGGATGAGAAAGAAAATATGTGTTTGTGGGCGCAGGACTCTTTATATCCTTTGTAGCTTTTAATAATGTTAGCCATGAAATTATTCTGCCAAAACTAGAAATTGTTAGTTTTATTCAATTATATATTAATGTCATAAATCCTCTCTGAGTGCTAGCACGCACACTCAGCTGTTCTATTAAATTAATTATTGTTATTTTGAATTTATAGCAATCCCTCAGAGTTTTATTCTTGGAATACATATTTTTATTCTTTATGATAATGATTTGTCTATTCAAATCAAATCAAATAGGTTAAACCGTTATATGTGTGCAGACAATATTTGGTGTGTACTACTGCTAAGTGTGGAGGTATTGCCATATGATGGTTCTCTGCAACATAAGAGGAGCTGATCGTCTTTATGGATAGCATTGGTAAAAGGCATAATTTTATTTTTAAATTCCTTTTGTGAAAACATAACTTTAATAAAATTTTGTTGTTTATAAACCACATATCATGTTCAAGTCCAACACTTTTAACTTGCTCTTCTAAATGCTCTATAGTTTTGAGCAGACATGAGAAATTAAATTGACTATCAATTAGTCATATTAACTGCCTGTATTGTATAAAATGCAAACTATATAAGGATGGAGTATTTTTTTATTGTAGTGTCAACATGCCTAATAACTCATTTATATAAACATATATTTATAAAAGTGTTTTTAATCTTGAAATTAAATTAAGAGAAGCGAATCACCATTATATTTATATATCATAATTTTCCAAGACATTAACATCATCAGAGAGGAGCCCATCGTCTTTATGGATAGCATTGGTAAAAGGCAATTTATAGTGAAGTTATATGGGTGGGTCATCACCATGACCATTGGAGATAAAAAAAAGAATGAAGTGAAAAGTGAAGTGTATTATTCAGAACATGTTTTTAATATGCATGAACATTGTCAATTTTATTGTAATCTATGACTATGTCTAGCACAAAGCAAATTTTTTAATTTAACTAAAATGTAAAAATATCAAACAAAATTGTATTAACGAAATATAAGTGGTACTTGTTGGTGACAAGAGTTAATCCATAACAACACTTGTTAAGTGATAAAGAGTTACTTGTATGTATTATGAGGTATTATGCGGTGGATGCTGCAGCCCAACAGATCGTTAAGTGCTTTAAATATGAATGGAAGCCAACGATTAACAATTTATGCTAGAGGTCCTGAATCCAAGCATGACTATCACGGCAGCCTTAAAGCATGGTAAAAGTGAAGTGAGACTCATATTAATTAGTAATAAAACCTATACTAGACTTATCGTATCATGGCGGTTTGGGGTGACGATCTATAGATTCTAGAAGCTGTAGTCTAGTCGCAAGGCTGGGCTGAGAGTGTCCTTCTCGAACATAACCACTCTTATCACTCACTCCACCACCGCGCAACGCACAGTTCCAAGTCTACGATTATAAATGTTAAAATTTTTAATTTCGCCCAAATAATATTATCCCTTAGTTTTGCCCTCATGCTAGCCAATTAATCACCAAATAGAGTTAGTGTATACCTGAAGCCAATGTGCTTATATTTAATTTAATTAAACCCCTTACATCCTTTCCCTGATTTCAATGGTCATCCTGCCACCATTATCATTATATGTAAAACCCGTTGTGGCGGTGAATTCAAAAGAGGGTGCACCATAAATATCTACACTAATATCTTGATTTAATATAATATAGTTTCCTTAGACAATATTTATTTTTTTCCGATAAATAAAACATTTAAAAATGTTGTTGAAAGTTCACTTATTCCTCTCTAAAAAGAATTTTAAAAACCTAAAAAAATAACGATAAATAAACCTTATTTTATTTCCATGTTTGAAAGTTTTTCCATATTTATATACGTATCATGCAACAAGTGAAGAAATGATGAAGAATAAGAGTAACTTTCAAAGCATTACTTGCCTTTTTTTCTTCCGTCTTTGCAGATTCAAAATCACTTTCCCCATCACTTTGGGGAAAACTTGTGTCTCCTTCATCACTGGCAAAGATATCTTCTATTAATGTCCTTACTACAATTGATGTGTTCATAAAGTCAATTTCATATTCTTTATACATTTCATCTATAGCTTTAACTAATTCTGGGTACTCAGTGTTTATTTCTGCCAATAAACAATATATAATGGGATAAATGTTGTCTTCGTTTGAAATTTCAATCAGTTTATTACAATAATATATCCTGATTAAATATTTTACTTCAAATTCCAGAGTTAAGACGCCCCACACCCTTCCAGGCCATACTTCATTTTTATAATATTTACGTAACTTTAAATCATAAAACTTGTATGGTGTGATGCATACAGTGTCACCTTCATGGTACTTTGGAATCAACACCTGAAAATAAAAATACATTGAACATTATCAATTAGGTTTTTTATAGTAACAGTGGGCTATACACTGCCACTTTTTTTTTAACTGCTAAGTGTTTCTGCCACTTAGCAGTGTAGTTTGTTGTCCTCCTCCCTTAGTGGTTAAATAAGTAGAAATCCTAGTCTTTCAATAGTAAATAGATTGTTTGCACAACATGGAAAATGGCCCTAACATTTATTTCATGTAACCTCAGTGCAGACTTTGGGGTAGATAAGCGGGGGCAGATTTACAGTTCCTCTGCCTAGGAATATGCCACCCTGTACCTCATCTTAACCCTGATTTACTCTCATCTTGATTTTATGCAAAAAAATCCTCCAACTATCCTTTTATTAGCTCTAGTTCATCTTTTCCATATTTTCTACGCTTTCACACCAACTTTATTTTTTTCCATAGATAATTGGATCATTTATTTTATTTTTTTTCAGTTATTGTGTTCCATAAAGTACAATTATTGATCAGAATAATTTACTTCTAATTGTTTAATAGCCGATAATAATACTGTTCAAATTAGTTTATTTGAAATTCAAATGACTATTCTGGAAAGGATAGACCTTTCAAAGTCCGGTTTGCAGCAATTATTTTCTATTGAATAAACCTTTAATTTGATACCAAACTTGACCTAGGCTTACTTTAAAGATTTTCGTTCAACTCCATGTGAGCCATCCCCTTGAAAAGATGAAATGTCGCTAATGGCGTCAAAAAGTATGTTCTTTGTAACCATGATGATGAACAAGATTTCACTGTTACCAGTGAAGTCATAGAAAAGTTCTGAAAGCATTTCCATTTTTTCCACCCTGTTTAAAAACATTACTCTGAAAAATAAAATATTTAATACAATTTTCATTACTTCCCTTTAAACATGGCTTTTCAAAACTATACTTTAAAATTCACAGCATTCATAAAGTGAGATGTAAAATATACCATTACTTTCTACTGTTACTGCAGTTAATTGGCAGCTAATTTTGCTTCCAGGACGGTGTATTTGAGCAGTAGTCTCTGAAATTTGACTTGTAGGATTGGTGATTAAACATTGTTATAAAAAATGAGTATAAAGCTATTAATATCATGCTTTTAGTCATATAGTAGTGTTAATTTGATAACTAAAAAGGTAACCAGTTGTATTTTCAATAACTAAACTATATATAGGCATATACTTTAGTTTATAGGAAGGAAGCTATTAGCCTAATCTTTCATTTTAAATTTTGTGTAATTTTATCTTCTTTGATATAAAATTGCAAACGAATTTGCAGTTTTATATTATTGACCTGAGTATCTTAATTGAATACAACTTAACCAGGTTTTCACCGCTAAGCGCCATCAAGCTAGAGGACAGTTTGGCAACCACGCATGATTTGTATTAGCTGACCCCACAGCGCATCCAGGCTTCACCTTCAACAAACATTTTTCCTGGCGTCAAGTGTTAGAGTGGTCAAGAATTTATTGTGAGTCTCAAAAGATATTAACTAGTATAATTTTATTAAATATATGAAATAACGTATGATTCTCTGAAAATATTTGTTTTTCACCTGTAAAAAACATTGAAAAATACTGTTGAAATTGAGGGGGTCATTTTAGCCCAGAACAGATGATCAACTCTTACTTACCTGTTTCAGTCAATCAGCCAAACATAAAAAAATTGACAGCGCGTTTCAGATCGAGTGATTCATCTTTAGGTCTTACATTTTGTCTCTATTAATTTTATTAAATACATATTACACTTTACACCATTAGTTCACAAACGTCACAATTATATTAAAATAAAATAACATGCAGGAATACACCAATACTAGTCCTGTGGATGGACGATGGACTGCAACTATAGCAGTTTTCGTTTAGTTTTCGTTTTTAGTTTAAGTGTAAAAAGTATTTAATAAACTTAATAGAGTCGGACTGTAAAACATAAAGATGGATCACTTGAGCTGAAATGTGTCATCCAGTTTTTTCATGTTGGACAAATTGACTGAAACATGTAAGTAATAAAATAGAATGTGGTTATTCATCTGTTAATACTGATTAAATATGGCTTGCAGAGCCTTAAACTCCACTTATCTCTTAAAAACTTTGATGTAGATAACAGTCAATGCATAAAATAACATGTTAACTGGGCAACACTTGTGTCAACCAGTTCTAAGATTTTGTTGCCCAGTGGAGGTAGCTGGTGCCAGCAAATTTATTATGGTCAAAATCATCAATTTAAGCAAAGTTCTTAAAAATTGACAATTTGGCCTCCTGCAAAATATTACACATTCAAAGCTTTGTAAAAAGTACAATATAACAAATTTGTTAATATGAGGATTAATGAGTCACTCAGTCACATCGTGTAGTCAGGCGACAAGGTCAGGTACGTGTAATGTAGCGATATGCACCATTCACCATTCAGTCAATGCAGTGATGATGTGCATGTGTGAAGTGCGCCCCTTCCGTGGTGTGGTAATGTGAGTGAGATGCACCGCTTACCAACCACATAACTAGGTCTTTTAAAGTGTAAGATGGAACTACAAAAAGATTGTCAACGATCATTTGTCACAATCTCTGATGTTGAAATGCCTAAAAAATCTTTAATGGCTCATTGAGTATGATCGAAGAAAACTGTTATCCTGGAGGATACGATGAGGAGTTGAAAAAAAAGAACAGAAAGATCTTCAGCTTGAATCAAGATCAGAATTAGAAGAATTCACCAGGAAAGGACGAAGATATAGCTCATTGGTGTCAACAAATAAATGCTGGAAAACAGTAAGAAACAAAATCGTACCAAGCTGCAAAGAGTTTTTACTCAGAGAATTCCCGTTGACCAAAGAAATATTTCCTCCCGAATCAATAAGTATCCAAATGCCAAAAACCCTACAGCTTGTGTCCACAGTTTGTGCAGAAATAGAAAATCTGTGCAGCAAAGATAAAGTCTTACAGTTTACGAATGATGCTGTAGTATTGTTTGCCAGTATCTAGTATGACATCTTTGACGGCCAAACTCTACCACTATTTGAAGGTGTCTGAACATATAATATGATATTTAGCAAGCTTGTAAAGTCAAAAATGTTTCTCTAACCCCACACAGTACAGGCCCTGTAAGAGCAGTATCACTCTGAAGGTAACCAAACAAAGTTGCTTGTCACATTACACCTAAGGATGTACCTAGCCCTAAATGGTATTGGGACTGCTTATTTTGACCCAAAGGCCAAGGATTGAAAACTTTCTAGGGAAAAAAGAAAGAATGAGAAAACTTTCTGACGTTTTGTTATATCAAGATCAGGGGTTGTGAAGAAATTTTATGCAAAAGACACTAATCTGTACATTTCTTACCTAAACTTTATTTCTAATAATATCATACGTTATTCTTTGATGTGTTTCATTTGAAATATTACAACCAGTTTAGTAATTTAAACAATATTATTTGCTTTGTAACTAAAGATAATTAAGTAATAAAATAAATAAATATGATTTTGGTTTTTGCAAACTGTTAATGTAGTAATAATATGTATCTATACAACTAAGCAAACGCTGTTTGTTACTTTCAACCAAAAAGCTTACATGTTCTTAAAATTCAATAACATACAATCTATCCAAAGCTAAAATCTAACATTTATAGCCTGAAATGTAAAACAAGTAGGTAGTCCAAAGGTGTCAGTTAATAAAATGATATTTTGCATGTACAGAGTAGGCCTAATTAATTGTCAAAGTAAACTACAAGTACGATAGTACATTTTTGTAACGGCACACTTTCTTGCAAAATACTTTACAATAACGTAATAAGGTGTTTGTACTGCAAACAAAATGTACTACAATAAAATCGTGTACTGCAAACAAAATGCCGGCGTGGTGGCTCAGTGGATAAGGCTTCGGACTGCGGAGGGCAAGGTCCAAGGTTTGAATCCCCACTGAGCCAACGGTCGGTACTTCACTCGTTGAATAAAGTTGACGCACAGGCCTGTAGGCCCATGTCAACTGGCGAGTGAAGTTTTCTAAAAAAATGAAAAAAAAAAAAAATTATTGTTTACATAAAATATTTTATTCTACTACAGTAAAAATAAAATTCAAACTATCTTTTTTTCAATTAGTTTTCTTAAAGATAAGTTAAAACAAAAGCTTGGTTTTCAACAAACTATTCTTACAAAATATGTAAAACAATTAAAATAGACTATGTAAAACTTATTAAAATATCAAAATAAAGCTTAAATCACGTTTTGAGGCTTCAAAATATCCATTTTACTATAATTAGGCCAGAAAATAAGTGACCCACTTGTTATATTTATTACATATAGTTGTTTCTGTAGCAGATGGGATTCTTTCCATCACTGAACTGTCTTATTTCACAGGCGTAACTAACTTCCGCTATCAAGTATTCAACAGCATTTAGATTTAAAAAAAATAATAATTGAATAATTGTAATGACAATTTCATTACACTCATCACTTTAATTCGAAATCCATATTCAGCCATATCTTAATGATTGGTATCTTATTAATAAATAAATAAATAAATAATTAACTGTACAAGTTTATTCAATCGCTATTTATTGTTTACATTATTATCTATTGTGTATATTGCTATTATTAATTGTTATTTGAATATTAAATCATGATTTAATTTAATCGTTTTGAGTTCATTTGGTGGTGCTAATAAAACCAATTAATGGTCACTGCTTGTAATGGCATACTGAGCGGGGATTGCCATTGCGCTGCCAGCACACGGCCCTCTGTCATCGTGGTTGACATGAAAATGTTTAAATAGAATTACCAGTGAGGAAAGAGTAGTTCTCTGTTTCAGTTCCACCACTCAGTGTATCTTAATCGCACCAGTGTGTTCAGTAAATTGTTTTGTAAGCAACATATCTATAGGAAGAGCCTTGGATCGTTCATTGAACTAGGGGATGTTCGGTATTCAATACCTCCTGGACAATGTGTATCCACTCCCACCCCTCATGTTGCCCAGTGAAAATCTGTTAAAATATGCTCTGAAACAGTAGCCATCAAAATATAAACTGTAACTAATGTGCCTAAATCAACCTAAAACTCACCTCTTTTTGATCCGTCTCTGTGGATTCAAAATAACTTTCCCCACCCTCTTCTTTATCACCGTAAAAGATATCTTCTATGAGCGTCCTTGCTACAAGTGGTGGGTTCGTGAAGTAAACGCCTCTGTCTTTATTCATTTCATCTACAGCATACACTAATTCTGGGCACTCAGTATTCATTACTGCCATTAAACCATATGATATAGAAGAAACTTCCTCCTCTTCCTCAATTTCAACGATTTCATTCCAAAAATATAATTTGATCAGATACTCTACTCCAAATTCACAACTACGAGCAGTCACAACCTTTCCAGGCCATACATCATTTCCAAGCAATCTGTATGAATTTAAAAATACTATGTCACCTTCTTGATACTTTGAATTGACCATCTGAAAATAAAAATACAATGAATATTAACCATTGGAATTTGTTTTGTAACAGAGGGCTTGAATTCGTGTGTCCTTGTTTATTGCCACTCAGCCGCATGTAGGGTTTATTGTACTTCCACAAGTGGATACACAAGTACAAATTTTCCAATAGTCACGAGATACTTTGCACAGTTCTATTACAATTTACATTGGTCAAATATCTTTTTGACCAAATCATAACTGAGATACAGAAGTTTGAAGATATGATTTTTTTTTTAAATCATCGAATATTGCAGAACAATGCAAGATTTTTCCAAATAACTTTAATTTTCCTAAATTTCTATGTGAATAATAACAGGTCCCCTCATTTCAATGGCAAGGATAGTCAAGAAAATATTTCATCCTCTCCTCTCATAAGAACTACCTTTCCAAACACTATTAAAAAGTATTTCTATTTATTTACATAATCCTTTACCTTTTCGGTGCTAATGACAATTTCTAGTCATCCTGGAAGTTTTGTTCCTCCAGAGCAATGATGTCTTTAATTATGAAATCTTATTTTAAATCTGCTTCTGGTGAATTTTCAATACTTACAGATAGTACTGGATGTAGCCAATGATGACCCACCCGCCCATAAAAGGACGATGGTACTGACCCACCCATCCATACACGTACAGTGGTATTGACCCACCCACCCACCCATACAGTGTTATTGGCTTGTTAGGCCATACAGTGCAAATGTGGTGTCACACCCACTGACTGCGTGAAGGAAGAGAATATCCTGAGTGTTGTATTTGCAGAAATTGGACGGAGCCAGTCTTGTGAGATCAATGGATGATGTTCAGAAGGTGTTTTGAAACAGCATCCATGATTGTTACAATAGAGATTTCTCCTGAAACAGAAAAGAATATACAGGGTGATTCATGACGTTCTCCTTCAACTTCAACATATATATCACTGCCCTCCTACTTGATTATAGCAAGGCGTTCGACTGCCTAGGATATGACATAGTTGCAGAAAAACTAACAAAACTGGGGATACAAAACAAAGCAAAAGACTGGTTTTCCAGCTAATTAACAGGCTGGTCACAAATAGTAGAAGTGCAGAACACAAGTCACGGTGTGACAACTACTCACAGATCCCTCCCACTGCCTATCAACCGGGGAGTCCCTCAGGGATCTGTCCTAGGTCCAATACTTTTCGTACTGTTTGTAAATGACTTCCCTAGGCACATCCACGATCAGCACACCACTTGTGTAATGTATGCTGATGACACAACATTATTAATTAGAAATGACACTGCTGAGGGAACATTCACGGCGGCCACAAACTCCCTTCAGAAGGCTCTCATCTACCGCAAAAGAAACGATTTAGCTATGAACGAATCCAAAACAATTTCAGATAAATTTCAGCAAGAAAAAAGGTCATATTATTAAGATACCCAACGTGTCAATGGAAAATTCTGCTACGCTTCTGGGTGTAACCATTGACAGTAAGCTACTGTGGACTGATCATATAAACAAACTATGTAACAAAATCAGCACTGGAGTGTTCGCCTTAAAGAGAATGAAATGGATTGGGACTCAGGAAGTGGCAAAAATAGCATATCATGCTCTAATAGAATCCCATATGATATATGGAATTGTTGTTTGGGGTAGATCATCAACTAGCAATGTCAAAAGAGTTCTCACACTTCAAAAAAAGCCATAAGAACTCTTGCTGAACTGAAACAGCAAGAAAGTTGCAGGCAAGCTTTCAAAACTCTGGGGATATTGACAGTCACAGCACTATACTTCTTGGAAGTAATTACTCATATAGACAAGCTAAATCTGGAAACTGAACAAGACTTTCACCATTATAATATACGGAATTCGAGGGACTACATATTTCCAATACACTGCATATCTCTGTATGAAAAAAAACCATCATACATCGGACGCAAGCTGTGGAAACACCTACCAACTACGATAAAACAACTTAAGGGAGCTGCCTTAAAAAGAAGCCTGCAAGTGTTCCTAGCAAACAAGCCAGTCTACACCCTACAAGAATTTACAAGCGAATGACAACAGAACTTGAGACCATAGTGGAACGACAACTAAAAAACCACTGTTAACATCACTTATGTATTTATTAGTTTTAAAAATATGACCCTACTATTCTATATGAATATGTATAAAGAAAAATGTCTATTGTCTATTGTCAACAGTACATTCTACTACCAAAAATTAATAAAAAATTTTATTTAAACACAGTTCTGAAAGCGCTTCATTAGTGAATTACAGCTAGTGAAACATTTCAGTAAGAATTATGGACAAAGATGAAATAACATTGTACACAACTTATGGAAAGATTAATAAGAAAGGAAATATTATGATTTCTAATGTAATTTGAGATGATAAAACTAAAGAAATAGGTATCAGAACTGTATCTTTAGTAGTTTTTAAGTAATTTGGGGTTAAATGCAAGAAGTTGGGGCAAGAAACTCTGTTATTTTACGTTAAGTGTACAATAACTTTGTTAAAAGGGAGAAAGTCATAACAATTTCATACATAATTTGTAGAACATTTCATTCTGAAAAGATTGATGTAAGCTAAATGAAAAACAACACATAAATAAGTACAAAAGTTTAACTTTATTTAGTATAATACATAAGTAATTTAACGGAAAAATAAGTGGTTTGGTCTAACTTTATACACCTTTTTATAAGAAATTTTTAAAATGAGGCCATCATTAATAGTGAGTGCATTTTAAAGCACATTTGTGCACTACATTGCTTGTGTCAATTTCTTTAATATATCCCTTTATCTGTATAAACAAATCCATAATAAGGGCAATTAATTCTTCCAGAGAATTAATATTTGTTTTTCATCTACCCCAAATACAATAATCCAATGAGATAGACCTGGTATTATTGGTAGTCAAGATTACAGCCCTCCACGACCAACTAATTTTTTAGTGAATTTATTATGTAAGATAGCGGTTAGGCTCGAAAAAAGTTGTGTGGTGCTCTATCATGCTGGAAATACAAGGTTCATCTAATATGCAAAGGAACATCCTCGAACAGCTGCGGCAACTCTTCTTGGAGGAAGTGCAAATAAAATTCAGTATTTAGGCGGCCAGGTAATATTAACGGACCAACCAGCTGATTTTGTAAAACACCACATTATTGGCGCTAAATCTGTATTGCAATTTCTGTTCCACTACCTCATGAGGATTTTGTTCTGCCCATAAATACTCATCAAGCAAGTTGTTGATACCATTTCTAGTAAATTGACCTCATCCGTAGATAAAATATGCTTGTAGAGTTGTTGATTAGTATTTAAAAAATTAAAAAACTCCAAATGAAGTGGACCATCCCCTGGTTCTAGATGATGGACCTTTTGTTTTATAAAATGGGTAAAATTCATTACAATTTTTAAATTACCTCCACACTAATGGTTGCGAAACTCTTATTTGTATCTTAAGATGTCATGTATTTATACTGGCATTTTGTAGCTTACCATTACTACCAAAACACAAGTCAGACATGAAAGTTAGAAAAGCATTGTTGATCAGCTGTTGTTTAAGTGTTACCAACTTAAGAAGTAAAAATGATATTGTGATACATTATGTTGCATAGTACAGTAGATAGTAAAAGAAAACTATTTTTTTATTTATTAAAATTTATATTTATTTCTTTATACTAATTTAAATTTAATAATAATTAATAATAAAAAATGATTTATTAGACACAAAAATTATGATTTCATTATCTTCATCTAATTCTTTTCTTGCAATTACTTATATATTATACTAAATTAAGTTAAACTTTTGTACTTATTTATGTGTTGTTTTTTACTTAGCTTACATCAATCTTTCAGAATCAAAGTCTCTACAAATTATATATGAAATTTGTATGATTTTATTACCCTTTTAACAAAGTTATTGTACACTAAACGTAAAAAACAGAGTTTCTTGCCCCAATTTCTTGCATTTAACCCCAAATTACTTAAAAACTACTAAAGATACAGTTCTGAAACCTATTTCTTTAGTTTTATCATGTCAAATTACAATAGAAATCGTGATATTTCCGTTATCATTGATCATTCTTCTTTTCTTACATATCTTCAGTTGTGTACAATGTTATTTAAATCTTTATCGATGATTTTGACTGTAATGTTTGACTGGCTGTAATCATTAACGAAGTTTTTCAGACCTATATTTATACAATATTTTTATTTATTTTTGGCAGTAGAGTGTGCTGTTGAAGTGGGGGGAGAACTTTATGAATCATCCTGTATACATTTTCTTTCATTGCACACAGCAATCCTAATAATTTCAAATATGAATGATAAAGTAAGAATGTGATAAGAAATTCATAATGATATACAGTAGGTTGATATTCCTACTTAAGTAATAGAACAAAAGTGTGAATGGTACTGAAAGTACTTATCTGGTTTAGTCATGTTCCAACTCCAAGCAAATGGTACTGGTAACTATAGTTCTTCTTCATTCTCTAGCCTTGTCTGAACTTGAATGTAGCTACGGATGGAGTGATACTTGACAGCGTCATATGAAGATGGCAATCTGGTGAGTAGAAATTTTGGTTTGGACACTCCACACAAGAATACTTGGTATCGTAGTTCCTCCAGGTTGTCACTGTCTACATCCATGGACCGTACAATTTTGTTAGAAATTCTCCCTTGCTTCCAAAATTTGATGCTGTGTTGTGTAAGGGTCTTGAAAAACACTAACCATTCCAGAGAACACATGATTTATGTCAGGAACCTTCATTAGTCTTTTTCTTTCTCAAACCAAAGGGTGCAAATGTGGAGTCACACCCTATGACTGTGTGAAGGAAGAGAATATCCTAAGTGTTGTATTTGCAGAAATTGGAAGGAATCAAAAGATTGGGTGCATTTCCTCTCTGAAGTTTTGAAAATAAATGTTGTTTTTGGTCAAGGCTTATGCAGTCAACAAAACCAAAAGATCAATCAAAATATTCTTTTGTTATTGTGACACTGCCAAATTCTTCAGCTTTTGATGTAGCAGTTTTTACAATAAGAATATCAGAATTTTACGTAACCTACCTTCTTGAATTATTTTTGCACGCATTTCAGGCACCAGAATTGCAATGATTAGTTCGTGTTATAATATGTTTTAATATTAAGTATTTAGCATTTATTAATAATTCATCGACTGAATGACTCAGCCATCACCCACAGGCAGTATTCCATGTGGTGGCTTTCTTATATTGTTTGAAAATGTTTATGTGTACAATTATTTTGAGATCAATAAAAAATATTATTATTATAATTATTATAATAAGATTTTGCTTGTTGATGTCATTGAATAAGAATTTTTCTTGTGAAATTGTAATATGAGGTCTGTAAATAAAGTAGTGAGACTGGTTTGATATTCCGTTTTGTTTACAATATATTAACTCTTATCTCCTTCAAAGTAGTTCTCTTGGGTTCAGTCGTCCTACTCCTTGTAGCAGTGTTTCAGCTGGTCAGTCACATTTCGTTATATTTTTTCTAAAATTATATCCTTTGAGGATGCTTTTTAGTTTAGAGAACAGGAAAAAGTCACAAGGACTCAAGTAAGGAAAATTGAGTGGTTGAAAAAACAGCTGGAATGTTTCTTCTTGTCAAAAACTCAGTAATTGAGAGTGGAATGTCGCAAGGTGCATCGTCATGATGCAGCATCCAGTTGTCTTTGATGGCTGGTTTCACACACTTGACTCTTTTCAGTAGCCTTTTAAGGATTTTATGATAAAAATTTTGATTTACAGCTTGCCCTGCAGGTAAAAACTCTATATGAACAATGTCACTGGAATCAAAGAAATAATCAGCATGGTTTTGACTTTGGATTTGTTCATTTTTGCCTTTTCAGACGAGGTGAATTGGAAATGTGCCATTCTTTACTGTGAAGTTTTCACATAACCAATGTGAGAATTACAAACCATCTAAAATGTGGTACCTGGTGCCTTGTTAACTAGTTATTGGTGGTTGGATCTACTGCAGTAGATACCAACCACCAATAACTGCAAATTTTCTGTTTCTAACATCTTCTACTAGTACTAGTACTAGTACATGGTCCTAATAATGTTTCACACAATTCTGACTTCCAGCTCTTGAGAATCCTTCTGTGAAGAGAAACATTGAAAAGGGTGCTAGCTTGTATTTAAATAAGTCCCTAAGGTCAGCATCTACCTGTTTGGTGATGCAAACTCGTTGAAAGAGAGTTAGAGGGAGTCTTTCAATATTTTGTTGTCTTTAATTTTCAGAACATGGAAAATTGAGACTAGACTTACCACCTTATTTTGGTGGTTCAAATGTTCAAAATTATTCCCCTCTGTGGTCATTGTCTTCAAACAGGTGATGCCAATACTTCTTGCTAGATAACATTTTACATCATCATATGCCAGTTCACAGATGGTATTGTGCCAATCAACTCTTCAGTCTCAAAAATGGTTCATGTTCAGCCAACCAAATACTGAGTTTCACAATATCAATATTTTCCATGGCAACACAGGTAAGTCTAAGATCCATGTGCTGCTCAGATGTCTCTGAACGCATTCAAGTGAACACTTATAGCTGCTCATAAACACTTTGATGGAACTGCTTGCTCATAATCCATCAAAATAGCACACTATCTCTCATCCCTGACCTCGACTCAACCCGCCATAACTCTTCATGGGCATCACATTTGAGTCGGAAAGGTAGTTCTGATGAAAGAAGGGTATGATTTATTTTCTTGACACTTCTGGGCATTGAAATGTGAGAGGACCTGTTATTGCTCACACAGAAATAAAGGGAATAACAGCGAGAAACATCTTGCCTTATTCTGTAATTTTTGATAGGCCTAATTTGTACAAAAAATCACATCTTCAAGTTTCTGTATCTCAGTTATAATTCAGTTGAAAAAGACATTTGACCAATGTAAATTGAATGAAATTTTATGTTCTTCAACTTAGTGAGCAACTGCTTTTGTATGAAAATGCATGGTTTAGAGCAGTGTTTCTCAACCTGGGGGGCGCGCCCCCCTGGGGGGGCGTGAGAGAATTTCAGGGGAGGCGTGTGGGTACAAAGAAAAAAAATTAAAAAATATATATTTTGTTAAAAAACATAAACTTTCAAAACCATCAAATAAACTTTCGTATTTAAATATATCTGGATTTTTATTTTGCATCCCAGCTTTTGCTAACATAGAGTTAGCATCGTCAGTTTCATAATTTCACTGTTCTAACTTGAACCAACCAATTAATTTACTGGAGGGGAGACGTGAGCTATCTTCAGTGTTCAAAGGGGGGGCCAGTGCTAAAAGGTTGAGAACCGCTGGTTTAGAGGTTACAAGCCAAAAGTTGAAAAAACGCGAAATGTTGGGGTTCCCCCCACAAAAATTTACAGGTTTTTTAAGGTCTAAACTTGGAATATACTACCCAGTTTCATTCCATAAGATAATTTTGTAATGTTGTGCATCCCTGCCTTTTCCATCACCTGCTGCCTGACTAAAAGAAAAGTTAGGAAAAAAAATGAAAAGCTTTTGAACAAACCCAAAATAAAACAATAGCTGCAGTACAGTACTCTACCAGATACCTAAACTTCCCAAATGTTTCCTAGTTAATCTTTGAAATCATTTTAGATAACAAATTTATTGAAATATACAAAATAAATGTAATATTTAACATCATAAAATTTAAACATTTATTTGATCACTAAAAACATTTACTTTTCACAAACATGCAGTAATACGGATAGTAATTATGAAGGAATAATGATTATTTGTAAAAAATTACATCAGTTACATTTTAGATGAGAAAAACGTGAGCATAATGGTTCAAATGGGCATATTTAGTTAATCTAAATAAATCTAATCTTAAGCTGATTAGATTTATTTAGAACCAACAATTTTTTCAATTGACATCCAAGAATAAGCAGACACAGGAACATGCCTTATATGCTAAGTTGCCGTTAGTAAAATAATTTTAACTCTAGAAGAATACCTAGTATTGTAAGGATGAGAAATTTTTTGGAAAATATTATTTAAATTATCATATACCGTATATTAATCAATATGTATTTAATACAGAGCTGTCGAATAGTAAGCACTGATGTTTTTTTAAATAGAGCATCAGTCAGGTGTTGTCTATGAGTAACAGCAAGAGACTCGAGAATAGTTTTAATAGAGCATCAGTCAGGTGTTGTCTATGAGACTCAAGAATACTTTTAATAGAGCATCAGTCAGGTGTTGTCTATGAGACTCGAGAATACTTTTAATAGAGCATCAGTCAGGTGTTGTCTATGAGACTCGAGAATACTTTTAATACAACCCCTCATGCTAAAAGTACAAAAGATAATAGATTGTTTATAAGCAAATAAAAGCAATGTTTTCTTTCACAGTTAAAATTCCATTTATTTGTCTGAACTCTGGTGCTTAATTCCAGACATTGTTTTTAATATATTGAACATTATATATATTACAAAATTTAGGAGTTATTTTTACCTAGTAGAGTAAAAATAACTCCTAAATATTTGTACGAGTCAACTTTCTTGATACTATCATATACACAATTATTATCTAAAAAATCATAACACATGTATTACTAGATCATCTAAATTATAGTCTGCAACATTGCTTATAAAATATGCCAAGAATTCAATTTTTGAAATATAGTTAGAGAGTTTATAGGTTCAACCATTTTTTATCATCATGCAAATCTTTATATTCCTTTGTAGAAAATGAGGGTACTGTATTACTAGTTAAACAGCATTTTTATACATCTATAAATATAAACGCCAAATACTGCACCATTGACTGACTGATCAACGTTTCTAAAAAACTATAAGGTTTTTGGACCAAGAAACTTGGCACAAATTTTCCTTATATGCACAAGATTTGTATTCAGAGAGGATTTTAAAATATTTTCTCCCAGAGGGCTAAAATAAGGTATATAATAAATATTCTGATACCGGCCAATCAGAGCCTTTGTTACCATTCACCTTAGGAATGGGAGTTTAGAATGTTGCAACCAGGTTGCTATGTTTAGAGTGATGCAATTGTCATTATCTATTATGAGAAATATAATGTGATTGGAAACTTGACTGAAAGAAAATAGGTTATACATTTTGGTAAACTCAGCACTTCATTATTTTACTTTATATTATTACTTTACAGTACAAGTAAACGTCACACAACACAAATTTATTACAATATAAGCACAAAATGCACAAATATATTACAATACATTCTTTTGTAAATCCCTCTGGTCTGAGGAAGGTGAGCGTGGTTCACAGAAATCGATCACCGTAATATTTGTGCATTTTGTACTTGTATTGTAATATATTTGTGCATTTTGTGCTTATATTATAGTAAATTTGTGTTGTGTGACGTTTACTTGTACTGTATATATACCAACATATATTATGCTAATTAAAAAACTCATTGTTGCTTTGTGCAAAAATGAAAATAGCAAGTCAAGAAGAATTGCACACTGACTGCTGAGAGGGTGATGCTAGTGCTAGGTAATAAGCAGACGGCGGACTGCAAGTATTATGAAATGGACAAGAGCAGTATCTCTGGAAATTGTGTTAAGAGTATAGCACAATAGGAGCGGCTGTAGCTAAGGGGCTAAGGCGTTGACTTGCCACATAATCGGTCTGGGTTTGATTCCCAATATGACCACTAACACCTTTTGCCCTGCCGCTCCCGTGGTTAGGAAGTCAGGTAAAGCCGTTGGTCACTAGGTTAAGTGTTAGAGATAGCTTCTTAGCTCTAACTTCGCCTGGTAAAATAAGATGAACTTTAACTTTTTTAACAGACTTAAACCATGATTTAGTCAAGGAGATTAAGTACTTAAAAAGAATAAGCAAATCAAACATCTCAGAAACACCACTAAGACCTGTTCAAATTTTAAACAAGCTCGTGGAATCAAATGTGACATATCAGTTCCAAAATGTGTGCATTGGTCTATAAATTTTCTGTTGCCTACCAGTTTCCTTTTGTTTCCTTTTTCAGCAAGGTTAAGAAACCAAAAAAATCAAGTTTTGTTTGACATGTTCTATGCATAGAATGAAATAAAACTATTTTTAGTTGATTTTTACATTTGATTAATTAGTTTCAGTTTTGTTAATTTTACTATGTACACTTTACAGTATTCACTCCGAACACTGATTTCCCGTTATTCATTTCAGACACCTCATGAGACTCACCTTATATATATATACTGCTTGTCCCAAAAGCCCTGGTATTGGCCAGATATCTTTCTTATTAGATTATTATAAAAAACCTTTTACTATCACAGAGTAGTGATACAATTTTATCACATCATGCCATCACAACTGAAATTAATATACTTTTGTCCAAAATATGATTATCAAGTTTCTTTATTTTAGGTTTTCTAATAAGAAATACATTTGACTATTCCAGGACATTTGGGACCCAGTATGTTTATATATTGCATGCATATACGTGAAATGAACTCAATTTGTTTCTCCTAATACAGTATCTCGATAACTAATACAGTTTAAGAATTGCTTTGTGAATAAAAGCTGTTCCACACGTTACTAAAGAATTAATCAAGCAAAACAATGTATTACAAATAATATTTAATTTCTCAAATTGAATAATTTCGGAGTAATTAGAATATATGTTGTTAAAATAAACCTAGTAAGTTGGTGAGTCATTATTTATCAGGAATATGAAAAAAATAATAAATAACCAAATCCACACATAAAATAAGCAATTAGTTAATGCAATCTTAATCCCTATGTTATTTAATACTAATATTTAAGTCCTCCTGAAACAAAAAAAGTGAGCTGGACTTTGAAGGATGAAAATTACTATTTAACACTTATTTATTTCACAATTAGATTAGAACTTCCCCAAAATTAGAAGAAGTATTGAAGTAGGCCTGTAGTAAAAAAAAAAGAGAAAATTCATAATCCAGATGGAAAGTTATTGATTGTTATTGACTGACAATAAACAGTTTTCAGTAACTTAATTATTACTCATTAAATTACTTTAGCTATCCTCACATTTCTCTCTTCTAATATTGAAACAATTATATGACCAAGGGGGAAGTTAAGATTGTTTGTATATTCCTTGTAAAATGTGGTTTGGTTTCCGCCTTTTAAAAATGAAGAAACTAACATTTCTTATCTATAAAATATATCTTATTTTATTTTTGATGACAAAAAGGCCCCCGAAATAGTGTTTTTAATAATTTAACGCAATGTATTTTTTTCTCTTGGTAGAAATAAATCACAATCTTCATTTATCCTTGGTAGTCCTATATACTAATCCACCCACCCTCCCTCATAGATATGACACTCCTCTCAATTCCAATCCTCTGATAAATGTTTTTGGTGGCTGGGTATGAGGATGGGAATTTAATGAAGAGATTTGCCAAGTTGTAGTGAATATTTACAGTTCCAGACACAATATTTTGATGTTATGGATGGAATGGGTCTTTGACTCAGGTGGTTATCATATGGGAATTCAGAGAAACAATTTTCGGGGTTCAAGATTCTTCCAACCCTCAAAAGGAGATGAGATGTTGGCTATTGCTAGGTTTCATTTAAAATCTATATTCAAGCTGTAGTCTTATAGATCTTGAAGATAGGCTAAAACTCTTAAAATACAATAATACCAATGAAAAGGTAATACGTGACTTGAAAATGGTTTAAATTCTACTCATACAGTAATGGTAAAATCAGAATGCCTAAACTAATCCAAAATTGTTCTGAGCATTTCCCTTACACTCTTTCATCACTATCTTCCCTTCCATGAACAGTTTGTAGAATTGATTAAGCGTCAATTTAAAATGCGTTAAAAAGATTACAATTTTTCTGCCATAAAAGAAAAATACTCTCCTCTACAACTATGAAAAATATGATTAGATGAAGATGATTTCATCTTGTATTCAACTATGATTATAACTTGAAATTAAATGTAATGCTAAATACAGAGTTTTTCTGGTGTATGAACAATTTTTATTCAAATTGAGTTTGTTCTATTTTAATGACAATTATATTGTTGAAGTTTCATGTATTGTTAAGATATCCGTATTTAAAATAACGATATTAAAATAAATAATGAAGTAGGCCTATTAAATAACAAATAAACAAACTATTAGACAAAGTATCCTACAATCAGCGGAACAGAATTTTGGCGTCAACATTTCTATATTCATCTATTAAGATAATTAATATAACAAATCAACTCAAATAAAATCTAAATTTCCCAATCATGGGGAAAGTTGAAAATAATAGACATAAATTGAATTTGTTTTATGGGTTGAGATTAACATATTCCATCCATTGAAATTCAACAGTAATATACCAAATATAGATTAAAAACGTCATAATATTACAAAACAATTGAGATCTGAGTCAGATGTTAGTAGTAGACATTTTGAATTAGTGGTTTGTTTAGTCTTTTAGAACAAACACCTAAGATTTAATTTTACAACTAGGCCTATTTTATTTATTAAACTATGTAATAAATAAAACAGGTTAAGGTTGAGTGGAAGAGAGGACTTAATAGTCCTAACTCCCCCTAATAAAGACAATTTTCATTTCATGTAATTTATGGTTTGGGCGATGTTAATTATAACATCACTTAGGCTTACTTATGAATTGTATTACCTTTTAATTTACTAAACATAAAATTTAAAGCTTTGATTAATATATTAGAATTACAATATAACTGGTGACATTAGGATTGATTAACTTAAGACTAATATCAACGAAGACATTATTATGACTAACCAAATCAAACGTTATTCAACGGAAGTAACTGCTCCCGCATTCGGAAATGCAAAATATAAACAGTGTTGCCAATACGGTTTGGTTATTTTAACCACTTCTTCTGAAAAAATTACACACAGTCACCACTTGGTTTAGCCTTTAAAGCTCAATTCGACGTATTTTCACCAGTTACCAAAACTATATGTTTCAAAGCAATACTATATAAAATAAAACAAATTATAAAATTGCTCAAAATATAGCTACGAAACGCACGACAGCTACACTTGTTGTCAAAAACTCTCTTGAATTACTTTCTAGGAGTTTTTGAATAAACATTTGGGAAAGCCTGACAACTTTTCTCTTGTAATGGACGACGTTCCTGGGGTTCAAAACAGAAATGTGCTTTAATAGTAATCTCTTAAATTAATTACTCAACAGGTTCTGTCAAAACAATTTTTTGTTTGTATCAGCTGAGAATCTGATCAAGACTTTGTGATTTGCTTCAATGAATCAAAACGTATACCATTTAGAAACTTGGAGGGGTGTAGGTCTGATATAAAATTTTTGTAACCGTAGACTCGGCCGTGCACTACTAACCCAAACCAATGAATACAGCCCTATGTGTCATTCCTGCATCGAGTGACCTAATTTGAGCGAATGTTAGTAAGACGCCCTTTACAATGAGACTCTTCCTCGCCCCTCACCTACCTCCGCTTCCGGAGTCCGAGTCTACCATTATAACAATTCAACTATACCACCAATGTAATAACAAGCAAACATAATTAATTTTTTTGTGTACAAGAGAAAACCCTCTCAAATATTGCATACTATATTAAATGGAATATACATAACATATGATATATTTGGCTTCTAATACATCGTTTCTCATTTTAGCAGAAGCTATGGAAGATAAAAAATATTCAAGGTATTCCAAGACCTTTTCATAGTGTATTCCATACAAGATTGTTGTTCGTTAAGCAGGGCGTGGATATTATGGATCAGCATGCTTCTTTAGAATCATATTTTATATTGTTTGTTCATGGAGAGCATTTCTCAATAATGGAATCTGGGTAAGTATTGAGTTTACAAATCTCTAACCTTGAGTTTATTCCTTATACGTAAGAAATCCTGAATGATTGTAGTATCTTACATCTGGGTGAGTATTGAGTTTACAAATCTCTAACCTTGAGTTTATTCCTTATACGTTAGAAATCCTGAATGATTGTAGTATCTTACATCTGGGTGAGTATTGAGTTTACAAATCTCTAACCTTGAGTTTATTCCTTATACGTTAGAAATCCTGAATGATTCTAGTATCTTATCATAGTGAGACTCAGCTCCTTCACAGATTGAAACCTGACGTAGAAATAACGTTATATGATTTATGTTTCAATTATATAGACGTAGCTTACCGTTACGTTAGGAAAACATCCTCTATAGGTTTAACATACTAATCTATACAATATTTTGAGACTGGAACCATTTATCTGCTGGCCCAATATTCACGTAATGAAGTGAATATTGGCCCAAATGTCAAGAAGTAAGATATAGGGACATTTTCCAAAACCTGTCTCCACTTTGAGATCAAACTCACATCTGAAATTAAATAGGCTACCAACTCGACTTATCTATTATCTTAAGTCGAGTATTTAGTATGATGGACCTCTCAAGAATGTTTTGTAAAGTCTATGTCTGCAGTTTTGAGAGACTTCACCATGGTAAAATACGTAAGTCACGTAGATCTCATACAAAAAACACAGGTAGTTAATGAAAGATGTAATATCAGATCGTGCAGACAGAACAATTGACTTAGATATATTACCCCTGCGGAACTGGCGCCAAGTTACAGACCGAGCGCTGTTGTAATGGTTGGCGTGGGTGAAGTGACCATCCCTCTGTATGAGTAGCTGCATCCCTCCTCAAGTCCTCATGCTAGTGACTGACGCGCAGTCGTCGTTCCTGCATCCCTTGTGTGTGTGTGTGTGTGTGTGTGTGTGTGTGTGTGTGTGTGTGTGTGTGTGTGTGTGTGTGTGTGTGTGTGTGTGTGTGTGTGTGTGTGTGTGTGTGTGTGTGTGTGTGTGTGTGTGTGTGTGTGTGTGTGTGTGTGTGTGTGTGTGTGTGCGCGCGCGTGCGTGTGCCCGTGCGCGTGCCCGTGCGCGTGTGCGTGTGTGTGTTTATATATTCGCGTTTCGGGTCTGTCAGTCTTGGCGCCAGTGCTCGCGTTACTTTTTTTTCACGTTTGTAATTTTAAATTTATTATATTTAAGTGAATGTGTATGCAATTTACAAGAGAATATGTGTTATTTTTGTGCATTATATCTGTTGTTTGAGTTATGATGGCAAGTGAAACAGAAAAAGAGAGGAGGCTTCTGGACAATGTACAGAATAATATTTCTGAAGAGAAGTTTGATAATTCCGACCAGGAGGAGAAAGATTTTATCAATGGATTTGTAGAAAAGGTGAAATGAGACAACATACTACGGTACTGTAAAATACAGTTTTAGTTTGTTTGTCTGGCATGCCTCCTAAATGCCCGAATGGCCCAATTATATTAAATGGAAATTATATTAAACGTTTTAGAGTAACTGTTCATTCCTTGTTTTGAAAGTAAATATTTGAGTTTTTTTTATATAAAATATGCACTATTTTCAATTACAAACCTTAACTAATTTTGACTTGAAAACTGTTGTTTGTATTTTGTAATTTTTTTCAAAAACCTAACATTTTTTGTAAACATATTTAAAATTGTTCTATTATTACGTAAAGACAAGAAAATAGCTTTATTTTCTTACATAAATATATTTATTAGTAAACACATTTATAGAAGAAAAATCAATTCAATTAAAAATTACCTTTATTTCACAAAAAAACACATGTAAAATAGTACAAAACTAACTTAACCTAATAAACAATAAACTAAACTGTCTACTTTATGTAAACTAAAATACTTTTTGTGAAAAAAAGTTCGGCACCCCGAAGGAAAAGCCTGTGTTGGGGTTACCTACATTATAAAAAGAAACAAATTAATTTGCTTTGAAAAGAGAGATTATACGTCGGCCAAGAAAATAATTTTCTTACAATATTCTTAAAAATTTAACAAAATAATCAAAATAATAATACACTTGTGTGTACTACAGCATGAAATATTATTGACAGATTTCACTTACTATTATTGACAGATATACTAACAATTACACCAATCTTTACAGCATATGTTTCCAAGTACGCATTTGCACACACACGCACGCACAAAAAACCACACACACATATCACCTTTTGACAGTTTCAAAGATAGCTAAGTGACAATTCTTAAAAACTCCTCACAATACTGTACAGAAAACAAAAATTGTTTCAATGTTTTACAAAATTGATTTAAGTTGTTAAAAGCACTTAACCGTACAGAAACTAAATTATAAATTCTAGGAGCATTCCAAGTAAATGACTGCTGACATACTGTAAGTCTCGTTTTAGGTACTTGGAATAGTAAACGCCGAAAGTTATATTTATTGTTATTTTGAAAAATAGTTGTAGAGCTTCGAATAAAGACAATTTTTAAAACTTTGTAAATGTAAAGATTTCGAATTGGAAGAATTTTCAACTGTAGAATATGAGGCCAGGAAGAAGTTAATCTACGGGACTTGGTAATGATACGTATGAGTGATTTTTGAAGGATGATGAGAAGATATAACCATTGATTATATAAACCTACAATAGATAAACCATCTAATAGGAATATTTGTGCCAGTACTTTTGTTAGTTTGTGTGGCCCGCAACCACAGCTGGTTTAAACTGCATTACATTTACATGGGGCTACACTAGCGCTCCACAATGGACCACAAAAACTGCTGATATTTTGAGACTCGAAATTTAACATTGGATGGTAAATCTATTTGTGTATAAAACCAATTATATAACGTAGAAGCATAAGTGCCACCCCAACATGCAAGGCCATAACTCAGTCTGGAGCTTACTAGAGCATGATAAACTTCTAACAACACTTTACGTGGACAAACATCACGAAGAAAATGGAAGCTCCTTACGCTTCTTAACATTTCCTTTTTCACTTTATTTACATGACCTCTCCATGACAAATTTGAATCTATTACAAGTCCCAAGTAATTAATTCCTTCTTCTTTGGTAATTCTAAGGCATGAACAATTTGTATGACTTTTGCAACATAAATCATGATAAATCACAATTCGTTATACACAGACTGTCTACTACTTACGCTGAAAATCATATATTTAGTTTTCTCATTGTGAACCATCGTCATAAATGTGTTTAGACTTATATTAAATATTTTTAATATTTAATTTTGGGTCTGTGAGACTTGGCGAAGACAGTTGTACGTACCCTCAATGACTGTAAAATAACAATGAGTGAAACAGATAAAAACATCCACCCATGTGAGTATTCCTCTTCATTCCACAGAATGGTATATACAGAGTGGCCGCACTGTATATAAAGGGACTATTGTCAACCGAACTATAGTCATTAAAAAGTTTACATCCATAGTGCAGTGGCATAGCCAAATTTGGGTTACCTAGGGTCAGAACCCCCCTCCCCCCCTAAAGGAGATTATATCCCCTCCCCCCTTATAAAAAATAACCAGAAGTAAAACTATGTTTTCGCTAATGACGTTATTTAATAATGTATTTCTATTTACTTCATCGGTAATTTAAAAGAGCCGTGCTATTTTTCAAAATAAACCAAATATATTAGTTAGAATTCTGAATCTAAATACCAGCTGTTGTACAAGCAAGGCCGGATTTATGATTTTGCCGCCTTTATAATGTTCCAGTCTAATGAATAAATATATTCTAAACCATTATTTTGTACAAGGGTACACAACACAACAAAAACAGTAAAAACACTCAACACTTCCTGTGATTCTTAGATTGTGACGGTTTACTAAGTCGGCGCAGACATTAGTACATGTGCACCCGCTGTTTGAAGGATGTTTTCTAAGGAACTAAGAGGCCTACGGAAAATCTAATCACACCATTGTATTTCCCGTTTAACTGTACGTTATTAAGTATGAATTTTTCAGTCCATAACAAGATTTAATAATTTTTATCCTAGTTGAAACAAAAAAGTACCGTAATTTAAACTAGCTTTCACTGTAGGCCTACATCACATTTACACCATTATTTCTAAAAAGCTCGTTCATGTATCACATTTATGTTTTAAAATGTGGTTGATTAAGAAGGTTTTCTATAATTTTTATCAATTTTAGAATTTTAACTTTACGAGAAAAAAGTTCTAGTCAATTCCCTGAAACATTGTTTCATCGGCTTCTAGAGGTCGTAAAATTAATTTCTTGGTCTGGTTATAATCCTTATGACATGTGTAGTTAAGATACTTTATTTTCATATTTGTAAATAAATGCAATGATTTTAAATTGATTTAAATAAATTTAAAGTTATTTTTAACCTATTTAAAATCATGCATTTACTTACACATATGAAAGTGAAGTGTGATAACTACACATGTCATAAGGATTATAAACAGACCAAGAAATTAATTTTACGACCTCTAGAAGCCGATGAAACAATGTTTCAGGGAATTGACTAGAACTTTTCTGGAAAATTTAAAAGTCTAAAATTGATAAAACTATATAAATGTATTAAAATATAAATATGATACATGAACGAGTTTTTTTATTAATAATGGTGTAAATCTGATGTATACTGAAAACTAGTTAAAATTACGGTACCTTTTTTGTTCCAATTAGTATAAAAATTATTAAAACTTGTAATAACATTTTAAAATGCATATGTCGTAACGTACAATTAAACGATGATAACAATGGTGTGATTATATTTTTCGTAGGCCTCTTAATTTCTTAGTAAACAACCTTTAAATTCGGGTGCACATAATTCCTGGGCCGACAGTAGTTGATATGCCTGACAGTGGTACAATACTCCTGGTGGAAAGAAACACCCAAGGTACGTCGAGGTCGCCTGACTTTCCGTACTACAACGCCTGAAGCTAGTGGCAACACTTACGAATTGCGTAGACATTCATAAGCATTCACATATTTTGAACTTTAATTTTGAGGAAAGTTTTCCATTTTAATTAATTTAATTTTTGCTACGTTAATGCACAGAATTTTGCCGTGGATGGACAATGTACCCATTAAAGGATATAAATAAATATTAATAAATCTTTAAAATTCATAATATTTTTAGATCGCCGCCGAAGAGTTCGTGTTAAAAATTTCCGCTTTTTAAAATCAGCCGCTTCGAGTTATAGCCGTCAAGCCTCCCTGTAAATACGGCCCTGCTGTACACGGATAGACTATAGTCCATGTCCAGATGTCGCCAACCATGACAGACAGACGACTGTGCTGGCCACACACCCTCTAACAGTGCGTACGAACGTGTAACCCTGTAGATTGTTTGACGTGTGGTCCGTTCCAGTCATGTTTGTTGTCGTTGTTGAACAATTAATCTGGCTGTAGTTTCAATTTGTCAACAGGACTTAAAATTATAAAATAAAAATTGAATTCATTCTGTTAAATAATACGTAAATTTTATTTCAAATTGTTGTTAAGTAAACAAGCAAATTAATTCTCTTATTTTCATTGCAGAGGTTTTTTCCTATATAACTTAGTCCTATGATTTACACACTTCAACTGCGTTAATTATAAGAAACTTACTTCTTAAAAATAAATCTAATGTCTGAAATTATTAAGTATATTTTAATCTAAATTTAAATATATCTTGACATATAATGAATTAATTTTTGTAACTGTTACAAATTCCCTATATATAACTGAAGTAATTTTTAGACCCATTAATAGAAAACAAAAAGGAAGAATTTAAATTAATAAAGGTTTGAAGGAATCTATGATTATTTATCACATGATAAAAAGTACTTAAATTATATTCTAACTAACCTACAATTTCTAAATACAGTATGCTCAAATTTTACGTCCAAAAATATCTTGAAAACACAATTGGGATCAAATTTCCAGCCTCTCCCCTCCACCCACCCCGAATCTTGGACCCTCCTTTTAGATATTCCCTGGCTACGCCAGTGATAGGAAAAGAATAAAGGAAAATGCAGACTTTATTGATCGTGCCATCAAGGAATTAGGGTAATAACTAGGGAGAAAACGCCCTACTAAAGACTAAACACACTCAAAATCCGAAGGCTATCCCTGCCAGCATAACACATGAGACAGCCACCTCCATTGATTGTATTTGCACCAATATACCTGACGGCAATGACACAAACATAATTATGACGGGACTATTCAATCACACTGCACACTTACAAAATTAACAACAGTTCACAGGCAACATTAAGAAGAAATTTCAGCCAAACCAATCTAAATCATTTAAAATACCTCTTGCTTAACAAATACTGGAACAATATCCCACCATGCTTCTGATACAGACAGCCTACAACATTTTTAATAATACAGTTCAGATAGCTCTTGATATCGTCTGCCCCATGAAAAAAGAGTACAGAGAAAGAAAATTGCAAAATGATAATATGACATTGAGGCTAAAGACCTCAAAGACATCTTTCTTACTAACATGAATAAATTTATGATGACAGGAAACAACCCAGATAAAGAAGACATGATAAGAAAGAAGAAGGATTATGACATGCAACATAAAACGACAAGCAAACTCAAAACTAATTAATTCAGCTGGTAACAAAAGTGGCATATTGTAAACAAAGAGAGAAGCATTAAAAAATATTACCCAGATGAACTGGTGAGGATACAAATAACCCCTCTACAGTCGCAGGCCACGTGTAAACAGATTTTTCAATGAAATAGCCGACTTGACATTAAAACAAAACAAAGAACACCTAACAGCTGACGTTAGTAATCAGGCAGACCATACTTCAGAAAGCAATATCAATACTCCACTAAATTTACAAATGACTAATAACAAAGAGGTTGCATCTATTATAAACTCCCTTAAGGTGAAGTCCTTTAGTGGAGTAGTTGAGTATTCATCTAAAATCATGAAGCACTGTGTGAATGAGCTTACACAACTTACAATCAATACATAGTTTACCCTCGGTGAATTTCCATTACCACTAAAACTATCAAAAGTCTACCCTAAACACAAAAAAAGACCAACTACTGATGTGAAAAATTATCACTCTATTTTTGTTTATCTTAACATTTTCAAAAATTAGATCTGATGGCACATCTAAATCACCACAACTTCCTCACTAATAACCAAAATGGGTTCTTATAAGAAAAGTCAACCTACTTGACTACAGCAAGGTATTTGATTACCTAGTACATGATATAATTGCAAGAAAGCAAACATTCCAATAGTCGAGGTGCAAAGCACAAGTTGTGGTGTCACAACCACATACAAATCTAACCCACTGCCTGTCTGCGGAGTACCTCAAAGATCTGTCCTTGGCCCTGTTCTTTTTGTACTATTTGTTAACGATTTCCCTGAACATGTTCAAGACCAACACACCATATGTTTTAAATATGTTGACAATACAACACTCCTATTCAGAAATGACACTGCTGAAGGAATCCATATAGCAGCCCCAATTCTCTTAGTAAAGATCTTAATTATTGTACGACTTAGCTGTAAATCTACTAAAACAATTCAAGTGAATTTCAGCAAAGAAAAAGAGTGTATCCCTAACATACATGATATATCAACGCAAAATTCTCTTACTTTTCTAGGAGTTATTTTTTATAACAATCTCACATGGACAGAACATGTTAAAAATCTGTGTAAGAGGATCAACACTGGAATTGATGCCTTTCGACGTATTAATTGGGTTAGTGATCCGGAGGCCACATAAACAACATACTAAACTCTGGTAGAATCCCATTTAAGGTATGGAACTTCTGTGAGAGACATGTATCCCAGAGATACCCCACCTGTATTAGAATTGTACAGTACTTTAAGATGTACTGGCTTCTGTGGTCCTAATGTGATCATTAGCCAGTGACAACAAGAGATTTTTTTTCTTTTATAGAAAAAAGCTATAAGAATTCTTGCTGGGCTCGGACCTCAAAAGAGCTGCAGACAAACCTTTAAAATCCAGAGGATCTTGACAGCTACATCATTATATATTCTAGTTGTTATTTTATATATTGATAAGCTAAATCTGCAAACTAATGAGGACTAACACAAATATAATACAAGAAATTACAAAAACTACGTCCTGCCAATACATCGCACAACCCTTTACAAACAGAATCCATCCTATAAATGCCGGAAACTGTGGAACCTTCTAACAACATTGGTTAAGCAACACAAAGGGCCAGCCCTAAAAAGAAAACTACGAAACTTCCTTGTGAACAGACCAACCTACACACTATAAGTGCGAGAGAAGACGATCTGAGATGCAGTTCTGAACATTAACACTGTTTGTAGCTTAATTATGTGTATTTGTTCTCATGACACTATTGCTATTCTATATATATGTAGCGTATGGTTTTTGTCAGCTTCCATTTTATAAATTTAAAATTATATAAAAGCTGTGTTTTATACTTGGAAAAAACTCCAAAAGTAATCAGATTATAATAAAAGTATAACATAAATAAATAACAATTGATCCCTGTCACAAAGCTAAATCCAATCCATCAAGCCATTTAAGACCTGCCTCAATGGTTCTATTTATGCCAGCTAATCCCTCCGTAAAACACGGGATGATGTTGTTCTTGTCCACAGCAAATCTTTAAAGCTGTACGTACCCTCTGGGAAGTTCTAAATGAGCAACAAACCTGGTAGCTGGACCGTCACAAATTTGTTATCTCCCAGCTGTAGCAGCTACCACACAAAATTGCTATTCTATATGAATATGTAATAAAGTAATTTGTCTATTGTCATGTTACACGGATTGCCTGACCATAATGCATACAATGTGTGAATGATAAAATAAAGTACTCTACAGTACACTCAGAATTAAAATTGGAGAAAAAGGATTTTAATTGACAGTATTCATTACAAGGAAACTTAACAACTGACAAATCATTAAACCATACATATGAAAACTACAGTGTAGAAATCTAAAATTAATATAATCAACTTACAAATTGTGGGTTTAAATTAGCTTATTGTTTATGCTGCATATGACATTTGTATGGACATCTTTGAAAATAAAATATGGCTATAGTAACTGAATAACTGAATGTGAAGAGAAAAAATACTATGCACAGTTAAAATCAAATAAAAGATTGTGAAAAAAAGCCATTCAATGCAATCCTTTTCGCAACTTATATTTCTTAATTTATTTATAAATACAACAGTTACTGTAAGATTACATATACAGTCGTAGAATTACAAATTACACTAAATTTACAATTCAAGCAAATTCTTACATACTAACTATCAAGTCTATTATTAAATGCTTAAAAAATGAATGCAAATTATATTAATTACATATTGCCAACAGTTATTTTAGCAGTTAGTTATGTCTCATGTTACATTAGTTTTTCTAACAGTCATGTAACATAGTAATTTTAACTTTTACAAAGACTAAAAATTTGAATTCAATTTTTAATAAAAAAAGAAAGTTTCATGTAGGCCCTATATATCTATGTTTTCCATTATTAGCAATCAGAGAGTGTGTTTCCTAATTCATGCTGCAGACTCTTGAGATGTTGTTCCTTGTATGAAAAGAAACATAAAATCATAGGGGCCATATCTAAATTATATGACGCTAAAATCGGGCTTTTCAGCCCCCCTCCCCCCGTGTAATGGTCATACCCAACCCCTCTCAAAAATTACATAACACTGTCACTCCCCCCCTCCAATATTAGTCATCCATTACGTATTTAGATTTATGATATTCATTGTTTTGAGTTTGTTTCGCTTGTTTTCTAATGGGGGGAGAATGTATTACTGATCTTAATAGCTTGTAATTTTGGGAAAAACGGTCAAATTTTGTGAATGAATTCAAACAAATTGTTGAGGTTTAATAGTTACGTAACGCTGTGCAGAAACCCCCTACCCTACCCCGGAATGATATATAACGCTGCCAAAAACACCCCTCCCCCCTAAAGGCGTTACGTAATTTAGGGATGGGTAGTACATGGGTCTATTTCTTTTCCTTTAGTCTCTGTCTATCCGGATGTGATTTTTTCAAAAAAAGTTGATCACGACTTGATCAAATCTAAAAAAATGTTAGGTAAACATCTGCCTGGTGGTTTGCCTTTTATAAAGAGTGTTTTTATAAGAAAGAATTTTTGTGCATATCTAAATTTAGCAATTTAGTCAAAATTCTCTTCACATAAAATTCAAACTCTGTCAATACAACTTGCAGACCTACCTATCCTGAAAAGTAAATTTAAATTACATATTAAGCTTAGTTCTTTATTAATAATTGATCAGTTTGTCACTGTATTCTTACAGTCATGGAAGAGGTATGACAAAGGAAATGAGTGAAATAAGTAAAGAAAAGATAAAACATGAGGGACAGTGATGCCTAACGCAAGTCTGCTACAAGTAGCTGAGGCATCAAAAGCTACTATAAACAATGTGATTGTACTCATAGGTGGGACAAATGATACCATTTTATGAAAAATTATATATATATACTGATACTTCAATGATATAATGTTCTCAAAATTCAAACTCTTTCATAAAATTTATTTTTACATTTTATTAGTATATTGGAGAGATGGGACATCAGCAAACTTACCTTAGAAGACAAGTCCACTTACACCACAGTAGTAGTAAACAAACAGTAATGACACATGTTGCACAAATTTATGCATTTTAGTCTTAAGAATTTTTGACGATTCGCCTGTCTAAGGAAAATTCCCCATGTGGATATAATGTGTTGTACAAAATAAATAAATAAATACTAATTTCTGGCATAGTGCCTTATAATCTAACCTAAAATGTTTATATTTTATGTCAGGATAAATTAGATAAATAAAAATTATATATTAGAGTAATTCATTTTCAATTTTTTATAGTCGTTATACCATATTGCACATTAAAAAAATATATTATTTTCACTCCCTTTTTAAGCTGATCAACTACAGAGCTTAAAATCTGTACTATATTTTAAACACAATAATAAAGCTTTAAACCTTCAAATTAAATTTCAATAATTTGCAAGTTTTATCTCAAAATTCACAATAATATTTTTCTATTAAATAACTACTAGTTTTATATTATATTTCCATTATTTAGATAAAAGCCTTAAGGTGGATAACTTTTTTTCATATTTTAAATATTAATATTATTCATTGAAGTCCCAAAATAGTTTTTACTTAACAATAAAATCTTCATTTTCCAAGTCCTTTATTGGAGAAATATTTAAGTTAAATAATTTTAAAATTCTCTATTTTTCTATTTTACCTTCTTATTTATTTTTTAGGCCTTTCACATACAAGGTAAGCATAGTCATACATAAAAAGGTCACAATAATCTACATTTATATATTTATGAAACATTATACACTAAAAATAAATATAATAAATTAATTGTAAATAATGATCCTCTGTCAATTGAAAGTTCTCCATTTATATAGTTTAAAGACTATTAAGAAATGTCCATTTTAATTTAATTAATTTTTTAAAACTATGATATATTATAAAAGGTATTATTATATTTTATAAAGAAACGTTTTAAATTTAATTTGTAACTGTCTTAAGATGTCTACCTCGTATATTAAATGCCTCACAGAAATAAAAAACTTTAATTGGATATATTGAGAATTTTAAATTTATTTTAACTAAAACAATAATACCTGTATAATTAAACTAATATTGCTAATTTTGTATTAATTTAAGTATTTTCAATTTATATAATTTTTAATTTTGCATTTTAAATTAGCATTACTTTGTTATGTATGCAACTTACATATTTTTAGTATAAGGGTTCTGACATGATATCCAAACAATACCAATTATTCAATATACTTAACAGTTAACAAAATATGCATAAGTATAAAATATAAGTTATTTACATATTCGTTTAGCTATGAGCAATGCTTGGTTATGAAAGAGTCTGCTGAGGCTGTCAGCCATGTTGGTTTTAATCCCATAAGAAGAATGTTATCTTTGAACTGGACATATGATCACGTGAAAAAAAAAAAAACAGTTATTTTAAACAGATTTTTTTCAAACAAATTGCATTTGATCAAGAATGAGTTTGCACGTTGGAATTGCAATGCAAATTCCTAATTAGTTTTGTAGATAAAATTACAGCAAATTTTGAGTTTGAAGTTTTTATTTTCACCTATTTTTAAAAAATATACATATGTACTCAAAATAGCAAAAGCAAATCCAGTGTGCAATAATATGTTAACGTTTAAAATGACACCTCATACTCAACTTTTGGTCAATAAATAACAAAGAAATATAGATTCATAATAACATTGTTCTTATGGGATTAAAACCAACATGGCCGACAGCCTCTGCAGATTGTTATTAAATGAAGATTTATTTCCTTACAAGTGTATGAATGTTAAAAATAATTTCCACCTTGACTATGAATAACATCACAAATAGTAACATCAGTTTTGTTGTAGCTGTGTTTCAACCAACTTGATGAAGTATGACATTGACTCATTTATAGTATTATTTTCAATATTAAATAACTGTTCAATTATGATTAAGTATAGTGAGTTTTTCCAATCAATATCTTCTCCATGGGTAAAACCACTAAAATCAAACAACAACAAATCATTAACAGAGAATAACAAATGTGTAAACAATAATGTTATGAGAATAAACTCTAAACAAATAATTAAAATATAGAATACATTTTATTTAACTACAGTATGATTTTAAAATGTCCATTGTAAATGTAAAATAATAATTAATTTCTGTACCATTAGATAAAATAAAAAAAATGTTTTGGGTATTTAGACAATTGTTTGCAAGATTTATTATAGGCAGATGAATAAGTGCCAAGTACGAAGATAATTTTTAGCCTTATTTGACTTTAGTATGGCTAAACGCTAATTCATCTGTTTGTATTTGTAAAAGTTTGTAAAGAAATTGTTTCCCATAGTTAAATGACTAATACTGTTAGTTTTACTACTTCCAAGTTTTTTAACACATTTAAAAAAAGTTTCAAAAAATAAAACTTATTAAATAACTAAAACTGTTAATGAAAATGAGAACTTATTTAAATAAAATTGTTTACACCTTGATTATTAGTATTAATTTCCTACACACTGATATTTTTTCCATCCAATGTTAAATTTGGTGTCTCAAAATATCAGCTGTTTTTGTGGTCTATTGTGGAGCGCTAGTGTAGTTCCATGTAAGTGTAATGCAGTTTAAACCAGCTGTGGTTGTGGGCCTCACTAACTAACAAAATTACTGCCACAAATATTCCTATTAGATGGAATATCTATTATAGGTGTATATAATCAAGGTTATTAGATATCTGATTGAAGATAAATGTTTCATTAATGTCAAACAGTAACTAACTATATACTCCTAAAAGAATGTATTAGTTTGATAGAATTACTATTTTTAGAAGTTATTTAAGAATAACAAGGTTTCCAAAGAAATCCGTGCATCCATTTAGGTTTAGTATGTAATATTAATTGAAACTTAATAATGTCCTACTGAAATTTATATTTAAAAAAACTTCAATAAAGTTAAATTTATAGTTGGGCTAATGATAACATTTTCTTAATTCATAATGTTAATGAGTCATTTTTATAAAATAAAGCAATTTTAAAGAGTGTGTTCCTTCATTATAACTTTCGAGATCAGATAATAAATTCAATGTATCTTCCAGACAGATAATATACAACTCTAGTTCACCTTGAAAAAGAATTCCAACTGCAAAATTATAAACTGTAACCATCTTGATACAAAGAATATTTAAATAACTTTTTAAATTTAATTTGTATTCATTTGATAGTGAGACTAATTATTAACAAACACGTCATTTTATGTACTTATTAATTTGTTATGTTTATGGTGTTAAGAATTGAGAGGACTTGGTAGAGAATAAAGTTTTTGAAAATTCAATCAATACTTTATTATTTTAATAGTCTTAATTTATTGTTGGATTCTATTTTTTTCTCTCTGTAATTGACAAAATCTATCAACCTGGATAACTTGGTAATATATCAACCTGGTTACCTTGTTAATCTATAACCTGAATGCCTTGGTAATCTATCAACCTGGTTACCTTGTTAATCTATAACCTGAATGCCTTGGTAATCTATCAACCTGGATAGCTTGACATACGTTTATTTATTTATTTTTATTTATTTATACATTCCAACGGCAATGCCATTTTAAAAATACAATGATTTGATGACATGCGAATAATTGGTACAAACATGCATGGATACAAAGAAACAAAATTGCATGCTTAAGATAACTACAGACAATAATATAATAACGAGTTAAATAACATAATAATAGAATATATAATAATGATAATAATAAATACGGGTAATGTAATAACATAATAATACAATTTGTTATATCAATAATAATAAATTGCAATATATAAGTATAAATATAAATAATTAATAATATATACACAACAATAATAATATGACATAACAACAAATCAATTTATTGGATCACAAAAGTATAAACTACGACAACTAAAGTGCAAGTGTAGTACAGTATTTATGAGTAAAAGTAAAAGAGCATGAAGTGGGTAATGTAGGTCAGAGAGAGAAAAATGGCAGGAAGGGTCAAAGTTAAGGCAAAGGATGTTTGGTCAGTGGATGGGGAAGAGTTCTGTTGAGCTGCAGAAGGTGGTGGATAGTGTGCAAAGAGTTTAGACAGATTGGTTATCTTCATTCCTCTTAATCCACAGATAAGGACACCCATTTCTTTTTCAGTGTTTTCAGATTCGTGCAGAACAGGTCTAGCTCGGCAGGAACGCAGTTTCCAACACGATGCAGTCTGGCCATGGGTCCGTTCTTCAGGTAGTTTGCCCGATAATATTTGCGAACAAAGAGCTCAGTTGACCTGGTAGTGCGTGGAATTCGAAAGTTGATCATGGCAAGAAGGTCAGGACAATCAAGGGATCCATTGATGAGCCCTGAGAGAAAAGCTAGATCAGCAAGCTCACGGCGAACTTCCAGTGGGCAGAGGTTGAACTGTTTCATAACGTCATCGACAGGGACCTCATGGAAAGGCATGCCCAATGTAGTTCCAACGAGTCTAACAAATCTCCTTTGAATCCTTTCATTACGTTATTATGTTGAAATCATATTACTGTATCTGAATTATGATTACTTTAGCTTACCTGGGTGAGGCGGTAAATTGTATTGAAGACATGATTCCACGCCATACCAATAGTATGTCTCCATCCGCTCTCGTACAACACCTCTTCCTGCTCACTATCATCCAGGCTGAAACTTAGTTTTCTTTTTGATTGGGATTGCAATGTTGAAGGGTTTTTTTTTCTATCCAAATTCATAAGGTACATTGCCCTGCTCAAGTTTGCACTCCCACTGTAATAAGCGTGAGATTCTAAACTTCGCGTAATAGGGAAAATTTTGTTAGGGCCTCTGATGGATACGTATTCTTCTGTGCCGTACAATTTGATGTGATAGAGAGTTTCCTCCCCATCAGTCAAGCATTGCATGATGATTCGGCCAGGCCACAAATCCTCCTCCGGTTGATACTTGTCAACAATGACAAGTACAAAGTCATTAATATCAAATTTAGGACTAATCGCCTGAAAAACAAACAAAAAAATACATTGGACGTTATCTTTTTGAACTATCACTAATAGCCAGAAGCCAAATAATTAAAATTTAGTAACTATAATTAAATTATGTGACTAAAATTGAAATAATTATACTGTATTATCTTTTATAAATTTTAATTCTATTTGAAATTTTAATGTTTGTATAGTCTTTTGCTCTCGCCTTAAAGGTTAGGTAAGGTTAGGTTTAATATTGTACTTAATGTTTAATTTTCTAATTGAATTTTGGTTAGTTAAATTTTGTAAATGAAATATCAATAATCAAACAATGGTTATTGATATTTCATCGATTTCATATACCTGTTGATTAAATTAAATGATATTTCAATAATCAAAAAATGATAATTACAATAATCTGTTGATTAAATTAAATAAATGATATTTCAGTAATCAAACGATAATTACAATGGATGTTAATGAGTTACGCGCAATCCTACCTGTGTTAATTACGGTGTCCAAGGGGGGGCCCAAACCAGTGCTCGAGTTGCGCGTAATATCGATCGAAGGTAGGCCGTCCAGTTTTGGCCACTCAGAAATGAATAATGAATTTATTTCTCATAATTGTACAAAATATTATAAAATGCAAATTAGACTACAAGCTGTGCAAAAGAAATATTTCCGTCATTATTACAATCACACTTGAATTGTCTGTCACTGGTCTGATTCTAAATAGCACCAAACGTATACCACAAAATAAGCACATATCTGCTTATTCTGTGCTTAAACCTTGGTTATTGGTGAAACTTGTGATACCGTGTTTAGTATTGCGGTAAGTTCTGTTATTCTAATTCAGATCGACAGCGGTATTAGAAGTTTACTTAAACAGCTGATATTGGTAACAGTACTGCCAACATCAATTTATCTGTGACAAAATAGTAACACAGATGTTTTAATTTATGTGTTATTTAATACACAATGCGTTAAATCGTGAAAAAAGAATAGCTGAGCATGCATTTTTCAAGTATATGTTGTAATGTTTGCAGATTAGGTTATTTTTTGAATGCATATTAAAAAGTTTTTATCTCAATGGTAAACTCCATAAGGAATCTGAACATTTTGAGCTCTCATAACTACGTTATTAAGCAAAATATCGAAAGATATCCAAAAGTAAAAAAGTCTTACAATTACTATTTCTATCTAAAACACTCATAAAATATAGGGTGTTAACTAAGAAAAACCAAAGTCAACCGCCATTTAGGAAAATGGTGAACGTTATTTCAAAATTTGAAATGTGTATTTTTAATTGTCTCTAAAAACAAGGTAAGGTTCTCCATTTAAAGTGTTTTGTCAGACTTATGGTTTCCAAGATCACAATGGTGGCCCATTTAAAAAAGACACCCTGTATATATTGTTTTTACTGATATATATATATTGACTATAAAGCTCTCTAAATTGTCCTTAGAATAAATGTACTCATAATTTAATTTATATTTCATAGAGAAAGGTCAAGTACAAAGTTACAATAATGCTATAATTTATTGATGTCAGTAATCAAGATTAAATTGCATATTTAAAAAAACAATGAATTTCTTACATTTTTAGTATTTATATTACTTAATTTATGATATAGAATATTATTATTTGTATTTAATTAATGATGTAGAAATTTAGTTTCAGTTTGAATATTGGTTATTAGAGCATAGAAACTTTGGACGGCAGGTAGTTGCACGCAACTCGAGTATCCCTTTGCGGACCATAGGGCATAAAGCGCGCAACTCGAGCATGCCCATTACAATAATCTGTTGATTAATTTACAAAAATAAACAACAATTACAATAGAACATAAAAGAAGAAAGCAAAATACGATACAAACATTAAAATTTGAAAGAGCACTAAATATATAAAAATAATATAATTATTTCTATTTTAGTCAAATAACTGAACTATGCTTACTAGGATACTATTGAATCCTCAGCAGAAGTGAACATGTATGAACTATGTAGATATACTAATCGTAATTAGTATTGTATTTTCTTCAAGTGGTCAAAGCATAAGAGAGAACCTAATGGTTAAATTACCTCAATAAATAAAACAGTTTCGATTTCATTTCAAATGTAACAATGCAGAGGTGTAACATCAAAATATAAAAGTGTAACAACTTTATATTTATCTGGTCAAGAATCAAAAATAAAGAATAAGTGCATTATTCAATAAGTTGAATACAGACTTACAGGCAAGACACCATGAATGTCAAGAATAATATTTAAACATTTTTGAAAGAATTATCTATTGATAGTTGGCATTAATTTAATTGCCAAATGTACGCACTATGTGCTCTATTCCAAATATTGACCATAAAAACAAAGCTCATTAAAAACCTTTCCACAATTACAGTATTGCTTCCACCGCAGTCAGTTGTCCCAGTGCTCAACGTCTTGCTGGCTTTACTGCTGGTAATGCTAGTTAGATAGACGTAGCTCCTCTATTTCTATTCTGTGTTTGCTGATTTGATGTAACCTTCTTGGAATATTCTACCTTGGTTGGTAAAAAAGACTACATTCGTTTACACTCCTCTTCAAAATCCATATTCGCTCATATCCAGTATTGAATAAATAAGAAAAAAAAAAATGTTTAACAAATAGTTCATTTAATATTGATACATTGGAAGACACAATGAGTTTTGGGTGTCATGGAAAGGCAAGAAAACTTATTATTTAATTGATGAACGATTTCTAGCCATTGGAAAACTCAATTATTCATTGATAAATTAAAATAATTTTTAATAAAAAAGGCTGATTTAAACTAATTTCTCAAGAATGTTATAATTTATTTTGTTTTCTATGAAAGTACTATTGAAAAATTCATTCTTTTACGAAATATAACCCCTTCAATTATTTATAGTTCAATTGTTTTAATTAAATGTCATTTTGACAAAAAAATACTCAACCGTTATTTCAACAAGTTTTATTTAATAACTTAACAATATGCTTTATTTGCAAAAATCTATTCACTATTATAACAAAACACCTTTATTCAATTCACTTACTATGCAATACTCATTTAAGAGTCTGCAGAGGCTGTCAGCCATGTTGGTTTCAATCCCATGAGAACAATGTTATTTTCGAACTGGATATATGATCACATGTATCTCAAACTAAAAGATTATTTTTAAACGGTTTTCTGAACAAATTGCATTTAATCAAGAATGAAATTGGGCGTTTGAATTGCTTTGCAAATGCTTAATTAGTTTTACAGAAAAAAATATAAAAAATATTTAGTTTGAAGTTTTTATTTTCTCTTATTTCTCAAAACTAGGCGTATGTAATCAAAACATCAAAAGCAAACCCAATGTGGAATATGATAAGGTTTAAAATGACACCTCATACACAACTTTTAGTCAATAAATAACGAAAAATATGGATTCCCAAATAACATTGTTCTCATGGGATTAAAACCAACATGACCGTTTGCACTTAACAGGACCTCTGCAGACTCTTAAGCACTCTTTTACCCCTATAAAACCCAACTAATAATTTAAGTGTATCCAGATTCAGCTCAGATAAATGTTATGGAAGGGGATTATGATTAGCTGCTATCTGTAAAATTGCTTATTGATTGTGGGTTTTCATAGAAGAATTATTTATAGCCGTCAAAAACTCATGTAAACAATCACAAGAGCACCCTTGTGAAGATGTCCTAGAGATTTCATATGATAAGATCATTATTTTTAAGAGACAATTTACTGGCATGGGGCTTTTCGTGAAAACTTTGCCCCAGTTACATCCACAATTAAAGTTTGTTGCCTCCGGTTTTAAATCTTTTTCTGGTTGTGTGCCTCTTACTAAAGATTATAGAACTATAGTTACTATAAATAACTATTATAGATTTAGTTCTATAATCTTTGCTCTTACCAATTTTTTAAAATAAATAGTACTCATTAATTATAATTTTATCACAGGAAAATTTTGAGTCACTTCAATTTGGGGAGAATTTATAAAAAACTAGAATGTTGGGTAAACTAAAATATAAAAATATCTTAGTGGTGGTACAAGTTAAGTAGGCTACTACTGAACGATTAAATACAGTAGCATTAAAAATAATAATTCTGTAAATTGTATACCTTGGGTTCTTAAGTACCCCGTAAAACTCTTCACGCACTCCTAATATTACCTATGCCTATGCGTACCACAGTTTGAGAACCGCTGCTCCAGAGCAGTATTGCATTGACTATAAGTTGTAAGTCTGTATTATGTCGGCACTGGTAGCGCAGTGCTGTAACCCAGCTACTGACTGAACATTTAGTCTGTACAGCAGTATTGCATTTACTATAACTTTTGGAAGTATTTATGTTACTTTGTAAGTCTGTATTATGTCGGCACTGGTGGCGCAGTGCTGTAACCCAATTACCGACTGAACAATTAGTCTGTGCGCGTGGCAGAGTTGCAACTAACCGTATTAATAACAAATGTTATGATAATAAACATAAGCTGATAGTAATAATAGATATTTAACACTTTTTCAAGATAAGTGTTTTGTAGCCTGTTTTCATAAAAGAGCCCCCTCTTCACTGCTCACCTATGTCCAGCTGTCACTGGCTGTGAGCTCAGACTAATTATTCAGTCAGTACCTGGAGACAAAGTGTTGTGTAGATTTTAGGCGATAGGCTCTTCACTCGGTCGTTCTAATACCGACATGGCGCCCGCTCAATGGTTGCTATCGTTGTGGACACTACTAGATAAGTCTGGGGTGTCCATGTTGGATGGTAATCACTGTCCAAATGTTGTATACGGGATAGAACTGTGCATCAGGCTTGTCCATTAGCTGAAAATCAGACTAATACTACATGGTTCAGATTCCACACAGATCTGTAGGTCCCTTAGTTGCCCTGGTTATTGGGCTATTAATAAATGGCCCTTTCTGAGGAACAGTCCATCTCAGTAACCAGACTAACACAGGTCATCCACCCTCATCCTACAGTCATATTCATACTTGGCTTAAAATACGCTAAAAGTTGTGGCATCTTTTATTTATTATTACATAAAAGTTAAATTATTACATTCATATGTAAGAATATAAACAATATAATAATGCTGGTTCAGTTATTATATTATTTCTAAGTTTTTACATTATATTGATGAATTTTATAACAGACCTGTTAATACAAACCGTAATCTTACAAAACCATATTAATTTGTTTCTTAAAAGATGAAATTATCTTAAAAATCATTGAAAAATAGTTTACATAAATACACTACCTAAATAATTAGAATTTTGAGCCTTTCTAGTCTTGCCTGTCATGAGAATATTAGTAGTCTATATGTTGAGCCTTTCTAGTCTTGCCTGTCATGAGAATATTAGTAGTCTATATGTTGAGCCTTTCTAGTCTTGCCTGTCATGAGAATATTAGTAGTCTATATTAAATAATGTGCCTTTGTGTAAATATTATTCCATCTTTTTTAAGTTATAATATTGTTCTCATAGGGTTAAGATAAAGAGACCTACCTCCATTATTTTGCTTTGCAAGTAGGTCTTAGGCGTATACTAATAAAATTGATTTAATATAAAGTTTGGAAGGCTAAATTAATATATTACTTTGTATTTGTTTGCTAATTTCCGTAGTGAAATGAAATATAGAAACTTATATAGTAATTGCAAATAAATTTATTATTATGAGATAGATAATAACGTTAAATGAACGGGAATCACGCAATATAGATAATGTTTCTCACATCTGCGGCACCGGAAATAGAGAAGAAAATTACGCAACCGTTTAACAGGATGTTCCATTTAAAAATACGTCCATCATATTGACATTATACTTACAATATGAATTTCAATTTTATATAAATATTACATCGGTAAACAATTAAAATGTGCGCAGTAAGTATATTACTAATAATTGAGAATTGACAAGAGATATTTCAATAATCAGTGGTTTTAATACAGTACTTAATATATTATTAACTGTTTAGTTTATATGATGCTGTTAAAATTGCTAACTTAAATTTGTGTTGGTTAATTGTTGGGACTATTTCTAAGCAATGGTTTTGTTTTGTTTGTGTATATTGTAACAATTACGGATTTCTTTGCCAGTTATCTAGGTTGTTGTGTTGTTTTAACCTATATTTTATTTCGTTAGTTCGTGAAAGATTTTATTGTAAAGCACTCTGGTTGTCATACTAAGGCTAATATAGAAGAAAATAAAGAAGACATTTTCTGTACTAATATCCTTCTCATTTCAACTAAACTTGTTACTGGTTTGATATCTTTTTCGTTTGTCACTATATTAACATTCACTCTACTCATATTTGTCACTAGTTTCCTATGATTTAGTGTATCTTATAGCCTATTGATCGATTGTTTAGGGTACTTTATCACTATCGGTTTTAGGTTAACCTTTTTAGGCGTTGTACGCCTAACTGAATAACTTGTTATCGTAACGTTTCTACCTTTATAAATCACTAATATTTTATTCTTGAATGACATGAATGTAAAATTAAAATTAATTTATCAATTATGAATTCATTGACAAATAAATACATTTTCTAAGGGAGATGATATGTGCAGGACTATCCGAAGTGCTTATTAGGAGAAAATAAAATGGTACAATAATTGAAATGAAACAATTTTGTAGGAGGTAAGGGTGGAAAGGGGGTAGTGACCCACCCACCCACCTTTACACGTACGGTGGTACTGACAATACCCACCCACCCATACACGTACAGTAGTATTGACCCACCCACCCACCCATACACGTACAGTGGTATTGACCCACCCAGCCACCAATACACGTATAGTAGTATTGACCCACCCACCCATACACGTACAGTGGTAATGAAGTGACAAAAAATCACACTGTATATTCAACAACACCGAGTTCTATTTTTTTAAATAGTAGCCTACCGTAGAAACTTAACCCTCCTGTGTTTAACTAAACTACCTCGTTAGATTTTACATATTTTAATTCCCAACTTTATGTACATCCTAGATAGTTTGTAAATGTTAATTGTTTTCGTATTAACAAAAAAGCTGCTTCGTGTTAAAAACCCCCTACGAGAAACAAAATAGATTACGGTGCTATCAAACCCTACCACAAAAAAATAATTTTACGTTTCGGTCGAGTTATACAGTAAATAGCTGAGTGCGTAGGCTAAATAATTATCAGAAAATTAATTTTTAAGAAAAACAATTAAAATAGGCTGAGTTTTGATGTAGGCACTTTTGGCTGTCTCAAAAGTTCCACATACCACTGTTAACTAGGTATTGAACACAGGCAGACGAGTCCCATTTAGGAAATCGGTAGTTTTAGCAGGTTGGAGACGATTTTACTCCTACACAAAAGTCAATTGAAGCTACCAAATATTAAAGGCATTCACAACAAAGTAGAATAGGCCTGTGACAAACCAAAGTTAGTTGGGCCTTCGTCACACTATAGCCAATACAAGTTTGAGCTGTTTACGACGTTTGCTTATAGAATCGATACTTACACTATATGTTCAACCAATAATGATTCATATTTGTTTGCGTCCATACGATAGTAGAGGTTATGTGGGTGTAACCTTTGGTATTTTGATGTCAGCGTTTTATTTAGTTGTTACTCTATATAAGTTTAGGTCTATTCAAGCAATAGATTTATTGTTTATTGTTATGGGTAGATATTTTAACATTTATGAAGTCTATATAATTCCTGTAATTACTTAAGGAGAATGTATAATACCTCTGACTACAGAAACAAGAAGACTGGCCGCTCATTATTTTTATTAATTTATTTACTTATTATATTTTAAGAGAAATTTGTTATATAAGTAAATAAGTTTTCAAATATAACAAAACTGTTTAATTATTTAGATTAAATTGTGTCTGGAGATAAGTTTTGATTGTTTTGTTGTATTTTTAAAGGCCACTCTTTGTTTGAAATTATAAATAAATGAAAATGACAAACTCAAAATATATCTGCAATAAAAGAGAAGGTGAAAAATAACTTGACTAATTAAAAGTACGGGTTAAGTAATGAATGTTGAGTACTTAACCCATATCACAAAGTACATGCATGTACATCATCATCACAAAGTATATAAATCAATCAATTTATCAATTTCAGTATTCAAATACATTCGATTACAACAGTATGCTCACATTTTATGAGAACAGTAAATAAAAAAAATTTACAAGCATGTACATTATCATTACAAAGTACGTTTGCGGATATCATCTCGAAGTATGTGCGAGTAAATCAACATTACAAGGAACATCTTTGTGTACCATTATCTCAAAGTATGTGAGCGTAAATCATCAAGACAATGAACGGTACCATTATCTCAAAGTATGTGAGCGTAAATCATCAGGATAATGAACGGTACCATTATCTCAGAGTATGTGAGCGTAAATCATCAGTACAAGGAACGTGTTTGTGTACCATTAATTCAAAGTATGTGAGCGTAAATCATCAGGACAATGCTCGGTACAATTATCTCAGAGTATGTGAGCGTAAATCATCAGTACAAGGAACGGTACCATTATTTCAAAGTATGTGAGCGTAAATCATCAGGACAATGAACGGTACAATTATCTCAGAGTACCTATGTGAGCGTAAATCATCAGTACAAGGAACGGTACCATTATCTCAAAGTATGTGAGCGTAAATCATCAGGACAATGAACGGTACCATTATCTCAAAGTATGTGGGCGTAAATCATCGGGACAATGAACGGTACCATTATCTCAAAGTAAGTACGCGTAAATCATCAGTACAATGAACGGTACCATTATCTCAGAGTATGTGAGCGTAAATCATCAGTACAAGGAACGTATGTGTGTACCATTATCTCAAAGTATGTGAGCGTAAATCATCAGGACAATGAACGGTACCATTATCTCAAAGTATGTGGGCGTAAATCATCGGGACAATGAACGGTACCATTATCTCAAAGTAAGTACGCGTAAATCATCAGTACAATGAACGGTACCATTATCTCAGAGTATGTGAGCGTAAATCATCAGTACAAGGAACGTATGTGTGTACCATTATCTCAAAGTATGTGAGCGTCAATCATCAGGACAATGAACGGTACCATTATCTCAAAGTATGTGAGCGTAAATCATCAGGACAATTAACGGTACCATTATCTCAAAGTATGTGGGCGTAAATCATCGGGACAATGAACGGTACCATTATCTCAAAGTAAGTGCGCGTAAATCATCAGTATAATGAACGGTACCATTATCTCAAAGTATGTGCGCGTAAAACATCAGTACAATGAACGGTACCATTATCTCAAAGTATGTGGGCGTAAATCATCAGTACAATGAACGGTACCATTATCTCAAAGTATGTGGGCGTAAATCAACAGTACAATGAACGGTACCATTATCTCAAATTATGTGCGCGTAAATCATCATTATAAGTAAATATCATCCTGTATATTAACTCCAGCTAGCAGTGTTCCTATATGGCCGATCAGCACCCGGACATCTTTCCCACATGTTGACGAATGTAGTCAGAGAAACACAATATCATTTGATTATACAACAATCGGCAGAATAGTAAGCACAGTTTTAATTGTTATTGAAGTTGTAGGTGTCTTAGTAAAGACATGCAACAGTTTAACTCAAAACTAATTAGCAAAGCTAGTTCCATATGAGTTTTAACTTCTTTGCGTTAAAACATTAAGGTGGCGCGATCGGTTTTCGGTGAATTAATTATTTCCCAAGTTTATAATCCACATTGGATAGTGAAGCTTCCCTTGAGACAGGGAAAATGTATAAAAAAGATTTGTAACTACTACATTAGAACTTGTGGCCTTATGAAGTGGTGAATTTAGCTGATTTTAAATCAACATTAAGGCAAAACCGTTGAGAGTACAAATTTAACTATTTATAACTACGTTTTTTACACATAACTGAAGAGATTAAGATGTTTTTCTTTTTTTAATGTAAAATTATAAAGATTTTAAAAAATGTGATGTTATAAATATTTTTACACTTTTGTAAATGAAAAACATCGTAATCCCTTCAGTCATGTGTTAAAAACGTAGTTATAACAAATTAAATTTGTACTTTGAACGTTTTAATGTTAATATAAAATCAGCTAAATTCACCACTTAATAAGGCCACAAGTTTTAATATAATGGTTACAAATTTTTAAATATTTTTCTTGTCCCAAGGGAAGATACATTAACTAATTTTAATTATAAAATTTAGAAATAATTAACTCACCTAAAACTGATCGACCACCTTAAGAGTATGCAGAGGCTGGTGGCCATGTTGGTTTTAATTTCATAAGAACAATGTTATTTTCGAACCTGACATACGGTCACGCGTATCCAAACTTAACAGTTATTTTTAAACTGATTTTTTCCAAACAAATTGCATTTGATCAAGAATGAAATTGCACGTTGGAATTGCTTTGCGAAGCCCTATTTAGTTTTATAGAAAGAAATATAAAAAATATTAAGTTTGAAGTTTTTTATTTTCACCCATTTATTAAAACTATGCGTATGTATTCAAAATATTTATTTGTAGTAGACAATTTTTACAATTGTATTACAAAGGTCAAATATATATACAATTAAAGTTACTGTAAACGTAAATTTAAGTTATTCTAATTAAAATACCAAATATTTATATACATATTTGGTATTTTAATCTTAATCCCTAATCTTAATACATATTTGGTCGTTTTTATTCTTAATCCTTATTATTCAACTATTAAGAATTCCTCTACTAGAATTCCTCTAGCTAGAGTAAAAAGCTCCATCCAATAAAAAGTGTTGCAGGGAGGCTTTAAATTTCTTAAAGTTTTGTTGTGATTTTATATTACTTGGCAGTTTATTGAATAGTTTTTGCTCCATATTTTGGGGAAGTGAATCTGTTGGTTCTAATCTATGGGAAGTTTGCCTCTGTTGATTACAATATCTCTTATTATATTTATGCGTGTATGAGCCGGTTTGAAAATTTGCCAATTTAAATTTATGGAAATATATATATATATACATACAGAGATGATAAAGTTAAAATTTGAAATGATTTGAACATTTCTTTACATGGAGTTCTTCTGTTTACACCAGCTCTATTTTTTGTACTCTTTGCTTTCTTGATATTAAATACTATTTAATCCATTCTAGAGGCATTCCTCGTACTCCGAGGTCATAAAGTTTATAAAAGACTAGCCGACCCGTGCGAAGCATTCGCACTGTATTCTCTTTAAATCCCTCTTAATTAAAGTGCACACAGTATAGTTAGTAACACATAGTTAGAGTGCAATTTAACCTAATGTAAATATGGATTAAAGAAGAAATAAAATATGTGAGTTTAAATTTAATATAATTTATTTTATAAATGTTAGGTTAAGTTATTTACAAATTAACAGCATATTTACAAATTCAAAGTACCTCTTTAAACACTATGTTTGATGTGATTATGTGGTCATCGGTGATTGTTTGTTGGTGGGTTTCTTTGACACATATATAGATGTCACTGAAAGAGCGCACCCTGGATAACGCCACATACAATTGACCATGTGAAAAAACAGGGTCTGGCAAGAACAATCCTGCCTTTGTTAGAGTCTGTCCCTGTGCCTTATTAATAGTCATGGCGAATGCAACTTTGATGGGATATTGCCTCCGAGTCAGTTTGAAAGGCACAGTAGGATCAGAAGGTGTTAGGTTAATGCGTGGTATAACGACAGTTTGACCAGAATCGATCAATTTTGCTGTGATAGTGTGGTTGCCCAAGTGAGTTACAACCAATCTTGCGCCATTAATTAAGCCCTGCTTTGCGTTTAGATTTCTAATCAACATGATGATGGCGTTCTTTTTTATTATCAGTTTATGTGGTGGCAACCCTGAAGGGCTTAATGAATTCAAAAATTCCAACGGATACACCTGAGCATTTTCCGTTTCTTCGCAGAGAACAGAATCAGAACTTAGATAAACTTTTTCATCTCCAGGTAACATATTTGAAACAACATAATCATTGATTGTGGTACAATTGTCATTTTTTGGACATAATATGGCTGATGAATACAATTGGTTGACATTGGATTCATTGATTTCGTTGACGTCAAAAACTTTGGAAATGAGCCTGTTGTAGTCAATGTGGCAATGTTTTGGAATTGCGATTGCTTGGTTGGGGTACTCTGGAACAAATTCTAAATCATCATTCCCTTATTTTAGTAACCATTCTGTGAAAACTTGGTCGTCATTTGCTCTCATGTTTTTCGTTAATTTGCGAGTTTTTACATGAGCCCACAATGGAGACCGTTTAACTGAACGTTCGACAATGGCTGTTCTAGCGCCGTGTCTAAGTACTGGCAAAACTTGTCGGAAGTCGCCTCCAAAGACAATAATTTTTCCTCCATAAGGTAGGTCGTTATTCATTATGTCTCGTAGGAGTCTATCAACTACGCCGAGTGTCTCTTTCGGAACCATGGACACCTCATCCCAGATGATGAGGTCTGCTTGACGCAGAAGTTGCGCGTCCTTGGTGTGTGCGCATTGATGAGACAGACGTGTCTAAAATGGGTACTGGTAGTTCGAAGAGAGAATGTGAGGTTTGTCCACCTGGTAGAAGCTGTGCAGCAATTCCTGTCCACGCTACTGGGAGTACAACTTTGCTCTCTCCGCGCAAAATATGGCTTGTTTTGATTTATTTAATTCACATGTTACATCTGATCAAATAATGTAAATAAACATTTCAAGTTTAAATTACTTTTGGAATGATATAATTGGTCGTTTTTCCAAAAAACTATTGGAAAATGAGAGATTTGTATATTTTCATCAAGTAGTGGGTAAAAAAAGCTTTAAAATGACACCTCATTAATTTATGAAAATTGGTGAAGAATTAAGGAAGCTATGGCGTACCGACAGAAAAAAGTACTTTAGAAATTATAATATATATATTATTGAATGATCCAAACAGTTGAACGCTTTCTGGAAATCCAAGAAAACACCTACAGCTTTACATTTCTCATCCAAAGCAAGAAAAACTTTCGTTATAACATTAACCATGGCATCTGTTGTGTTTTTCCCTTACACAAAACCGAACTGTTCTTTACATATTAGTTTATGATGAGATAAAAAATGTATTAATCTACGAGCAAAAAACATGTTCATATATTTGTAAAATGTTGAAACATGAATAATGAATAATGAATAATGAATTTTATTTCCAACTAAAATAAACAATATTACAAAATATACATGGTTTGGAAATTAACTGGTCACTATGTCCAGTAGTTATGACCAGTTTATAAAAAGGAAAATAACCTAAAAAAAACAAAGTTGAGTTCAGTTCTTAACATTAAAAAGCAATAGACACCTGCTGCCTGCAGCATTTAAATGAACAAGGCCTACATTCCATATCTTTTTGCTTACATGCATGACAATCTATATACAGTTTAATGTTCCAAAACATGAAATTTAAGTTAAATGTAACACACATGACATTATAATAAAATATTATTTCCTATATTATCTGTCTAATATATGCAACAGTAAATATAAGAAAGCATAAACTTAGGAACAGCACAGTAATAATATCCTGATATATATAATATATAAATATATTTATACGACTATACTGATACAAACATATACACACACACACGTTAAATAAAAAAAAAAAAAAAAAAAAAATAGTTAAGAGTGAATAGATTGGGTAACCTAGCTTAAAACATGACGCAGAGAATTAGTGTCAGTTATCTCAGTTAACCAGCATTTAATATTTTTACAAAACATATTGATAGAGTTACTTTCCTTTATGTCAGTTGGTAGTTTATTAAAAAGAAATGGTCCTAAAAACAAAAATGAATGTTTAAAAAGTTCTTTATTGACCTTAGGTGTTCTGAAAATTAAACTGTTTGTACTTCTGGTGCTATAAACTAAGTTTTCAGTACCCCTATTGCCACTCCTCAAGTAAAACAACCTCAAAACTTTAAACACAAACAAATTCTGTAAAGGCATTATTTTTAGTTCACAATACAACGGGAAAGAACTTTCTCTAATATTTTTTTTCAATATAATACGTAAATAATGATTCTGAGTTATTCTCAGTTTGTTGAAACATTCGCAATTGGTCGCAAATTTTCCGAAAAATTACTATTTCCATCTTTAAATATTGGACATATTACAGTCTGTTTTAAAACCTGTGGAAAGAAACCCTCTGACAATGATACATTTATCACTTCTGAAAGAGGTTTACAAATGTATCTTGCACAGTGGTGAAGAACTGTGAGTTATCCCATCGTATCCGGCTGAATTAGTGTTTTTTAAATTCATTATAATATTATAAATTTCGACTGGATCTGTAGGAATTAAGCTGAGTGTGTTTGGGCAGTTATTCATTGACTGTAGCAAGGGTTCTGTTATCAATGCTTGTTTCTCTTTACCTAGATTGGCAAAGAACTCATTGAAACATTCAGGGTTTGGCATATCATAGGGGAACTGAACCGATTTACTTTTCCTATCTGCGTCTATTCACTCATCTTTAGACAGATTGTTACTCGTACTCAGTCGTTTGTATATGTATCAAGCCTTGGCAGTATTGATAATATTTCTGTACAATTTCTTATATTTTGTATAATACTTTACAATTCAGTCAATTTATTTTGTTTTTTCTGTATGTCTAACTCTTTGAGCTTATGTGACGAAACTCGGATACCCTTTGTCACCCAACGGTAAGTGTTTTCTTCCTTGTACTTTTTTTTTTTTTTTTTTTTTTTTTTTTTTTTTTTGACGGACAAGCTAATTATACATTATAGTTAAAGATATTAGTAAAATTGTCAAATTGTTTTTCCAAGTTTAAGTTCTGTTGTAAAAAACTCCATGTTTCTTTGTATAAAAATAATTAAATGTATTTAGGTTATCTATGCAAGTATCTAGTACCGTGAAAGTATTTCCGGTAATATTGTGCGTGTTGAGAGGGAGGTTTTGATAGTTAAAAGTGATTATTTGTCCAAAATGACCCGACATTCCCTTTGCTTATCACTTCAAACTGCAACAACCTTTTATCAGCTTTAGAGATAATTAAACAATACTTATTTTTATTTGCAAGATATTTTGAAAGCATACATGCTTTCAAAAACACTATTTATGTTTGAATAACATAGTGGTCTATCAAAAGCAAACCCAACGTTTAAAATGTCACCTCATACACAACTGTTGGTCATTAAATAACGAAAAAAATTGATTCGCTAATAGCATTGTTCTTATGTGATTAAAACCAACATGGCAGACAGCTTCCGCAGACTGTTAACTTAATTATCACAATTGTTACGTACTGTCACAGATCAAATGAAAGAGAAGTCACTTTTTTATAGACACAGCAAACGCTTTACTGGATTACAATTAATTTACATCTTTATAAATAGTTAATAGGATTATCCTTGAGGGTTTGGAGGGGGAAAGGGAGGAACTGACAACAGTGCTACCATCCGCAAAGTGAACTGGAGAACTGACAACAGTGCTACCATCCGCAAAGTGAACTGGAGAACTGACAACAGTGCTACCATCCGCAAAGTGAACTGGCGAACTGACAACAGTGCTACCATCCGCAAAGTGAACTGGAGAACTGACAACAGTGCTACCATCCGCAAAGTGAACTGGCGAACTGACAACAATGCTACCATCCGCAAAGTGAACTAGAGAACTGACAACAGTGCTACCATCCGCAAAGTGAACTGGAGAACTGACAACAGTGCTACCATCCGCAAAGTGAACTGGAGAACTGACAACAGTGCTACCATCCGCAAAGTGAACTGGAGAACTGACAACAGTGCTACCATCCGCAAAGTGAACTGGAGAACTGACAACAGTGCTACCATCCGCAAAGTGAACTGGAGAACTGACAACAGTGCTACCATCCGCAAAGTGAACTGGAGAACTGACAACAGTGCTACCATCCGCAAAGTGAACAGGCGAACTGATAACAGTGCTACCATCCGCAAAGTGAACTGGAGAACTGACAACAGTGCTACCATCCGCAAAGTGAACTGGCGAACTGATAACAGCGCTACCATCCACAAAGTGAACTGGAGAACTGACAACAGTGCTACCATCCGCAAAGTGAACTGGCGAACTGATAACAGTGCTACCATCCGCAAAGTGAACTGGAGAACTGACAACAGTGCTACCATCCGCAAAGTGAACTGGCGAACTGAAAACAGTGCTACCATCCGCAAAGTGAACTGGAGAACTGACAACAGTGTTACCATCCGCAAAGTGAACTGGCGAACTGATAACAGTGCTACCATCCGCAAAGTGAACTGGCGAACTGATAACAGTGCTACCATCCGCAAAGTGAACTGGAGAACTGACAAAAGTGCTACCATCCGCAAAGTGAACTGGCGAACTGATAACAGTGCTAACATCCGCAAAGTGAACTGGAGAACTGACAACAGTGCTACCATCCGCAAAGTGAACTGGCGAACTGACAACAGTGCTACCATCCGCAAAGTGAACTGGCGAACTGACAACAGTACTACCATCCGCAAAGTGAACTGGCGAACTGACAACAGTGCTACCATCCGCAAAGTGTACTGGAGAACTGACAAAAGTGCTACCATCCGCAAAGTGAACTGGAGAACTGACAAAAGTGCTACCATCCGCAAAGTGAACTGGAGAACTGACAACAGTGCTACCATCCGCAAAGTGAACTGGAGAACAGACAACAGTGCTACCATCCGCAAAGTGAACTGGCGAACTGACAACAGTGCTACCATCCGCAAAGTGAACTGGCGAACTGACAACAGTGCTACCATCCGCAAAGTGAACTGGCGAACTGACAGGTAAGGGGGAAGGCCCCAAACAGACTTGTCAGTGAGTGTTGCCTTCGTATATTTTTGATCTTTTATTACGGGTTATGGTTAGCTATGACTAATTTACATGTTGTGTCTGTTATCGGTTCTGTATTTAGATCGGGCTAACAAAGTAAAAAGTTTCATGTAATGCATTTTAACAAAGTAAATTAACATTTAATGTCTAGAAAATTTTCAGGTTAGATTTGGAAACCGTTGCAAAGACACGAGTTCAACAAGGCTGTTTAAAAAAATACTGCGTTTAGCCTTGACCTCAATTAGTGCATAATAAATCTGCCAGGTGGCAGAGGTATCCCGATCTGACTAGATCCCATCGCATGTGTATCGACCTGATCGTTTCTGTTCGATTTGTCATTCAAGTTCGAATAAGTCGGTGATGGCACTGTCAATTGAACAAACTACAAAGGGCAAGCCCTGTTTATTGCTTGGGAACTTTAAATATAGGGAAGCCTACACAAATAAAAACAGTGATGTAACCTGGCGCTGTTTGGCAAAGACGTGCCGAGCGTCTGTAAAGACCGATGAAGCTCGCGCTAATATATTATCACATGACGATAAGCACACTGGTGCTCATCCCGTAACCTTCCGCACTATTCAGTATGGCGGTCAGAATCGCACTCCCTCACCGGCCACTTCGCATTCCCGCTATTCAACCCCCGCCCTCTTGCCCCCCTCAACCCCTTCAACGCCTTTGATTTCGGAGCTGTACAATAAAAAAATGACTAGAGATGCTTCCTGTGGAACTGACCAATTATTTTTAAGCTCCAAAGATGAGCTTGTGAGTAGAGCACAAGAACTCACATCAAGACAGAGCGGACTAATTGAGAAGATTCAAAGCCTCATTCTCGAGCTTGAGTCGGAAAAGCAAAAAAATGACATAGTATTGCGCTCTGAACATGTTTTGCTTGACGCTGCAACACAAACAAATGTGAGCTCTCAAAGCCACGCATTTACTCAAACACATCTCGATGCAGAAATTCCAAAGAGCGACGAAAATTGTATGAAATGTGTGCGCTTACAAAATGAAGTTTCGGAGTGGAAAGCAGATTTTGAAAAAATAAAGGTTACTCTTCAAGTAATGGAAGCGGAAATTTGTGCTCTGAAAAATGAGAAACAAGATGCTGAAAGGGAGCTAGCCAATTATAAAAATTTTTACATGCATGGGAATATTGCAAGCGCAACAGCACCCCCTATTATTACGAAAAATTCTTTCAATATTTTGTCAAGCATGCAGTCCGAATCAGATTCTACTCACGAGTTAAATGATCCCAAGGAAAGTTTGCGATTTGTTAAAAAGTCAAAGCAGCCTAACGAGAAAGCTCTTCTCTCAAGTCCACCAAATAGTAGGCCAAACTATAAAACTTTACCACAGAGGCCTATAAAATCAAGTGTTGATACTGAAAGTGACCGAAGGCCTAAGCTGATAATAATGGCGGATAGCCATGGAAAGGGTATTTCGTCACATATACATAATAAAACAGGCAAAGGTGTAAATGTTTTTGGTCACGTTCAAAATGGAGCACCTCTCAAGGCGATTACTAAAACTTCAAATGATTTCAGAAACCTTACTAAAAAAGATTGTCTTGTTGTCATTGGAGGATCTAATGATGTGGAAAATAATAGCGTTAAACGCTCTGATCTATCACCAGTGCAGATGACTGATTATCTCGAAACATTTATCAACAATCATAGAGGTACAAATGTAATCGTGGCCACTCTACCTTATAGGTATGATTTTAGAGAGGACAGCATTGTGAACATCACAATTAAAAATGTGAATCAAGGAATTAGACAAATCTGCAGAAAGACCCCCCATGCGTATCTCCTCGATCTACATATAATTCCTCGTCACGAGCATACAAGGCATGGGTCCCACTTAAATAAGCGTGGGAAGATACATGTTGCTGATCTGCTGTGCGAGTTCATGGATAAATTCAATCGCTCAAGACGAATAAGCAGCGGCTGGCAGGATGGATATTCGATCGAGAGCAGTAATCAGACCTGTACTCAATTACCTACAAGTGATACAATTACTAAGAGTCAATCAATCACCTTGCAGCAGAGCTCACCTAAGGAAAAAAACTCCATACCACTGGATGTTCAAATGAACATTTAGCATTTGACGATAGTTTATGTATAGTTTGTAAGAACTCTCATGTGCAGCCATCATTAAATGTTAATGCTAGTAACATAAGTAAATTAAAATCTATTTGGCCTATTTGTGATGAGGCTAAAGAAAGTATTGAGTATGTATGGCTGATGCATTTGAATATAAATGGAGGTATAGTAAATAAAAGGCACGATTTAGAATTAATGTTAGAAAATTCTAATATTGCAGCTATATGCTTAAATGAACATTGGCTTCAAAAGGACAATATACATATAATGAACTCTATCCCTAACTACAAACTTGCTCATTTTTCTGTAAGAGAAGAAGGCATTCACGGTGGTACTTGCATCTTAATTAAAAACGATTTGGATTTCAATGTAAGAGATGATCTGTGTTGTCTTAGTGAAGAATCTGTTTTTGAAATATCATGTATTGAAATTTTATTTAAAAAAGTAATAATTATTACTGTGTACAGAGTACCAAACAATGCAAATTTTAAACAGTTTTTATTGAAATTTGAGTCAATGTTAAATGTTTTGCATAGAATAAAATCGGTCGGGAATGTTTACATAACAGGCGATTTTAATGTGGATTTCTCAGAAAACTGTAAGGATCCACAACTAAGAATCAAATTAATGTCCCTTTTAGAAAGTCATGGTTATCACGTCAATTTTTTATCTGCCTCTCGAATAACTAGATCGACAAAAACATGTATAGATAACATTTTTACTCGGAAAGTCATGTCACAGGATTCTAGGCTCACAATGAATCTGGAATTGGGTATATCTGATCACAGAGCTTTATTTATTAATATGCTAGACTGCAAATCTGAATGTAACCAAGGCTCTGGTAACTTGCAATACAAAAGTAGATTTTTTTCTGATGAAAATATTGAAATTTTTACCGAGAGGTTAAGGCATATGGATTGGGGAGTTGGTTTTCATTGTTCGTTACAACAAAATTGCCTATCTTTCTTTGGAAATTTTCAAAACCTGTTTGAAGAAGTTTTTCCTTTAAAGTCTTTTATGAAGAAAAATAAAAATGGGAAGAAAGTTAAAAACTGGGTAACTCAAGGTATCCGAGTTTCAAGTAAAAGAAAGAGGGAACTCAGTAGACTAGCCAAAGAATCTAATGACATAAATTTAATAAATTATGTTAAAAGGTATAAATGTATATTTAGATCTGTCTGTAACAAGGCCAAATTAATTAGCAATTCACATTTCTTGAAAAATGCAGAAAATAAGAGTAAAGCTGCATGGAGTATTGTGAGATCGGAATTGGGATGTAATAAAGATAAAAGTAACAATATACCAGACCTAATTCTAGAAAATAAGCCTGTCAGTGAGCCAAGTGAAATTGTTGAACTTTTTAATAATAAATTTACAGAAACGGCTCGTGATGTAGGAGTTTCACCAGTATACAATGAAGCTTTCAGGCTTCTCCAAAAGGTTCCACAAGTCGGGGATATAGAGTTTACTTTTAAAAACGTTAGTTCGAATGAGGTAACGCAAATAATAAAATGTCTGAAAAATAAAAAAACTGCAGGGTGGGATGAAATTCCATTAGATTTACTAAAGAGAGTTTCAGATCTGATTTCACAACCACTTAGTGTAATTATAACTCAATCTTTTCAAAATTCACACTTTTTAGACAATTTAAAATATGCTGAGGTGAAGCCACTTTACAAAAAGGGAGAAAGACATAATCCAGATAATTATAGACCCGTTTCAGTGTTACCCTCTTTTTCAAAAATATTTGAAAAATCTGCATTGCTTCAAATCTCTTATTTTTTGGAACATTGTAAAATATTGGTGGATGATCAGTTTGGGTTTAGAAAGGGCCGAAGTACAATAAGTGCAATTTCAAAGCTTTGCGAGGAAGTTTCTTGGGCCTTGGATGGATCGCAGAGCACTGCTGGGGTGTTCTGTGATCTGTCCAAGGCTTTTGATTGCGTTGATCACACCCTTTTGTTGAACAAGCTCTACTTCTATAAATTTTCATCGAAAGCAGTTGAATGGATTAGGTCTTATCTAGAAAATAGGTACCAGCGCACGGTAATAGTAAAAAATAACACAAAAACAAAGTCTGAATGGAAAAAAATACAGGTGGGGGTGCCTCAAGGATCTATTCTGGGCCCCTTATTATTTATTTTGTACATAAATGACTTACCAATTAATATTTCTCATAGCTTAATACTGTACGCCGATGACACTACGGCAATTATAAAAGCGAATAGCAATAGTGAACTAGAAATGTATATTGATCAATCTTTAATAGAACTTACACATTGGTTTGAAGCAAATGGTCTGAAATTGAATTGCAGTAAAACACAAATAATACAATTTAGCACTCCACAAATTATTTTAAAGATTGACAGAGATATTAATTTTCAAGGGCAGTGCTTGAATTTGGCAAAAAGTGTTAAGTTTTGGGAGTAGATTTGGATGCTAATTTTAAATGGAATACTGCAATAGAAAATATTTCAAAAAGGCTTAATTCGTCTTGTTTCCAGATGAGGGTCCTCAAAGATGTAGTCGATTTGAAAACGAAGATTATGGTTTACTATGCCTATTTTTTCCCTATAGTTTTTTATGGAATCGAGTTTTGGGGTTGTACTTGTCAATCTGAAATTATATTTAAAATACAAAAGAGGCTCTTAAGGATCATGACAAACTCGTCTTGGAGAGCACCTTGCAAGCAAATTTTCAAGGACTTAAATATTTTGACAATACCTAGTTTATATATTTACAAAGTTCTTATGTTAGTGCACTCCAATTTTGACCTAATATCGGACCAGCAGTTTCATCACAAATACAACACTCGATTCAAAAATGATCTTCAATATCCTATCCACAGATTGTCGTTAACTGAAAGATCACCATTATATATGGGGAAAAGAGCATTTAATAAGTTGCCTTCAAACATAAAATGCCTTGTAAGAGACAAGTCCTTCAAATGTGCAGTTTCCAATTTCCTGTTGGAAAAAAGTTGCTATAGGTTAGATGAATTTTTTTAAGCTAATTTGTATTACTAAGGATTAAAAACCTATTTTTATTGTATTTTGTTGAGAGCTTTTTGTGATGGTGTGTGATAGTTAAGAAAATTTTATTATTTATATCATAGCATAAGTATTATTTAATGTATGACAAAAAGTACATATTTCATATGAACTATACTCTTGTAAATATGCTGACAATGTCACCTGTTTTTTTAGCAATGCTATAATGTAAACGTTATTTATGTGACAATAAAGAATGATTATGATTATGATTATGATTATGACAACAGTGCTACCATCCGCAAAGTGAACTGGCGAACTGACAACAGTGCTACCATCCGCAAAGTGAACTGGCGAACTGACAACAGTGCTACCATCCGCAAAGTGAACTGGCGAACTGACAACAGTGCTACCATCCGCAAAGTGAACTGGCGAACTGACAACAGTGCTACCATCCGCAAAGTGAACTGGAGAACTGACAACAGTGTTACCATCCGCAAAGTGAACTGGCGAACTGATAACAGTGCTACCATCCGCAAAGTGAACTGGAGAACTGACAACAGTGCTACCATCCGCAAAGTGAACTGGCGAACTGACAACAGTGCTACCATCCGCAAAGTGAACTGGAGAACAGACAACAGTGCTACCATCCGCAAAGTGAACTGGAGAACTGACAACAGTGCTACCATCCGCAAAGTGAACTGGCGAACTGACAACAGTGCTACCATCCGCAAAGTGAACTGGCGAACTGACAACAGTGCTACCATCCGCAAAGTGAACTGGCGAACTGACAACAGTGCTACCATCCGCAAAGTGAACTGGCGAACTGACAACAGTGCTACCATCCGCAAAGTGAACTGGCGAACTGACAACAGTGCTACCATCCGCAAAGTGAACTGGCGAACTGACAACAGTGCTACCATCCGCAAAGTGAACTGGCGAACTGACAACAGTGCTACCATCCGCAAAGTGAACTGGCGAACTGACAACAGTGCTACCATCCGCAAAGTGAACTGGCGAACTGACAACAGTGCTACCATCCGCAAAGTGAACTGGCGAACTGACAACAGTGCTACCATCCGCAAAGTGAACTGGCGAACTGACAACAGTGCTACCATCCGCAAAGTGAACTGGCGAACTGACAACAGTGCTACCATCCGCAAAGTGAACTGGCGAACTGACAACAGTGCTACCATCCGCAAAGTGAACTGGCGAACTGACAACTGTGCTACCATCCGCAAAGTGAACTGGCGAACTGACAACAGTGCTACCATCCGCAAAGTGAACTGGAGAACTGACAACAGTGCTACCATCCGCAAAGTGAACTGGCGAACTGACAACAGTGCTACCATCCGCAAAGTGAACTGGCGAACTGACAACAGTGCTACCATCCGCAAAGTGAACTGGAGAACTGACAACAGTGCTACCATCCGCAAAGTGAACTGGCGAACTGACAACAGTGCTACCATCCGCAAAGTGAACTGGAGAACTGACAACAGTGCTACCATCCGCAAAGTGAACTGGCGAACTGACAACAGTGCTACCATCCGCAAAGTGAACTGGCGAACTGACAACAGTGCTACCATCCGCAAAGTGAACTGGCGAACTGACAACAGTGCTACCATCTGCAAAGTGAACTGGCGAACTGACAACAGTGCTACCATCCGCAAAGTGAACTGGCGAACTGATAACAGTGCTACCATCCGCAAAGTGAACTGGAGAACTGACAACAGTGCTACCATCCGCAAAGTGAACTGGCGAACTGACAACAGTGCTACCATCCGCAAAGTGAACTGGCGAACTGACAACAGTGCTACCATCCGCAAAGTGAACTGGCGAACTGACAACAGTGCTACCATCCGCAAAGTTAACTGGCGAACTGACAACAGTGCTACCATCCGCAAAGTGAACTGGCGAACTGACAACAGTGCTACCATCCGCAAAGTGAACTGGCGAACTGATAACAGTGCTATTTTCCGCAAAGTGAACTGGCGAACTGACAACAGTGCTACCATCCGCAAAGTGAACTGGCGAACTGACAACAGTGCTACTATCCGCAAAGTGAACTGGCGAACTGACAACAGTGCTACCATCCGCAAAGTGAACTGGCGAACTGACAACAGTGCTACCATCCGCAAAGTGAACTGGCGAACTGACAACAGTGCTACCATCCGCAAAGTGAACTGGCGAACTGACAACAGTGCTACCATCCGCAAAGTGAACTGGCGAACTGACAACAGTGCTACCATCCGCAAAGTGAACTGGCGAACTGACAACAGTGCTACCATCCGCAAAGTGAACTGGCGAACTGACAACAGTGCTACCATCCGCAAAGTGAACTGGCGAACTGACAACAGTGCTACCATCCGCAAAGTGAACTGGCGAACTGACAACAGTGCTACCATCCGCAAAGTGAACTGGCGAACTGACAACAGTGCTACCATCCGCAAAGTGAACTGGCGAACTGACAACAGTGCTACAACCCGCAAATTGAACTGGCGAACTGACAACAGTGCTACAATCCGCTAAGTGAACTGGAGAACTGACAACAGTGCTACCATCCGCAAAGTGAACTGGCGAACTGACTACTCGACACTCCAATTTCCTCAGTACACAACAGTAACTCAGCGCACTATTGGTTGCGACCTCTGTTTATTTCCTATCCGTGGTACTATTTAATGTTTGTACCAAACAGGTCCATGTTTCAGTTGTAATTGATTGTTTTTCTCAGTATAGTTAAACTTTCTGATCTAAAAGTGGGTAAATATCTAACTGTTGGTTAGACATTGATTGTATGACTAAGGAACTTTATGATATTCTTATGAGGAAGATCTATGAGATGGCTCTATGAGGAAGGTCTATGAGATGGTTCTATGAGGAAGGTCTATGAGATGGCTCTATGAGGAAGGTCTATGCGGTGGATCTTTTTATTTTTAAACTTCATTCGCCAGTTCAAATGGGCTTGCAGGCCTGTGCCTTTATTTAATTAGTGAAGAACCGACCGTTAGCTCAGAGGGGATTCGAACCTTGGACATTGCCCTTCGCAGTCCGAAGCCTTAGCCACTGAGCCACCACGTCGGCAAAGATATGAGATGTGTAGCTATGAGAAGGGTCTATGAGACGGCTATATGAGAAGGGTCTATGAGACAAGTTTTCTGAAGCGGTGTTAGCATTAATATGACACAGAGCTTCAATACCTTTCCAGTTTTTTCGAAGCAGTGTGTTATCTGGCAAATGTGTTTTATTTATTTGCGTTGTCAGTTTTTCAGCTTGGTCCGACATTTCCTTGCTTTAGGATGTGCATTGGAAGTAATATGAAAAAATTATCATTTTTTGAAACTCCCGGAAATTGAGTGTTTCATATTATTAGAACTAACATCACACGCTCTCTGTTCTTTCAGGTCCTCCTGCAACAATTCGTCAAACCCTCTCTGTCTTGTACTACAACTATTGGTCTTCCGCAAATTCCTGTTTACGATCGTACAATAGATATACAGCCCCAGGTATAAAAATCAAAACAAATTGGTGGCTGCCCAGATCAGATCATTCCCCCAATGATGATAGGGGGAATGATCTGATCCCCCTTGTCAATCAATACTATTTAACTGTGTCATATTTTACCCAACACAAGTACTTAATCTTTCCTTTTTTGTCTCATTCTTATCACCTTCATGGATATTCCAATCACCATCGGTTGTTTATTGTAAAGGTTTCCTTGTTTATCTAATAGTAGGCGGTAATGTTAACCAGTCAAAAAACCACAAATAACTTGAACAATAGGGAAAACTATGATTCAGCTAATTTAATGATACATCTTTTAATTAAATTGTTTTCTGTTTTTGCCATCAGAAAATAAATCTTTCTGTTTCAAGATTTGTATTCTAGTTTTCGTTACATAAGTATTTTTTAGGGATTTTTGGAAGGATGAGCGAATACTGAGATAAAAAAACAGAGGCCACTTTATTTTGGCTGCAGCGAACTTCTCAAAGGTAGTTAGAAATAGATTACAACTAGCGTACATCTTATACATTTAGTTTACATCTTATACATTTAGCGTACATCTTATACATTTAGTGTACATCTTATACATTTAGTGTACATCTTTAAACATTTAGCGTACATCTTATACATTTAGTGTACATCTTATACATTTAGCGTACATCTTATACATTTAGCGTACATCTTATACATTTAGTGTACATCTTATACATTTAGTGTACATCTTATACATTTAGTGTACATCTTTATACATTCTAGTAATAATTGCTATATATATCCTTGAGGATTTGTAGGGGAATAAATAGAAGGTCTGACGGAGCTGTCCTTCGTCTTTGCTATTCGCTCGGCAAACTGCAGAACTAGCTAGTAGCTTCTCGACATCCTTCCAGGTCACTATTGGATGCGACCTCTATTTCTTTCTTTTCTGTGAAATGGGCCAAAGTTGGTCTTATTTTAAAGGAGTTGGGTGAGCGACCACACCAATAGTCCTATTGTTGGAAGGGTGGGTGGGCCAATAATAGTCATATTTGCTGGGAGGGTGGTTTTTATTTTATTTTAAAGCTTATTCCAATAATTTTTATTTCTTATTAAGGAGTCAGTGAGACATAACTTTGTTCTGGGAGAAATTTAGTCCTAATAAAATCCCTCATTTTTATTCTTTCTAATTTCCCAACCCTGGATTCTCAAAACTTATTTTACTTTGTCATATTCTTTATTGGCTGCCCTTGTTTTCTACCCATTCAAACATCTATAGCAGAGAAATGATTCCTTTTTGTTATCAATTAAAATGCATGTATATCCATACATACTTATTTACAATCTAATTGGTGTTGTTCCAATAAGTTATCGAGTCTCATTAGTAGTTAAAAGGGCTGGATCTATTAAAGTAGTATCAAACAGGATCTTTGGGCCTTCCTGTTTGTAAAAATTGTCGAAATATGCGAATAGGAGAAGAAAAAATAGCGTATCCTGTATGTTGTAGAGCAATTGGCAGCAATTGGGTGTGCGTTCCCGCGCCACTTCAGGGTCCCTTCCTCCGCCCCTCCCTCTAATCTGCTTTATTATGATACATCGGCAGAGGATGTGGCAATAGAGGATACATACACACCGTAAACACAGACAAATCATTTCATCTGTCACCGCTCGCAAACAATAATAGGCGAAACGATCTCAACCCCAGCAGAAAGATTATTGGTGTCCACAGGGGAAATAATTGACTTTGGTATATCGTTTCTTATTGTTGGTTAGTTTCTTAATTTAAGTGATGTCTTCCATACTGGGGGGGGGGACGATTAGGGATTAATTAAGTTTACGGTTACTATGCAGCTTTTTCCACCAAACAAAATTGGAATAAGTTGCCTGAAACGAATCAAGAATTGGGTATATTTTCTTGAGATATGATTTTTATTCGGCAGATGTTGCAAATTCCAAAAAAATTTTAAAATGTCACAACTTTTAGTATTTTTGACATATTTCCGTTAGTTTAAATGACATTTAAATCATCTTAACAATTTGATTTCTTTTTTACGCTGAATACGAATTTGAAAACTATTTTGGTCTATAGAAATTATTTCTCGAGATATAATGAGAAAACTGCTTTCGCTGCGAATCAAGATTAGCGGTCATTACGCGTTCATTATAAACTCGAACTATTAGCCACAAAAACCGAATTCACACATACTCCCGCCGGAGGGAGGGCCGGCAGGCAGTCACGGAGTCCAGACACACGAATATAACGCAAATTACGACTTTTTGTTGAGTAAATAGATAATTAGGATAAGTTAGGTTATGTTTGGTTAGGTAAGTAAAAATTGTATTTTTCTGACCGAAAAGATAATTTTATTGAAAAATCAATAACATATTCGTGTTCAGCATAAAAAACGTGTAAAATGGAAAAATGTGAAAATAGTGATTTTTAGAAAAGTCGTTTTTTCCACAAAAAACTATTTCATCAGGATTAATGTTTACGCTATTTATATCACTCAAAAAAACTGTTTTTTTTAATTTTTCTGTAAAAAACAAGTTTTCCGCGGTTGAAATCAACCTCCTTAAGAGATATAAATTCCTTTTTCAACAAGAAATAGTATATTCAGAAGTGGCTAGAGCATAGTTGCCAAGTTGACAAACACCTCACTTAGGAACTTTCCCTAGAACAAACGAATTCGACAAGTCTGTAAGCAATATTTCGAAAAAAGTTTATCAGCGACAAACTGGTTACGGAACAGCTTCCTTAGTTTAAAAGCTCAGTCATGTTTAGCGTTCAGAAGGATATCACACTGTATTAGAAGACTTGGTAACTTCTTTCATATTTTTAGCATAAATATTAATGGAAAGAAACATTTGTTGTACTGTTCTTTATTATTGCCTTTCGGCAGGGTTTAAGATTTGTTTATAATGTAAACCAAAACGTTAGAATTGACCTGTTATGTATAAATGTAATTTTGGCAAAGACATTATACACAGATAAAAGTACGACAGATTATTATATTTCTTGTAAATGTCTTTAAATGATTCTAATGATTTATGTGCAAGTTGCTGATTTTTCATTTAATATACCCTTTCATAGAGATTATAAATTACATTTAATTGACCCTTTGTTTTAATAAACTGCTATACAACTCTTTTATATTCATATTCAGTTATATGCAAAATTCAAACAAAAACAATGCTTTATGTATCATGATTTCCGCTGACACTGGACCAAACATTTGTATACTCCACCCAGAAATTGTAAGAATTCGAACGAATGAAGTTCAGGGGCGTGGCGATCAACTTGACTGGAGATTAAAATTTTTGTAGGGATTACCTTTATGGAAGAGGTGATGTTGGAAAAGGAAAAATAATCGAAGGAAGACGAAGAGAACTTGGGGAGATTTAGTCAAGTCTGGGGAAAGAGGAAGGGAGATCGAGATATCAAGTACAATCTCATTCAACGCAACATAAAAGTTTGGCCTAGGGAATGAACTAGACAACCTTAGCAGAACAACGACCACTACTAGCTTCAAGCTTCAAGTAGCTTCAAGAACTTCGAGAGGCAGGCTAAACCCTCTGTCAAAGGCGAATAAGGAAAAGGGTAGCCGAGACATCGGACGGTTCGGGGACAAGATCGGCGGAGACCACTTCCCAACACCCACGTGGAACATGGACACCTTCGATGACCACCTGACGGGACCCATCAGTCTTCGGGTATAGAGAAGCCAGCGTCATTGGGGGCATGTCTAATTTCAATTATATTTATCAGGGAATTCCCACAGCTTGCCTCCAGAGTAATATAATTCAACAGCAATTCGAAAACCTCAAATAACTTCAAATAAGGTTTAAAGGAAAATAAGTTTAATAGTATTAATGAATTAATCAACGTATTAAAAGTAGAGTGACTAATTATAACTGACCAAGGAGGGTAAATAAATGTATAAAAAATAACTTAATAATAATAAACCATAAATAAAATATAAATACTGTACTAATAAATAAATGTAACCTAATTTAGAATAGTAATATGTAAAGTAAATAATAATACATTACATAAAGAGAGTGAAGTAAGCCTTCTCTTAAATAATTTAGCAACCATAAAGGGGTTTCTATTAATATAAGTTGTTTAAAAAAATAAAAGGTTAAATAATAAACGTAAATAGAATTTTCCACAAGGGACTATGTGCCATATTCATAATAGGGATTTGGATAGCTAATTAGACATAGATAATATGTGTTTATGGAATAAATTTGGGGATACTAGATTTTTAAATGACTAGGTATGATGTATGGTTAATTAATGGTTTGATTGGTTTAAATTTTCTTACAACAGTGCTCCTACAGTTACTCCACTGTTTTCCTCCATACTAAACATAGATCATCATTTGACCATAACAATTGTCAGGTATTTTGAAATTATTACAGTTATTCCATATTATTACAATAGTCTCTATATTATTATAATACAAACGTATTACTATTATTATTATTCATTTAGTTCTGTAACTCTTTCGAATTAATAATACGAGTATTTACTGGCTGTGACCACAGAATGGTTCTGTTTACGATAACGCAGCCACGTTCCCAAATCGAATTCTTTTAGTTTACAAGTAAAATAATAAGTTAAATGAGTCAAATTATAAGCTGACGTGAAATAACAATGCTAAGATATAAGCATATATAGCAAACTAACATTATTTTTGGGAACACTTTAAAAGGAATATGATGGAATAAACTCAATTGGGAGTTCATAAAGAGTATATTTATTTAGAACGGGTGATTTAAGGTCATGAAGTAAATATATCAGGTGTTATATATTTTACCATCCACGGGCGCACTTCTGTTTGTTAGCGGTAGCATTATGTCAAAAGAATAGTAACCATTGCATACGACTTGCAGAGGCCCTCAAACACTCGCATGGTTCTCTTACCCTCACCTGCCAACTTCCCACCATTACATCGTACTATACCACTATAGCACTGGCTCTCCCATCTTCCTACTAGCGATGGCCCTTTCACCTTTCCAAGATTACATACATACGACTAGCTGTGGTCCTAGCAACTCCCTACGACTTCATTCGACTATTTGTGGCCCTCAAACTTCCAACGATAACCTTCGACAAGCTTATGGCCCTCCAACCTTTCAAGGATTACATACGACTAGCCGTGGTCCTCTCACCTTCCTACGACTTCATACGACTAGCTGTAGCCCTCCCACCTTCCTACGATAACCTACGACTAGCTATAGCCCTCTTACCTCTCCAAGATTACGTACGACTAGCTATGGCCCTCCCACCTTTCCAAGTTTGCATACGACTAGCTTTGGTCCTCCCACCTTCCTGCGACTTCATACGACTAGCTGTGGCCTTCCCACCTTCCTACGATAACCTACGACTAGCTATAGCCCTCTTACCTCTCCAAGATTACGTACGACTAGCTATGGCCCTCCCACCTTTCCAAGTTTGCATACGACTAGCTTTGGTCCTCCCACCTTCCTACGATAACCTACGACTAGCTATAGCCCTCTTACCTCTCCAAGATTACGTACGACTAGCTATGGCCCTCCCACCTTTCCAAGTTTGCATACGACTAGCTTTGGTCCTCCCACCTTCCTGCGACTTCATACGTCTAGCTGTGGCCTTCCCACCTTCCTACGATAACCTATGACTAGCTATAACCCTCTTACCTCTCCAAGATTACGTACGACTAGCTATGGCCCTCCCACCTTTCCAAGTTTGCATACGACTAGCTTTGGTCCTCCCACCTTCCTGCGACTTCATACGACTAGCTGTGGCCTTCCCACCTTCCTACGATAACCTACGACTAGCTATAGCCCTCTTACCTCTTTAAGATTACGTAGGACTAGCTATGGCCCTCCCACCTTTCCAAGTTTGCATACGACTAGCTTTGGTCCTCCCACCTTCCTACGATAACCTATGACTAGCTATGGCCCTCCCACCTCTCCAAGATTACGTACGACTAGCTGTGGCCCTCCTACCTTCCTGCGACTTAATGCGACGAGCTGTGGCCCTCCCGCCTTTCAAAGGTAACATACGACTAGCTATGGCCCTCTCACCCTCTGTGGCTTAATACGACTAGCTGTGGCCCTCCCACCTTCCTACTACTTCATACGACTAGCTGTGGCCCTCCTTTTATCTTACGTTTGCATCCTAATAGCGGTGGCTTTGCCAATTCTGCCCTATCTTTAATTTTTATGGATTCAGACTTAAGTTTTCGATTAACCTCTGTAAAATCACCAATATTCTTTTTCTAGTGTTGTTAGGTAAACCCTACTATGGGGATTGGCATATGATTAGTCGTGTGATTGCGGAGTCGAAGTTCGAGATATGGATCACATAGTTACTGACTGCCCATCGCGTTCTTGTCAGAGACGATTAGCTACCCATTAGTTCTGCATTTTAACGTAGGAGCAGATGTTGAATGGTAATTAAACCTCTACTTGGTAAATATAAATTCAAATAATAAGACAGAAATACTTCATACTTTACATTTTTTTTATTGAGACATTCTTGGTATTTTAAAACTTTTTATTTTATTTTTTGTGGCTATACGATATATGTAATCCTACGGGGTTTACTACTAAATTTTCATAACCACCCACTTTCTATACAAAACTAATTTGTAAAGTTCGCCTTCAATTGGAAGACATACTAGAATTCATTTTCTAATAGTATTAAAGTTTATATTTAGAAACTCAATATGGCTATGAAGATGAAATTATCTGAATCTCACTGCTACCTTATTTCCAATTCCTGATAACGCAAAAATACATTTCCCTTGTATTGTTCAGATCAGACTGAAAATAATGAAATAATTATACAGTTCTACAGAAACAATACAGTAGGGGAAAGATCAAAGTGATCTAAAATTGCAGCGATAATAGTCTAACTGAGACAGGACAATATGATCTAGACTTAATAATAACAATAAGGTATTGCACCAGTTATTGTTGATTCTATTATGGTAGTAAAAATCATTAATTAGATGGATAAAATTTTACTTTTGACATTTTTAAACATTTTTACCAAGTCCAGGATATTCTAAATATAGTTTAATTATACGAACAAATTTTATACAGTACAGAACATTTGTAAAGAATTCTTGAATATATATACAAGACATCATAGTGATAAAAATTCAGTCACCTAACTTTTATCAATTGTTTCAACCCCAGAACATTTGATTTCAGTTCGTTTTTATTTTCATCATAATATTCAGTAATAGTAGGTAACTGAGTAGCGATTCACAATAAATTCGTAATAACAATATTTAATTTATAAATACATACATACTCCATGTTGGTCTTAGTCTCATAAAAGTAATGTTATTTGCGAATCCATAATTTTTCGTTATTTATTGACCAAAAGTTATGTACGAGGTGTCATTTTAAACGTTATCATATTGTGCATTGGGTTTGCTTTTGATATTTTGAATACACACTCCTAGTTTAGAAAAATATATGAAAATAAAATTGTCGAACTAAATATTTATATAATATAAGTAATTTAACTTATATTTTATTTTGTTCTAAATATAATTATTTATATATTTTTCTATAAAACTAATTAGGCATTCACAAGCAATTAATTCCAACGCGCAATTTCACTTAGTTCAAATGCAATTTGTTTAGAAAAAATCCGTTTAAAAATAACTGTTTGGTTTGGATTCGCGTGTTCGTATGCCTGGTTCGAAAATAACATTGTTCTAACGGGATTAAAACCAACATGGCCGACAGCCTCTGCTGACTTTTAATTTTATCACTCTCTTGCAAAATTCACACCACTATAGATATATCCTCTGGTCAAACTATTTCTTATCATCCAGGAAAATACTTTAATTTTTATCATTTGTAATAAATTATTTAATGTTATATTACTGAATTTTTTTAAACGTTAAGACTTTATATTGCACTGAACAGGACAATGACAGAATACTCGAATAAGTATATAATGAACTTTTTTTTAAAGGAGGAGAGGCCGATCTCCTTAACCTTTCTCTGACCCTTCCTCATTTTGGGCCTGTGCGAGGAACTTATTTAGACTGAGTAAGGGGGCGAGCCAGTACAGTAAACGGTGAATATTACAGACAAATATTCCAGTCCAGGCCGGATTCGAACCAGCGCTATCTCTAACCCAAGTTCGAAGTCCTGACGCCCTAGACTGCTCGGCCAACGATGATGCATTGAAAGTTGTCTGCCGCATCATAATTTGGTAGGTTGTCAGGTCTGATACTGAGAGTGGTACAGTACTATGCTAGGAAAGTGTTTAGAGGTCTCTATTGTAAATAACAGCCACCTTAATAGTGTCAGGTTGACACAACCATGGACGTGTTTTAAGTTTAAGTAAATAGAATTATTCAATTCAATTCAATTCAAAATCATTTATTATTTCTTAAATTTATTTTTTACATTGCAGTGTATTTTTTAATCTCTCTAGCATATAGCTATTTGAGAGATCAACTAATTTGTTCATAATAAAATATCTTTAATATATAGATAATCTTAAAGTAAAAACAAACAAAACAAAAATAAATAAACAAATCAATACGCACCAAGGAAACATAGTCAAAGGAAATCGAAAAACATTCGTTATTTACTATAAATACCAATTTTTTCAAAAATGTAAATTTTTAATATCAGTAGTCCTAATGTTCATTTTATTTTGGAATTCATAGCAATAGATTGTTTGATTGTTTAAAACTTCCTCCTGGACCACGACTGGCATTCCTACACAACCCCCCGCCCACCCATACACGTACAGTGGTATTGACCCACCTGCCCACCCATACACGTAAAGTGGTATTGACCCACCCACCCGCCCATAGACATATAGTGGTATTGACCCAACCGCTCACCCATACATTTACAGTGTTATTGATAATCTACACTAAACACTAACACAATGGAAACAAATAAATAAACAATATACATAACTATATAATATAAATATACAATAAACCGGCAGTAAATAAGTAACATTAAATACTATATAGACTATGAACAATTCAACAAACAAATAAATAAAAACAAAAACAAATTTTTGTTTATTAAATCTACTGTAGTTTCCAAACAACTTCTGTCACTCAAGTTACTGCAGCTGATATTCTGTTTTTAAGTTCACCTGAATATCACGGGCTAACGGAGGAAATCAGAAATTGGAATTCTTTATTGCTTTAAGATACAATTTATGTACATAGAAATAGTCACTTTAATGTAATATTTACAATTATTATTATAATCATGATTATAAACTATAATGACTCTTGTACAAAATTAATATTAAACTTAATTAAACGTAAAAGTTTAATAATTAATAGTAAAGTTAACAGGGTTTTTTATTTAAAAAGTCGTGGACACTGTAAAATTCTCCCTCGACTAAGTGCTCTCTCAGACCACGCCTGAACCTTTTTACATCACTTTCTAGTTTGAGAAAATAGGGAAGAGTTCTGAACAGACGGATACATGAGGATATGACTGTTTTTGAGGAACATAAACACGTTCTTTATACTCACAGGAAATAATCACAAAGATATTAATCAGATATAATCAGGGATAATCAGGGGTCCTAGAAGGCCAAGACTGTGAAGCCTGGTCTTGTGGTCCGGCAAGTTGTCATCGAGGTGCCAGTGCGATTGTTGCAAGATGAAGTTGTCCGAGTCAACAGTAAGTTGGCGGAATAAACAGTTACGTAGCATTTGTGACATTTGTTTCAATAATCGTACAAGTTAAAAATGGGTCATCCTTTTTGAAACACCCTAAATGTTTGGTTTCCAGGTCTCATTCTTTTTTTGTATGACGTAGATGCAGAATATACGCGGAACCGATCAGCAGAGCGTATGTCGCATCAACTGATTACGCCCACCCTCCAACTACTTCCAAGAAGTCCAAATAAACTTCACACTAAAATATGCAATTTATTGAATTTTTGGCAAGAATTTAAATTTTAAATATATATCTTTTCCTAAATTCAGGCTGAAAATGTCACATGTTTACCAAATTAATATAAAACTTTCTGACGGATGGACCACAACCCCACTGAATCTTATGGACAGCTCTTCCACACAATCAACTTCCTACGACAGCTCTTCCATACACTCAACTTATTATGTAAATTGTCCGTGCTTCCTTGTGAGCCTTAATTAGGAGTCTGAAACCTCCAATAATAACCACAACTTTAACTAAATTAAAAATATGTTAAGTATGATCAAATGAAATCATCATAATTATATCTATTTTTTAAGTCCTATTAAATATATATATATGTACTTTTAATGTACCAATTAATGTGTGACTAACAAACTTTGTATCGGTAATTTCTGTAATATCTCTAATGGTTTGACTTATTCTTATACTGAACATATAGGCCATTACGACTTCATTCATCAGAGTTTGACTGAAAAACATTTAAGAAACAATAAAGCCACAATTTATATTTGCACAAGTCAAATAATAAATGGGAACTGTGTCCCGTATTGGTACTATTCAGTTCGCCAGTACAACAATGGGCAGCAACATCTGAGTCACTAGCTTTAGGTCTGGCACAGGAAGGAAACAATCCTGCAGGAAACGTTTAGATCTTCCGTCTTCACCGTCGTTCGGTGGAACGAATCCTTTTACGTCTCGGTGGCTTCAAACATACCAACTTTAAATACTTTCCTTCATCCTCCTGTTCTTCAACGAGTTTTATTAACTAGAAGAAACCCCTGCATGCTTCGCGTGCCAACTCCGTCACTCTAAAATATTCGTAGGTACGTAAGTTATACAAGTTAAAATCACAATATTTAAATTTATTTACGGTAGCTCATTCACTGCATTGCGTTTCTACCTAAGATATTCTTAAGGTCGAAAAACGTATTTAGAGGGCTTCAACTGCCTTTCAGGGTAAAAGTAATGAAAAATGAATACCTTAATACAAAACTACGAATATTGGCACAACATTCGACACCTAAAACGTGAAAACTGGTTAAGAAATAAGGAAGACGTTTCGTTAACAAGAAAAAACAGCTCTAAAAATTATTTATAATGATTTCATAGTTATAGGCCCACCTTGAGATATTTACTTTACTAACACCAACTAAACTCAAGGCAGTAGTTTAAACCAATATTACTTTTAATATATACGATACTTTACATGTTGGGTAGATAAGATAAAACCATTCGTAAGATGTGTAGGTGAGTCATACAGGTAGCTTGTCTCAGTTATAGAGTCCAGCTAAACAGAAGTATATGTGGATTTCAGAGATGTGTAGGTGAGTCATACAGGTAGCTTGTCTTAGTTATATGGTCCAGCCATACAGAGGTATGTGCGTACTTCAGATATATGTCGGTGAGTCATACAGTTAGCTTGTCTCAGTTATAGAGTCCAGCTAAACAGAAGTATATGTGGATTTCAGAGATGTGTAGGTGAGTCATACAGGTAGGTTGTCTTAGTTATAGGGTCCAGCCATACAGAGGTATATGTGGATTTCAGAGATGTGTAGGTGAGTCATACAGGTAGCTTGTCTTAGTTATAGGGTCCAGCCATACAGAGGTATATGTGGATTTCAGAGATGTGTAGGTGAGTCATACAGGTAGCTTGTCTTAGTTATAGGGTCCAGCTATACAAAGGTATGTGCGTACTTCATATATATGTAGGTTAAGTCATACAGGTAGCTTGTCTTAGTTATAGGGTCCAGCTATACAAAGGTATGTGCGTACTTCATATATATGTAGGTTAAGTCATACAGGTAGGTTTTCTTAGTTATAGGGTCCAGCCATACAGAGAATGTGCGTACTTCAGATATATGTAGGTGAGTCATACAGGTAGCTTGTCTTAGTTATAGGGTCCAGCTATACAGAGGTATATGTGGATTTCAGAGATGTGCAGGTGAGTCATACAGGTAGCTTGTCTTAGTTATAGGGTCCAGCCATACAGAGGTATGTGCGTACTTCAGATATATTTAGGTGAGTCATACAGGTAGCTTGTCTTAGTTATAGGGTCCCGCTATACAGAGGTATGTGCGTACTTCAGAGATGTGTAGGTGAGTCATACACCTGTCTGATTTCCGAGACTATAGATAAGTCATGCAGGAAGCTTGTCTAATTATAGGGTTCGGGTCATACAGATTTATGTGTGTATTTAAGAGATGTATAGATGAGTCATGCAGGAAGCTTGTCTAATTATAGGGTTCGGGTCATAAAGAGCCAAACATTCACGAATTTAATGTACCTTTTAGGCCCCGGTTCAATTTTTAATATCCACCTACTTACACTGTATCAAAGATATTGTCCAATATTTTGACTTCTGCTTTGAACCTTGAAAATAAATACACTGTTAGAGGTCAATGTCGATAAGGGGTAAAATTATAAAATTTTGTAATATCGTGTGAATGTAAAATTGTGTAATTAGACTTGGATAGCCTCATTTGATATATGTAATCTGTTTATTAATATCATATTGAAGAGAACTCACTTATTGGATATACTTTATGTAATTGTAGAAATTATACTCACATTTTTCCAATTAAAAAAGGAACATGATATCATATTTTACACTCGTTGTGTCGATGATATTCTGGTTTTTTAACGATAAATCATTTTATGACTTAGATAATATGTTAAATTTACTTAATTGACTCTCCTCCCTCCTAGCATTTAAGCCCTGTCATTCCCATCAATGCCAGCATGACCCATATGAGTCTCACCTGTTTACGCTGACAAAGGGTCTCTAGGGTCCCCTGGCACTCCCATACAACTTAGAGTTGGTACGGGGCACCATGGTCGCCTTTATCACCGCCTGAATTGTACAATAAAGAAAAGTTCTGTCCATCCCTCGTCTCATAAACTCGCTTCAGAACTATGTTGTATAGGGCGTATTCAATACCATTAACTGTTGCAGATAGAAATGGGAAATAAATGTAATAAAATCAATAGCTATTGCAAATGGCACCAATCATTGATGAAATTGGAAGTAGAATAAAAAAGAAAAGAAAAAATAAAATTCGAGACGATAAACGGACAACAGTGAAAAAGAAAAATTCGATAAAGAACAAAAGAAGTATGTATCCCTCTATTACAATGAACCGTTTACACAAAGAGTTGGTAATAGTTTTAAGAAATTCAATTTATCAGTAGATTTTAAGACTTGTAATACTATGTCCAACATTTTACACCCGAATATTGAAATTGAAGATAAATTCAGTAATTCAGAAATATTTAGGATTACCTGTACTGATTGTACCTGTTTTACTTAGGTCAGACTGTAAATTTTAGCAAAAGATATAAAAACCATGTCTCTGCTTTTAAAAATAAGAAACCTGAAAGATCTAATATGGCAAAACACTTTCTGAATTGTACCCACAGTTAGAATAAAATAGATGTAAAGTTTCTAAGAAAGATAGGATTATAAATGCTTAGGAAGAGTTATTTATTTTAAAAGAAAAATGTTATGATCGTGACAAACTAATGATCAGGATAATTTTGGTTCCGAAATAGTGTTTAATAATGTATTTTCATCGATTAAAAGAACAGAAGTAACAGTAGGTCTATAAATTGAGTTGTAGAACATCATTTTCTAATCTTTTGTGGATCCATCTGGTCTGAGGAAGGTGAGCGTGGTTCACCGAAATCGATCACCATAATATTTGTGCATTTTGTACTTGTATTGTAATATATTTGTGCATTTTGTGCTTATATTTTAATATGTTTGTGTTGTGTGACGTTCCCTTGTACTGTAAATAATGTTTGGCCGATTCTTTCAGAAATATGTTTGGTGTTACAGTAGAACGTCGATAATTCGGACGTCAAAAATCCGGGCCGTCAATAATCCGGACCGTCAATAATCTGGATTTGTATCTACGTATTACTGCACACCGATTGTGTTTCAAATGTAAATTAATTTTTAAACGGAAATGGATTTTGACATTTTTTACTTTACATAAATGTTATGACCGAATTTTAATCCGTTCAAACATTTAGCCTTTTAAAATTAACATTCCCTGTTTTGTTCTTGTAGCAAAAAATTAAAACATCGTACCATAAAAAATTAAAACGAATTAAGGACATAGCTGCGAAAAAACGAACCACTACTGCTTCAGGTACTTCAAAAACCTATTACACATTTTTTAAAAGCTCAAATAGTGTTTGATGTTTTTACTGTACACATGTTGCTACTAACAAATTACAATTCAGTGTTTGAACATAAAAGATGTTTTTGGTTAATTTCACCTCTAAACCCTTTATTGTATAAGAGAAAATATAAAATTTTAAAATGTTTATGTACTTTAATCGTGTATACTGGCCTTTTTTAAGGTAATTTCGATAATCAGGATAATTTGATAATCCGGATGGGGTCCGGTCCCAATTAATCCGGATTATTGACGTTCTACTGTATGTTGAAATGTATCCCCCCCCAATATCAGAATAAGTGCTGACCGAACTGTTTCTAAACCGTAGGTTAAGTGGTTGGATGAAAAAAACAATTAAGAAATAATTATTCTGGCATTTAAGTTTAGATTTATTTGATAAAAATTATACATTTATTTATCTAAAACAAAAAGAATATTAGGAGTGCAAATACAAAATAAAATGTTTATCTGATTTCAAAATGGTGTTCAATGGAAATACAAGAAAAAGTCAACTGCACTCTTCATATTCACTCGCAATTCACTTATTGTCTATTAAGGTCTTAGTATAGATAATTTAATTTATATTATATTTCATTTACATAACGATACATTGACATAAACATAAATTATGTAGTAAATGATATAATCTTAATAATACATAAATCAAGTATTTAAGTAAATTTGAATGCCATGTGTCTAAATAACTTAAGCAAGTAAGTAAGAAGGTACACGGTGAGAAATATATATTTCTTGTCTTTTTTTATAGGGACTTTAATTGTTGGATCAACGCCGCACCCGCTAACTTTGCCCCTGACGCAATAACACTACAGCACCTGTTTTGCTTTCCACAGACTGAAGGCGTCAGGTTCTTTGCCTCTATTCACTTGAGCAAATGCGTGTAGATGGCTGACTTGCACGAATGCACCTATATGGAATGACTTGCACGAATGTACTTATATTTAATGACTTGCACGAATGCACTTATATGGACTAACTTGCACGAATGCACTTATATGGGCTGACTTGCACGGATTCACCTATATGGACTGACTTGTACGAATGCACTTATATGGACTAACTTGCACGAATGCACTTATATGGACTAACTTGCACGAATGCACTTATATGGACTGACTTGCACGAATGCACTTATATTTAATGACTTGCACGAACGCACTTATATAGAATGACTTGCACGAATTCACCTTGCAGGAATGCACCTATATGGACTGACTTGCACGAATGCACTAATGTGGACTGACTTGTACGAATGCACCTATATGGACTAACTTGTATGAATGCACTTATATGGACTGACTTGTATGAATGCACTTATATGGACTGACTTACACGAATGCACTTATATGGACTGACTTGCACGGATTCACCTATATGGACTGACTTGTACGAATGCACTTATATGGACTAACTTGCACGAATGCACTTATATGGACTGACTTGCACGAATGCACTTATATGGACTGACTTGTATGAATGCACTTATATGGACTGATTTGTATGAATGCACTTATATGGACTGACTTGCACGAATGCACTTATATGGACTGACTTGCATGAATGCACTTATATGGACTGACTTGCACGAATGCACTTATATGGACTGACTTGCACGAATGCACTTATATGGACTGACTTGTATGAATGCACTTATATGGACTGATTTGCATGAATGCACCTATATGGACTGACTTGCACAAGTGAACCTATATGGACTGACTTGCACAAGTGAACCTATATGGACTGACTTGCACGAATGCACTTATATAGAATGACTTCCTGAATGCAGTTATATGGACTGACTGGCACAAATGCACCTATATGGAATAACTTGCACCATTTTACGCATGTAAACAAAGAAGTATGGGACTGTAGTGGCAATCTACTCGTACATGAATAAGTCAGAAATATTGCAAATAAGAACCAAAGTACAGTGACCGAAAATAAATAAAATTGCTCTCTTTCAGCTGGTATATTAAAATTACGTACAAATATTTGTGATCAATTCAAACCTAAATACAAATGAGAAATTTAATTCTTTTTCGTTTCACGGGAAGGACGCTAACCTCAGAGGAGTTGACGTGATGTAGACTAGTAGACTTTGTCCCGTTACCCCCGCTCAAAATCTAAAGCCAATATGACTGTTCTTTTTACATAGGGGCAACTGTAAGTCGTTTGTACTCCTATTGTGGCCATTATTATAATACATGTTTAAGTTAATTATCTTTTAAACTTGAATATAATAACAACTATTGAACAATCATCTGGGTATAATAGCCCCAGATGATGATGTGAGCAGACAATGTCGAAATAGATCAAGTTAAAATCTCCACCGAAAATCATCTTTCAGGACTTTGATTTTAGTAGAATATTCCTTCGACATGATTTATTTTAGTAAAAAGAAGAGGCCGATCTCCTCTTTAACCTCACTCCGCCCATTCTCCTTCGACTGTTGATCTCAGCGGGGAAACTTATTCAGACATAAGAATAAGGATAGAGCTGGTAAGGAGGCAAGGAGAACATTGGTGATAAACACATCCAGTCCAGACTAGGAGGGGGAGCGAGTGGGAGTGGTTGGTAGGCCGAGGCTGGCTGGACCAGCGCCTCTCAGTGTTGAGTGGTAGTAGGTGTCGGGATGGACCGCTCGCCCTCATCCACCATGGATATATGACACTGTGAGTACCGGCGCGGCTACAGTGTTGTGTTTACTCAATATCCAAGTTTCATGTGTTGACTAGTCAAGATTCAGTTGATCAACTCTATTACAAGGTCCGTACATTCATTTTTCTTCTTACATTTTTTTCAATATTCTGAAGGAAATGCTTATTTAAAAATATATATATATATATATCCGTTTTGGAAGAAGATAGATACCTCATGCGTGATTCTGATGTTGAACCCCAGTTTGTTTCTTCGGCGATTATTCACTTGTTTTCGTGGACATGTGTTGTGTTTTTAACTGTTAACTGTGCAATAATTCGAATATGTATAAGATATTTTCAAATGTGTGTAAGAGATTCCTGTGAGACAAGGAGCGTATTAGTTTTTCATGAAATTCACAGAAATTAATTACATTTCTCGAACTAACTTGTTTTGGACTTGAAATCTCTTGATAAATGATTAATTACGATTTATCAAAATTGTATTTGAAGGATTGTACACCACACAGATTGTATATTTTAAACTTCCTTGGATTCTAGGCGCTTTGCAAATCAATTTGAGCGCCCTTTTTATGGCAATAAAAATGTGAAACATTATAAAATATTACATAATTATTAGTAGAAAGAACAATAATTACATATTTGAAACGTATTTTCCTTCAATTTATATACTGTATTGAAAAATATAAATGACTTTAAATTAAAGTATTTTATTCCTTATGTATTAGATCTATAAAAAATATGCTATAGAAATAGTATGTGAAGATTGGTATACTGTGATTTTAATACAACTGATCTTAATTGTATCGAAATAATACATCATTATTTAAAGCTTATGTAGTTTTTCCAAGTTTCATATTTTTCTTATAAGAATTCCATTGAGGGTAGTGGCATAGATTTATAATGTAGTATAAATTTCAGTTCATTACTAAATGCAAGTTTTGAATATAGTATAGTATATGAATATAGTTTTCATATACTATAATATAATATAATATATGAATATAGTATATGAATATAGTATTGAATATAGTAAAAATGTGATTAAAATAGTTGTTGTGTTCATTTTCATCCAGTTTTAGTACTAGCCTCATGACATTACAACGCATTTCGTCCTCTAATAATAATAATTAAAAAAGCTTTTAAATTTAGGAAAGATATAATATATTTGTTGATTTATGAACCAATCCGTGATAATTTATGAACTAATTATCATTAAGTAGTTCGTATGTACCTTGAACAGAAGAAAGTCTACGGGTTCTTATTTCGTATCAACACGCTTTTCAGGAAACAAAACATCACTAATATTGATATTCAAAATTAGGTCAGCTTGCAGGTTTAAAATTAATAAAACACCAAATTTTAAAGTTTAGACTTTGTTGATAACAATATTTACGGATTAATTTTTGATACAATTTTCAGGATTATCACGAAAAAAGACTCGTTAAATAAAGTCACACTTTTCAATTTCAGTTTACTCAGTACGGAATGTATAGGCCTACGATATTTGTCGGTTGCTCAATGTAAGATTAAGATTGCCAAACCACAGTAGACAAGGTACCTCGGCTGAAAATGACGTGAAAAAATGGCTTTTATGTAAAGTAGTATTTGTATTAAAGCCATGTTTAAAACATTTTTTGTTTTAACATAATATTAATCTGTGCGTAACTGTTAAAAAAACTAAGTTATCGTATTCAAGACGTAAAAGTTCCTGCATTGCTAAGATGTTAAAAAACTAAGTTATCGTATTCAAGACGTAAAAGTTCCAGCATTGCTAAGATGTTAAAAAACTAAGTTATCGTATTCAAGACGTAAAAGTTCATGCATTGCTAAGATGTTAAAAAACCAAGTTATCGTATTCAAGACGTAAAAGTTCGTGCATTGCTAAGATGTTAAAAAACTAAGTTATCGTATTCAAGACGTAAAAGTTCCAGCATTGCTAAGATGTTAAAAAACTAAGTTATCGTATTCAAGACGTAAAAGTTCCAGCATTGCTAAGATGTTAAAAAACTAAGTTATCGTATTCAAGACGTAAAAGTTCGTGCATTGCTAAGATGTTAAAAAACCAAGTTATCGTATTCAAGACGTAAAAGTTCCTGCATTGCTAAGATGTTAAAAAACTAAGTTATCGTATTCAAGACGTAAAAGTTCATGCTTTGCTAAGATGTTAAAAAAGTCAACGAAATTTGTAATTGTAACATAAATAATAAAAAAAAACTCGCACGCATTAATGTGGTACTTTAGGTAAGCTATAAGTATTCTGTGTAAAATATTTCTGGAATAAATGTGTTTTGAAGGGAATATATCATTTTAAACGTTCTCAGCTAAATTAAAAATGCGTTCGCATTATAATAATCGAATAGAATGAAAGATTTGTTTAAGATATTTTTTGTGTTCATTTTCATCCAGTCTTAGTAACAGCTTCATGACATTATATTAAAATGATTTGGTCCTCTAATCAAAATCATTGCTTTCAACAATAACCCCTCATATACTGTTGTTACATAACCCTCATATAGTAATACATAAAATAACGTGCTGGCATAAGTTATAAACACGTTCTAGAGTAACTCTAATATTATCATATTGTATTTTGTGACTTGTTTCGAAATGCATTGCAATGAAAATACAGAATTATTACACACTATAAAACAATATATATATCTATTAATCCATTAACCAGTAATTCAACATTTTCATAATGATATTTATACATAAATAAATAATTTTTAAATCAACATCTACAAAAATTAAATTATCTTTAATGGGAATTTATGTGAGTTTCTAATCATATTGTTTATTTTTATTATTTTTTTATTATCTTTATGAGACCGATCATGAATGGGCGAATACCCGATTACCCATGGACAAATATGAGTTTCGCCCTTTTAAAAAAATATTTGTGCGATTTCCTTCAATGAAGAAGGCAGTTTCTTATTTTAATTTTGCCTATCGAAAAATATTGACAAACTGGGGTATAAAATTCACATGGTTATCCCACAACATTCATCTCCCAAAATTAACAATTATTTTCCAAGTCTCGTCATATACATTCAAATTGTCTACATAACTGCATGTCTAATTATTACAGTAGTTATCTCTTTATTTTCCTCTTATACAATAGATTATGTTTAATTTTTGTCCGACGAATTATTAAACATAATATTAAAATTATTATTAACATATATATTAAAAATCTATAGTTCGTTAGATTTTAAGGTAAGAGTTAAAAAGTAATTGAATTTATTTAAGATAAAAAAGCAACCTTTTATGTCAGAGCCCTTTTGAGGATGCCCTTTCAACTACCATTCATTTATGTAAAGAGGAAGCAAAAATATGTATTTGGAACAAGATCCAAAAGTCATGTTATTTGTTGATATGAATAATAAAGTGATCTCCTGTCACAAAGCTAAATCCAATCTATCAAGGCTTTTAAGACCTGCCTGATTCTATTTATGCCAACTAATCCCTCCGTAAAACAGCGCAAGGGGCACTCTGTAACTATGTTATCCATTGTTTAGATGGACTCCTCACAATCACATGACTATTGTCTGACTGATTGTCAATCCCCATTTGTACTTCTTCTTAATATATTTATATAAAATCACAGGATATTATCATAGTAACCCAAAATATAAATTCTTTTCTTATTTTCAATCCGCTATTTATGAGAAATATTGGAAGGCTGTGCGATCAGCCGAATCCGAGATTGCAAGGGTAATAAATAATTACTTGGAATTTTTACCAAAGTAAACATTCCAGGAAAAAACATACTTAAAAAAACTATATTCTTAAAAAGTAGTCTAAATTTCTGAGGTAAATAGTTTTTAGACAACATTTTAAAATGGAGCCTTGTTTCAAAAGTATTACAAATACAATATTATTACACAGTATAAAACAATATACGAGTATTGTTTTATATTAATACATTAATACTATTAATCGTCTATCTCTATTAATTCATTAAACACAGCACCGGAAGCCAAGGAAGTGAATTTGTCATGAGAGTGTCATTAATAACTATTAATTTAAACATCAATCACTTTAGTGTGTACGCCATTTATCCATACAGGAGCAGCGTATTCAGCAGCTGAATAAACCAATGACAGTACTGCATTAGTACGCAGGATGTGTACGTTGGCTCCCCAAATTGTTCCAGCAATTCAATTCGAATATCTTCATTTGTATATAGTACAATATTATACAGTAAATAGTGTTATAATTAATACAGTTTAGCATTGGATTAACATGAGCTGAAAATGAGTAAAAAAATCATCAAAATAATATAACGATTTGTCAATTAGGTAGTTTTTAATCTTTATTCTGAAATTTTTATTGCTCATGTCCTGTTTTCAGTAGTTTGGTAAGCTATTATTTGCACCCATAAATGACGTTTTATTATCTAATAATTCTAAATAATTTTTCAGGAGAACAATTACATTTTTACCCCTTATACCGTAATTATAAACTTCGATGTGTTACGTCATATTTTTACAATGGTATCTTACAAACATTACACAACCCAAAATGTATAACTCAAATACAGAACTCGTAATTGAGGAAAGGTCTTTTACAGAGTGTGTTGTTTTGAATTTAAGAATTTTTATTACGGCTTTCTTCTGTAACATCCATCAAGTTGTCAATTTTTTGATGGAGGTACCACCATAGACACAAATGCCATATGCTATATGTGACTGAATATAGACATGAATGATAATTTTTTTAACTTTCTCACTGTATAGAGACGACATTTTTTATAAGCCGAAAATACAGGAATTGAAACTATGTATTTAATGAGATTGTTCCAACTAAGGTTGCTGTCTATTATCAATCCCAAGGATTTAGTTTAGCTGACTTTGATAATTTCCTCTTAACTGATGCAAATATTACGATCTAATTTTTTCCTGTTTTGTACAGCAGAGAAACAAATTCATTTTGTTGTTGTAAATTTAAGTATAGTTTGATATTTAAAAAGTTTTGTTTGAGTTTTGCTAGTTCTAAGTTTGAATGAGGCTCTGTTCTTACTACTTACGTTTTAGCAGAACCAATTACTGTAGGTTCGAGTCATCCACGTACAGGCAGATCTCACTTTTGGCATTTTTTTACTTTACAGTAAGTTGCAGTTAAAAAGTGTAACTTTGCAAGTAGCAAAGGAAAAGTAGAGGCCTGAGAACGGACCCTTAGGGGATCCGTTCTTAATTTGTTGTACAGTGTTAAGAACAAATACCACAATATTTGTGCATTTTGTACTTGTATTGTAATATATTTATGCATTTTGTACTTGTATTGTAATATATTTGTGCATTTTGTACTTGTATTGTAATATATTTGTGCATTTTGTGCTTATATTGTAATAAATTTGTGTTGTGTTACGTTTACTTGTACAGTACTCCCAATCGCATAATACGTGTTGGTACATATACAGTATATGTACCAACACGTATTATGCTAATTAAATAACTATTTAAATCTGTTTATCGAGTCTCCCTTATTAAAATTAGGTATATTAAGGTACTTTAAATATTTTCAATTGGATTGGAAAATTGGTTTGTGATAAAGGACGAGACTATTAGATGTAGTAATAATGGTTTAACTAGATACTCTTTCGTTGTTTCTATTTAAGAAGCACTCCATCATATACACATTTATATTGGTTTTTAACATTTACATTTGTGTTTAATTATCGTACAAATGTACAGCAAAATGTTTTTGAAAGATTTGTATACTTATTATTAGTTTGCTTTACATGATGCAGTACATTTGCCCTGGTTTTAGAAACATGATGCAGTACATTTGTCCTGGCTTTAGAAACATGATGCAGTACATTTGCCCTGGTTTTAGAAACATGATGCAGTACATTTGCCCTGGCTTTAGAAACATGATGCAGTACATTTGCCCTGGTTTTAGAAACATGATGCAGTACATTTGCCCTGGTTTTAGAAACATGATGCAGTACATTTGCCCTGGTTTTAGAAACATGATGCAGTACATTTGCCCTGGTTTTAGAAACATGATGCAGTACATTTGCCCTGGTTTTAGAAACATGATGCAGTACATTTGCCCTGGTTTTAGAAACATGATGCAGTACATTTGCCCTGGTTTTAGAAACATGATGCAGTACATTTGCCCTGACTTTAGAAACATGATGCAGTACATTTGCCCTGGCTTTAGAAACATGATGCAGTACATTTGCCCTGGCTTTAGAAACATGATTTGCCCTGGCTTTAGAAACATGATGCAGTACATTTGCCCTGGCTTTAGAAACATGATGCAGTACATTTGCCCTGGCTTTAGAAACATGATGCAGTACATTTGCCCTGGTTTTAATTTAGCTGGTTTTTTTTATTTTTTTTTATTTTAAGATGGGCTTTAAACATCAGTGATTTTACACCACTTATAAATGTGTTCAGTATTCAATTAGCTTGTCTGTTACTTTAGTGGAAACTGATACAAATTAAACTTAAGTGCAACTTCGAATTTCTTCCGGTTATGATTTAGCTTCCAGATTCTACAATAGGATCAAGGTCACTTTTGATTTCTTCAGTAGCTCTGAAGTTCTTGTGTTGATAAGCTAAAGCATATTACCTGCATAGTCTATATACATTTTCTAGAATGATTGAGATGTCAGCGGTATATCATGGTGAACTAAATTTTAGCAGTCAGACCCCTGAGGCAGATCTTCAGTTGTCTAAAGAACTTTCATCACGACCGAGATAAACTCTTATTAGCCTGGAAATAAGCATCAACTCCAAAAGTCGCAAAAGAGAGGAACAGGGAAGGAATCTGTAGAACTTTAACAGCAAACCTTCATAGTGTGTCATTAGCCACTTTTGGGAGGGTAATGTTCGCGTACACAGCAAAAATCTTTAAAGCTGTACACCCCCCTGGGTAGTGTACTGTGTAAGTGTACTGTGTTAAAGTGTACAGCTTTAAAGCTGTACTCTAAACGAGCAAAATATCTGGTAGTTGGACTGAATTTGTGATCTCCCAGATATGGCAGTTACCACACAAAACTACATATTCTTATGTCACAATAGAGTACCATACGACACATATTTAAATGAATAAATGATTTATTTTTCCAATTAATAATGACTATAACATAAATACATTTCGTTGGTTTGGAAAATGACTGGCCAATTTTTCCAGCAATATGGCCAGTTTTATAAAATATATATAAAACATGTTATAAATGTATAACATTACAATATTAAAAAACAGGAAAAAAATCGCCTATTATGGTATGTGTGACAAATAGTTTATTTACTTTAAAAACAAAAAAAGGAATAATAATGACAAGAAGCTTTAATTACTTGATATTATATGAATAATGATTTCAATAACAGAAAGCGTTAATTATATTGTTAAATGTAACTATACGACAGATGATAAGTTATTGAATAATTTTACTATGAATTACTATTGTAAGATTTCATTTAAAAAAATCAGGATTCTGTAAAGATAAAAGCCAAGCAGTAGTGTTTTTTCAAATTGTTTATGTTATTAGCATTTTTTATATCTGCAGGTTGTAGTTCTTTGGTCCTAAGTAGGAAAAGGAATGGCGGAAATCTATTAACTTTAGGTAGGCGAAATTGCTGGTTGATATTAAAGCGAGTTTGATAGTATAAATCAGTTGACATGTTTCCACTCATAATGAAAAATAATCTAAGGACCTTAAAAATAAAAAGATGTTGAATTGGTACAATTTTATTTTGTAAAAATGGAGGAAAAGAACACTCTCGCTTACTAAAAAATAATTCAGATCTTTTTGAAAAGCGTGTTTCTCTTGTGACTAAACGGATAACCAGACGTCCTATCGTTTGGCTGACTCTTACCATAAGGCTAGGAGCACCACGGCCATTTGATTACTTCAAACGAATCAGAAATAGAGTCAAGTAAGAACTCCAAAACTGGATGTATCCTAATCAAATCATAAAACATCTTCAACGGACAGTCCGAATCTTTTATAAACGGACAGTTTAAAAGAGTTTTGGTATTAATATGTCCAAACCTGATCTCGATCGACTTAATGGTTACTTTATTAATATATCTGTTGATTTATCTGCAACTGAGGCTTTCTGTTAGGATCTAGTTTCTGAAAATTTAAATTTACTTCATGATGATCTGCTTTGTTTTTCACCGGTAACTGGGAAAGTTGCACGTACGTCTTAAGTTATGAAGTCGGTGCCGACTTAGTAATTATCAACTTTTGTGTTAGTATCATTAGATAGCATTTATGTTGTTCATTAAATACACTTTTTCAATAAATCTCTTAGTTATTGTTAATTTTTCACAGCTGGGAAATCTGCGTTTGTAATTACTTTGCCAAAAATAACATTTGGAAGACTTCCCATAGTTCATATTCTTCCTGCTTTGTCAAAGTGCTTAGAAAGTGTAGTCCGCCAACATATCTGCTCTCGTCTTAGTAATATTTTATCACCTGACTATGTTTCACAGTATTAACAGTACTGCAACTGCTCTTTAGTATAAAACATATTATATCTCAGCAACGACGGACGAAAGTAAACTCCCTTTTAACGCGTTTTGAATTTTCTAAGGTCATCGACTGCGTCAACCATCAACTAGTATTTTCTTAAGCTTAAGACATATAGGGATTTCTCCTGAATGTATAGCTTGCGTCAAATCATGTTTGAAAGATGGTTATGTAAAAAGGGGGTCTATGTAAAATCGGTTAGGTAAAACTTCAAATTGGCTCCCTGACTCGAGAGGTGTCCTCAGGTGTCAGTGTTGAGTCCATTATTATTTACTAGATAATAAATTATACATCCTCAAATCTTCAATGTACAAAATTTTATTTATATACAGATTATTTTCAGATATTTTTTTCATTTTGGGGCTAATGTTATTGAGGAAAGTGTGTATATAGACGTGAGTATTCTTGGGTTGAATTAAATGATCTATAGTCCTGGATTGAATTAAATGATTCAAAAACCCCGTCAATAGGAGACAGTACATTTGATATTGAATCAATCCCAAAAATAACTGTAAATGATCGTTTACAAAATTCAAAAGTTCAAAAAGTTGAAAAGTCTTCTAATGGGTAAAACTTTTGAGGTGAATTGATTAAGAACATAATACCTATTTTGGATGTTTGACTACTATTTGAATTGTAACGTAAAAGTCATGTTAGTTAAAATAGTCTCTCTCCAAATGTCTATTATTGTGACGTAGTTGCTAATGTAATGACTTGTGAGCTGTTGGAGATATCCCACAACTATTGCATAATATTCTTGTTTAAATGTAGAAATGTTACTCCATTATTGAAAACTGTAAATTTTCAAACTTAATAAATAATATGAATTTCATCCCTATTTTTTACCTCTTTTTGACATTCGTAAGTCTGAATACCTTGTTGTCAAATTTAAATGTGAACCATCAATTAACACAAGGCAAGGTCCATCACTGCTATTCATTCCTATTCACAGAAAAGTTCTTTTCAATGAATCTTTTATTTTTAAAAGCTGTCGCTTAAGGAACATCTCACCTCCTTTAGTACGGAACTTGGATGGTCGCACTGGCTGCGGTGGAGTCGCAGGGGGTTGATTGGCTGCAGTGGGTGTTAGTGTTAGTGTAATAACTTTCTTCTTGTTATTTACATTATTATTGGTTGTTTCCTAGTACTTTTCCTATTTTTATTTTTTCCCGTCTATTTACATTAATCTGTTTTGTAAAATTAAACTATTATTATACTACTACTTAGAGCTACGTGAAAGAGAAGACTTGTAGGTCCCAACATCACCTTAATAATAAAGTCTATTACTATAATTTTTTTATAAAGCCATGTATACTGAAGTTTTTATAAAGCAATGATATCCATACACATCACATGTATAGTGTCATTCTTAGATAGAACTCATAGTTTTATAACATACACAGACACATGTATACTGACGTTCTTAGATGGAACTCATAGTCTTATAAAATACACAGTGCATGTATACACAGGCACATGTATTGTTAGATTTATCTCATAGTTTTATAACATACACAGTGCATGTATACACAGGCACATGTATAGTGACATTGTTAGATTTATCTCATAGTTTTATAACATACACAGTGCATGTATACAGTCATACGTATACTCACGTTCTTAGATTGATTTCAAGGCCTTCCCACATACACAGTGCATGCATACACAGTCATCCGTATACTCACGTTCTTAGATTGATTTCAAGGCCTTCCCACATACACAGTGCATGCATACACAGTCATCCGTATACTCACGTTCTTAGATGGATCTCATGGTCTTCTAACATACACAGTACATGTATACACAAAAATATGTATTCAGACATGCTTATAAAGCCATTATGGCCCTCCCACCCACCCATATACTTAAGTTAGTAATGTCCCCTCCATCCATACACCTCCAGTAGGGATGGCTCTTCCCCATTCACCCATACACTTTAGTGGTATTAACACACTTACTACTGTACTATTCAAGTACAGAGTTACTGACCCCCCTCCCACCCACACACGTACGTAGTACAGTTGCAAATAAGGAAACTTGATACAAATACACACGTTTCTTTGATTCTATGTAGTAACTCCTTTTAATTGATTTCCTTCTTTAAAAATCTAGATTATCATAAATAACATATTAACATGTATGGATTATGACAATATATAAGAAGAATCAATTAAATCATATTCAAACCCCTAAATATACTTTTAAATAGTGAACAACAGCACTGTCACACCCCGATGTATCATGCATGGACCCTTGCAATTCTGTGCGGTAATTTAGAACCCACGCTTCAGACCGGAGATCCCTATCAAACCAATTGATCTACAAAAGCCTCCGGTGACGCGGCCCTTGCAAAGCGGAAACCATTTAGCAGTGTGTCGATCTGGACATGTGTGATCAGATCGATCATATTTATCAATTAAGATCTAACATCCTATTCAAAATGTCTCGTCTAATTCCTTAGTTTTAAATCAATTTTCCATGGACCTTCTGAATACTGCCATGTTCTGACATGCATTTTAAACCCCGAACCACTTCTAATAAACAAAATTAGCTTAAAAATGTTAACTTACATTAGCTTACTTTCAATTAAGCTTTAAATTAAGTTACTACAACGGTGTATGTGTACATTGACACATTGTGAGAAAAAAATCTCATTGGCCATAAGGTTTTTTGTAGTTTTTTTCTTTTCAAAAGTATAATTTTAGCACAGTGGGTATACTTTTGATAGCTAACCTCATTATGCCATAATTCCCCCTCCCCATCTTCCTACCTCCCTCTCTACCACCCCCTCGAAAATTATAGACCAATAAGTGGAAACCAACATTTTAAAACTATACTTATGGAGGCAAAAAGCCAAGGAGGTAGCGATTTCCCAACATCTTTTATTCAAGACAGTTATTTAACTCTGTACATTTGGACATAACTATAATGCTAATTTACATTTGAGTTCAAATTTGCAAAACCGCAGCCGTTAAAGGCAGGCCTAGACTCAAAAGTGCAAAGGAGGGTGCAACATTCATAGTTCAAAGATTTTTTAAAAATTGGATATTTTAAAATTCGTGTATTTAGAGATATGTGCCTAATTTTTTTATAACCTATATACACACAGTTAATAACTTAATAAAATATATGTTTACAAAAATATAATGGCGTTAAAACAGATTAATTAAAACTAAGAATTTACTCTCGTTTGTCAACAAAAATCAGCTGACAATATTTATAGCTATTATAATTTTAATTGCTGAAAAATTAATTATTTACCTCGACATTTTTATTTATATGATAATGTTTTGTCATTTTCTATTCATATTATTTCGGTGATTTTTACTTACATTACGTGATACTGGTTATTTACGAACCAATTTCAATAAACATGAACTGCAAAAATAATCCAGAAGATTAATAATAACGAATATTGAATATTTTTCTACAGTTAAAATTTTAAATTTGTCAAAAAAACTCTTAATCGATCACATTTCATTTTACGACAATGTACAATGGATTATTTATCAGGGTCGTGGATATTGTTTAAAGTGACAAGTCGTGTTACAGGTAAGCCCGGATTGAATCAATGGAGACCAGGGAGAATCCGCTCGCAAACGACCATCTGCTAGGCATGGGTCTGGAACTGAACCAGTGCGGCATGGCCAAGCCGTCCAACACCGCCGCTGCCGCCAAGTCCAAGGAAGACGACCTACCGGAGCGGGGTAGCTGGGGCAGCAAGCTCGACTTCATCCTATCTGTCGTGGGCTTGGCGATTGGTCTCGGCAACGTATGGCGATTCCCTTATCTTTGCTACAAGAACGGCGGAGGAGCTTTCCTCATCCCGTATTTTCTCACACTGCTACTAGCAGGGATTCCCATGTTCTTCCTGGAATTGGCTCTCGGACAGATGCTAACGATAGGAGGGCTTGGAGTCTTTAGGATCGCTCCGATATTTAAAGGTAAGCTATTACTAAAACTATATATTGAATAAACTTATGGAAATTCGTTTTAGTTGACGAGAGACAGGCATGAAGACTTCTCGCCTCCTACAGATTCAGATTAAGTCCCTCAAGTGCTTCGAGTATTTATTTTATTAAATAGTTTGCTTACGTTATGTTCATAAAAACAACGTAAACACTTTGTACAGTTTATGTCAAAGGTTGGTTTTATATTTTTTATTGATCTATGAGATACAAATTGCTGGTTATGGTGCAGGTTTTCTCGTAACATTTTTAACTAAATTGAGGACTTTTTATATCCAAAGTAATAAAAAATACTGTTCTTTTGCACTTTAGTTTGCAACATTTAAAAATAGTTAATTACAAAACATCTACAAAAACAAAAATCTCAGGAATCGTCACCTGATATTTTTAATATTGAAAAATCAATCATTCATCATCTTAAACTAAAAATTTTAAGTTATATGGATAAAGAAAAAAAATGGTAAAATCTCATCTTAGAATCAGCCTTATTTTGTAATTGTCTACTACTAATAAACTTATAATAAACATCATTTATTGAAAAAAAACTCGTTTTCATTCGAAACAATATGTGAGAGCTTAAGCGTAGATCTTTGGTTGGTACGCTGAGTTTCTCAGGCCAAAGTACGGAATTCTACAAAGTAAATTTGTGTTCACAATTTTATGAATCTCGAAGTCTTCTAACACTAATTTCTATTCTATATTACATCAACTTTTTAATCAGCAATCAAGTTCACCTGCTCTTGGGACCAACCTTATAAATATTCATAAAGCTCTTCCACTAAGCTTATCATTTTTATACATCTGTCTGAGAGATGAGATACTTCAAAGTATCTGCTTTGCACTGTTATTGTTTGGCACAGTATTTACTTACTGTATACAGTGTTTATATAGTTTATCGTTATATCTCATTTTTATGTGATTTTAGATTTTCAAAATTATTCGTTTTCTTGACTGTTTTTTTTAATGGACAGCTGGTAATGTAACGTAGAAATCTTAATATATAAAATTAAAAAAACTATGTACTCACTCATCATGAAATATATGAAATCACTGAACCGATTTTGATGAAATTTGGAGATAAGTTAGCTTTTATATCATAGAGACCCACCAAGAAATGAATTATTTAAATTCAATTCCTCAGGGGTATAAACAACCCCTTAACGTTTCCTTTTTTCCCATAAGATAAACATTAGTATAATTTAATAATATATTTCAAACAACTAATTTAAAAAATAAATAAATATGATACAAAAGCTTGGTTAGTTTGGTTTTCATTGTGAAATATTTAAGGTTATTTCTACAAACTGTCACACGTAAACTTATAGGGGTTTCTAGCCTATATAAACGTTGTTATTTAGGAAAGCGGCAGCAGGCTGAGTTTTAATATTGATGATATGGTTTAGGGAGAGCCACGGAGAGAAGGGTAAGTAAGTAAGTGTAGAGAACCACTCTGTAGCGAAGCAAGGACTGTCGGCTAGTATTGAATATAGTTGGTGGATATTTTTTGTGTTTTTTTTTTCTATTCCTTATTTCAACCTAAAATTTATGTGGATAGCCTTTCAGTAATTGAAACATTGTTTTCTTATTTTTAGATTTTTTGTTTTTTGTTTATGAGTAAAGAGTAATTTGATGTAAATATAATAATACCCCAGAACAATTTATTTACAACAAAATATGAAGAAAATACTATTTACTTGTGATTTTTATGTTAAGGATAATTTGTTTTACCTTGCATTTTTTTTGTTTTAATTTTCATTTATTTTTCTCTTTTATTATTTATCATTGTACATGTTGTTTTAGGCATTGGATACGCGGCTGCTGTCATGTCTTGCTGGATGAATATCTATTACATCGTTATTCTCGCATGGGCCATATTCTATTTCTTCATGTCTCTCCGATACGGTAATCTACCATGGTATATGTTTCTATTTCTATTTATTGTCACAAACCTCCAATAAATAAATTCACGTTCGTATACAGTAATCTGATCAATTCCATAATGGATAGATTACCTGTATTTTTGGAGCATTGCATTTATAACTTTTGTCTTGTATATACACAAATTGTAGTACTGTATTAGTTTTTAACGAGGTTGTTTATTATTAGTGTTGTTATTCATTTGATGTTTAAGATAGTTAAACTGTTTAGCAGATATTAAGGATTTAATATATTTAAATTATAGAAATCTATACAGCCAATGAGCGTAACAAAATGTTGACAGAAAATGTGCTTAATTACATTATGTGATTATTATTTGTAAATAAACTAAGTGTGATTCATATCTATCTCATATACAGTGACTTTAAAAGACCTATGCTATTTACTATAGGATAGTTATTATACTTTACTTTTTCTTACTTAGGGAGATTTTTATTTTTATTTTGCTCAGAATGAAGACAGGTAGTGTGGCTTGATTGCTACTCACTGAAACGTAAAACCTACCGCCCGTGCCACAGCGTTGGGCATCTCGCCCACTTGCTCATTTATGACACTAATAAAATAATAAAAGAAGTATTGCTGCTCGTACATAAATAAATTAACTTGGCTGCTAAATGCCTAACGAGGAGGTAAAAACTAGGGATGGAAAATATTTTCCAAGTATCGATATATTGAATTATCGCTAAATCAGAAAACAAATATAGATCTAACGATATTTAAAAGAAAAATATCGATATATCGGGTAACCGATTTATCGAATTGTAAATAATTTATCTGTTTAAATTATGCATTAACTCTTGACTGTCATGACCAAAAATACACTCATATTTTGTTGTCATTATTTCAAATAACCTACTGAATGTAAAAATTAAATACATTTATCTAAATGAAAAAGTTGTGGTCTGTGGATTTGAATGAAATAAATTCAAAATCTGGATAGTTAAACTTTTAATTTTTATGTTAATTATAAAATAATATTTTAATAACATTGTTATTTTTGTTTTCCACATTTAAAAATGCCATTATGCTTCTTATTAACTCTAAACGTCCAACCACTGGCCTACAATAAACTACATTTTAGTACGTTAACATCACGTCAAAAAACTAAATAAAGTTTATTATTTCAATGCATGTTTTGTACGTATAAGAGGCTATTTAAATGTGTTCTTTTTCGAATCGTGATGATTTTGTGGAGAGAGAATAACGTAAATCTTAAGTAATACAATGTCGGACCAAAATATCGAAATGTCCGATATGATCGAAAGAAAATATCGGAAAAGAAAATATATATATATACATATATGTATATCGAAAAATATTGATCAATATTTCCGATATATCGTTGCCACCCCTAGGTAAAAACTGTCTGACACCATCCAGAAATTATTATTATTAATAAAAAATCAGTTATTAAAATAACTATAAAAGTTGATTATATAGATATTAAACCTATTAAAATGTCGTATATTTTAGTACAAATAGTTGTTTTTTTTCTTTTCTTATCAATATACTTCTTCAAATTTATTTAAATTGGCTATTGTTTTTAACATCACATAAATCCTTCTCCCTGCATCTACAGATAGCCCAATCTGATCGTGCTCGAGGACTCGACTGTACTAACCGTTCTCAACACGTAGTACAGTTTCATTTCTGCTTCCAAAGACTAATAAATATTTTACACATACCTGGACAAATATTTAAGTTACGTTTATTATTTAATAGTTACTGTGTGTTATGAATACTCAGGTGCTACAAAAAGATAACATTTACCATATATTTTTAAAATGTCATTGCCAAATGTTATTTGTTCATGTAATTGAATAAATTAATAAGATCCGTATTAAAATAACACTATTTAATTGCTAATATTATTAAACAGTCAATAATATTTATTAAATATGTCTTCTAGGCCTAATTAACAAAAATAACTTGCCAAACAGACCATTGAGAAACATTAATAATTAGTTACAATGAATTAGAAAGACAGGTTATATTTACAAATGGAATTAATCAAAAATAAATAGCCACCGGTGCATTTATATTATAACGATAACTAATATTTTCTCTTTTTCAATCAGTATAACGTTTTTAGAAAAGAACCCCCACTCTGTCCCCCTCTGAGTCACGCACAGCTTGAGGGTGGGCCAACTGTTCAAGGCAGTTACACAGTTGATTAATGTAAATTTACAATAAAGGTTGTCTAATTGTTTAGTATAACGTACCCAACACAACTTTACTTCTTTAGTCGATGAAATACAAGTAAACAACAATTGACATATAAGTAAGGGATGTAAATAAGTACTAAACAATTACTAAGGTGTGTTTACTGCACAGACGTTCCCTGGAGGACATGCAACAACCCTTGGAACACCAAGTACTGCGTGAACGCCTACGAGCGCAACGCTCTACCGTGCTGGAAGAAATATTACAACAATACGGCCTACAGCACGTACTGCTCCATCAACCAGCACAACGTGTCCACCAAACTACTTACAGATCCAGTCAAGGAGTTCTGGGAGTGAGTATGCTTGTATTATTTACACTGATACACTTTACATTGAGAAAAATATGCAAGTCAATCAATTCAAGAAAAAAATTCAAATAAATTATTTAGCCAACTTAAGTCTAACGTCATGTTTCTATAAAGAACGAACATATAGGATAGTCTTTTCAACGTCACATACAATGGGCTGTGGGAAATTACAAATTGAAGGAGATATACAGTTTATTTTATTAAAAGGTGTTTTATTGAATACATTGTTGATAAATTTTATTGAACAAGTTTTCACTTATTCTTCATAAATGGTCTACCAAGGATTTCCATTCTGATAACGTTTGACACTCTCAGTAAATAATCAAAGCTAGTTTATTTAGTTGTAGATTTATTATTAACGCAGAAAAAAGCTAGAATGTGAGCAACCTCCCTACAGTGCTAGTCCATGGTATAGGTGTGGTATATTTATATTACTCCATAATATGTTTCATAAATATCTGAATAGGGAAATATTTAGAAAGTTTCCTCAAAACATCAAGTCCAGAGCATACTTTGGAGCATATACTATCTTAAAGGTTGCCGTACCCACACACCTTTACTTCTATAGGCTAGGAAAGACAAGGAAACAACAATTGACATAGTGGCTGGTGTATCAAATCATTGTGAATTCCGAATTCCAAGGAATTTCGCTGGGTTAAATTATGATCTGATTCGGTTTGGCGGGAAACAACATTTGAAAATTGAGATCATTGAAATGTTGAATTTAACTGTTGAGCTTGATGAAAGTCACCTTTTACACTAACACGACAAACAGAGTCGTGCCTGAAACGTACTGGACGTACGTAATACTTTATTACGTACTGGCTACAGCGTACTGGACGAGGCGCCCTTTACCTACTGATAAACCATTTACGTAGATCAGAAAGATCAGATAACTAAGTATGGATCCTTGGGGAACACCATAACTCAGCCTCCTCTACTCAGACTTAACATCGAGATCCCAATAAACTGTGATCCATCCCTTAGATATAATTTTATCCACCTGAGTGGCAAACCTCTTATCCCAAAACCGGTCAGTTTAGAGACAAATGCCTACAGTGAGTAAATAAATAATACACTCATTGTAAATGTATGACTTTCAATTGCAACTATCAACTAGACATATGACTAAATATGTTGAAGATTTTCCAATTCGGGATCCAAATTGGTTTATTGATAGTAAATTATGTTTGCTCAGAAAACTAATGATTCGAATGAGAAAATAGTTTTAAAATACTTTCCTAAAGGCCAGTAAAATTGAGATTGGATGGTGATTTTGTACCAAAAAATGATAGCCCTTTTTAAAGATTAAAGTGACTTTTGTTGTTATGAGTGAGGCAGGAAAAGTTCTCGAGCCAAAAGAGTGATTAATAAAGGATTAAAAAAGTTTTGATGAATGCTTTGTCCACTGTTTCATAAGCCACATTGATAAATAATTCGATTCATTAAATTTTTATAGCTGGAAATCATCACCCGTCAGATTTTATCTTTTATGACTGTAGTATCCATGGAGGCTGTGGGGCTCGGTTATGATGATGAAAGTCATCAGTACCGCCTCTGACGAGAACAATGTACGGACGGGATCAACTCAACATCAGCATCAACTCTCGCAAAAACTGTTGAACTCCTCAGCGACTTTTAAGGGATCGCTGATTTGCTCATTGCCAATTTGTAGTTCAATGTGTTCTTCTTTTAAAGAACCTGTATTCTTCATTCATTATAGCCTAAGCGGTTCCTGAGGTGCTTTTAGAAGTGAACAGTGCTTTAGGTACATAATAGGCTTTTGAGGCTTTATTGACTTTTCTATAAATTCTTTTGGAAATTACAAAAATGTGTTTGAATTCTTCATTTACAGTACTTTTAAAATTCTTTTTTGCTCTTTTTATTTCGGAGAGAAGTTGTAATTTTTCCTCGAAACTGGACACTTTTGGTAATACAAGAGCACTTTTGTTTCTTCGATTTTTGGAGTGTTTTCCCCTTCCTGTTTAAAGGTTCATTAAAACATAAATAAATTAAACTACAAATTGGCAATGAGCAAATCAGTGATCCCTTAAAAGTCGCTGAGGAGTTCAACAGTTTTTTCGTCAGGACAGCATCAATGGTCATCAACCAACACGGGATCCACCAAACAGAAAAACATTGGAAACTTAACTTTGCCTCTCGGTGCTGTGCAATATAGCTCCTCAGAGATAGACGTAAGGAGGCATTACTTAAAGAATTTAATAAGATCTTGAGTGCCCCGCACATCCCTATTACACAGGATCTCCCACCACGTCAGAACGGACGCTTAAAATCTTGAAACCCACCCTTACGTACTGTTTTACAGTTAAGCAGATCAAATTTCTCAACCAATAATAGCTGGACAATAGTGTGGAACAAGTCGAACAGGACGAAATACGTTTTTTTTATCGACCCGAAGAGATGAACACTGTTGAATCGCTTCCGAACTGGCGTGGACAGATGTAACTAAAGATATAAATGGGGATTGACACTAGATCAGATTGGAGGAGTTTATCTAAACAATTGATCTACAGAGTGCCTCCTGCACTCTTTATAGAGGCATTAGTTTGCATAATTAGATTTAATGAGGCAGGTCTAAAATTGCTTGATGGTTTGCATTTAGGGCTGTAACAGAAGATCACTTTATATTTTTATTAATATAACATGAGTGTTAGACTTTTTCCAAACATAAATTACAGTTTTTTTTTATTAATAAATGGTGGCTGACAGAAAACCATACGGTATATTACACTGTATAGGACAGCTCACGTCTGAGTAAGAACGGGAAGATTTATAAATTTTTACATTCTTTTTCCACGGGATCTCCAGAAGCTAAACTCTCTTTTGAGAGCAAAGAGTTGAGCACGTGACGTTTGTGGACCCCGTAATCTCTTATTGTTTTTCTGTTTGGTGGATCCCGTGCCGGTTGATGACCATTGATGCTGTCTTGACGAAAAAACTATTGAACTCCTCAGCGACTTTTAAGCGATTTGTTTACTGCCAATTTGTAGTTAAATTTGTTTTTCTTTTAACCACCAAACAGTACTGGGTGTAATTGTATTATAGTACTTCTAAAAACCCTATGTGTTTTTAAAAGTACACTAAAATGGACACTTTGAGTCCTGGAAAGTAATAGACAAAGTAGTGCCTGAGACCTGATTCCTTTTAAAAGGACTTTTTAAAATCATATTTAGTTGAGTCCCGGCAAAAGAAATTTTTCATAATAAAGTCATACGTTGAAATTTTATTTGAAACTCAATGGTATTGCTAAAAAATACTTTATTAAAAAAATAATTTATTGATTTTGGTACCTAAAAGGACACGAGGTATCAACTAGGTGTGTTTCAAACCTACGTTTATTAATCATAAGTTCATACTATGAGTGATTAAAACATTGTTTAAAATGTAATAAAATGTTACTTAAAAACTGTGAGTAAAAATACATATAGACGTTTACATCACAACTTCACATTTAAGAGTGGATATATAAGAAAGAGTTTCTTGTTGTAGTGAGTATTCATTATTAGAAGAAGTAGCCACCTTTTTATAGGGAGGTCTTTCGTCACATTTTGATGTAACGGCAATCTGGAATAGACACATTTTCTTTAGATTTACACATTATAATAAATAAAAATAGCTTTTTAATTAGCATAATACATGTTGGTACATATACAGTACAAGTAAACGTCACACAACACAAATTTATTACAATATAAGCACAAAATGTACAAATATATAATAATATTAGTGTATTCAATCTATTTAAAATAGGGTGAATTATTATATAGCTAAAGCTACCTACCATAGTCATTTTTGTCTTGTTACCTTTTTTACTTTGGGAGAGATTGTAGTCATTGAATTATCATCGTCAGTGTCTGAATAATTATTGATTTTTTCAAATAATGCATAAGTCATTGGATCAAATGACCATCGCTAAAGTCATGTTGGCCAAACATCCCAATAGTGTCACCGTCATTGTCTCCATCAGACTTGCCATCCAAATCACTACCATCCATTTCATCCAGGGTATATTAGTAAGGTCTTCGTCTTCAACTAGAAAAATATGTATACGTATAAATAAAGTCTAGACCTGAGATATAATTTATAATAACTATACTAGATAAAAAGAGGAATGATAAAACATTGACATTATTTTACTATGGTGAGACCCACTGTCCTTTTAAACGGACATGTGAAAAATCATACTTTACTTAAGTGAGACCCAGTGTCCTTTTAAAAGGGTCAAACTTAGTACATTTCTCCATGAAAACTGTAAATAATTATTTATATAATAATACTGTTATATTACACAACTATACTATATTTAGTATAACTATTTAAGATCCAGCTAAAAAAGCATCTGTTTCATACTTACAAAAGTGGTTTTGAAGAAGTCTTTTCGGCTTTTTTGACATCTTCACATATAACCTTCCAATAATTTGTAGATTATGTAGCAACAAGTTTAACTCCATGTGCTTACAATACTGTAAGTTTGCTGGAAAGACAGGGCTACCAACCTTTCCAAACAAACATTCTCTTTTTCCCTGTTAAATGTTCCCAAAATTGGCGTCCTTTTGAAAGGACATTAGGAAAATGGAGTTTCGGGTAAAAACTACTGGGACTTAAGAAACAAATATATTTTGTGCTTTTAAAAAGACATAAGGACTCTAAACTACCTTAATTAATCTTTCATAAGGACTCAACTAAAGTTATTTTAGTGTCTTTTGAAAAGGACATTTGGACTCAGGAGGTTAAAGGACCTTTATAGCCCAAGCGGTTTTTGATACGTCTTTAGAAGTGAGCAGTGCTTAATTATTGACACATATTGTTGGCCATAGTGGTCTGGGATGGCTGTCTTGATGTATTTAGATCCCTTCAATCATACCCTTCAATCATCAGTGCCTACGTACACTCTGGAGGTAGGCTTGATGTTCAGCAGGCGAGTTCCTGGATTCCAAGTTCCGCTGAATCCAAGTTTACTCTTAGGAGTTTTTTCGTAAGGGCCAAGTCCTCGGACGTGGCTGTCGTCAATCACTTACCAGTTTTTAATGGAATGGCTTTGCACTTAAAACTTTCTGGTTTCTGTCATGCTTTGTTTTGATACTTGTTGCTTAGTTTTACTGTATTGTTTTCTTCTTCTCTTTTCTGTTACAGCGTAAAACTTCGATTCCTTCCTCTTGGATTCCTTCCGTTCTCGGCACTTCTAGGTATTATGAAGTTTGAGGGAAAGGACAGAAGGCAGATCGAGTTTTAACGTAATTCGTAACCCAAAGGGCTTATGCAAAGGGAATTCGTTTTACGATATTCTCTACACTAACAACAACTTCAAATTTGCCATTTCACAACAATATATCCCAAAATTACATTAAAACGTACACTGTCATGAACAACATACTTGGCGTTGATAATTTGTTAATAGTTATTTGTTGTAAGCATTTTTTCTTTTTCAGATTTTGAACATTTTAACCATTTACAGCTAAACCAAAGTATATTTTGACATTTATTAAATGACATACTTGTTCCATTCTTACGTATTCCGTACATCCTTAGATCGTGAATTACTCTAATGAATGGTTTCCTGTACCACTTCCAAGATTAATTTAAATGTTAACGTTAAGATTCTCAAAATATTAACTAATGAACTGGAGGAACAATAATGATTCTCATCTAATTTAGAATGAGCCTAACTGTTTTGTGATGTGACTAGACGACGGGTGCTGCAGATCTCGGAGGGTGTACAGCACGTCGGCAACATACGATGGGAGCTAGCTGGCACGCTGCTGGTCGTTTGGGTCATGTGTTACTTCTGCATCTGGAAGGGCGTCAAATGGACTGGAAAGGTACGTTACGTCTACCATGGTACAAATTATTCACACTGTAGAAACAAATATTAATTTAATTATCGTAGAAAAGTTCAATGGTTTCTATATCATCAATTCAAAATGTTAAACGGGAATCAAGATACACGAATTCTTGAGAGTTTGAGACAGTTTCGAACCTAGTTTTTAATGAAATTAATGTTGTCTCAGTTCTGCCAAACTGCAACATAGTAATACATTGTGTAACAGTAGACTCGTAACATCGTTATATGAGCGCGTTTTAGCACAAACCATTCATTCAAATTTAGAAATATGCTCACAAAACTTCATTAGAAATATTTATTTCTGTGCTGCTTATATACGCCTTACGTATTTCCAGAAATGTTTCTTGTTCTGATGACATTATGTGTGACATTGTCAAATCCGGATTGGGGAATTTATTTTAAATTGGTTTTGTTTGCTCTCATGCTTGCAACTGTGTTCATCCAAACTGTTGCAAATATGAATGTTGGATAGATTTGATTAAACGTTTACGCCAGTGTAATTTACAACTTTAAAAAAATATAGTTAATACACAGTAGTTACAACTTTTAAAATAAGAACAACAAAGTTCAAAGAAACAGTACGAACCACTGCTACTGTACTTAGAAATAAAGTCATAGCATAGGTGATCTAAGAATTCATAGTAAAACAATAAAGATTTCAAGACAGAATAATAGTTTCTTTGGATCAAGAACTAACCAAAGTTGATATAAAAAAACTCTACTCCATTCTTAGATAACATAAATTGCTACTTAAGACTTATAGTAACAAATATCTACATTTCCAGGTCGTTTACTTCACAGCGTTGTTCCCTTACTTCCTCCTGACTGTGCTACTCATCAGAGGGATCACTTTGCCAGGAGCGGCAGAAGGAATCTACTTCTACGTCAGTCCCAACCTGTCAAAACTGGCCGAATCTGAGGCAAGTTCATCAAATAAATCGTTCAACAAATGTTCAGCAAAAGATTGTGAACACTTATGTTTTTTTATAATCCACTAGCCATATCTGTAATAACTGAATGATATGAACATTGATTATAAGCAGGACCAAGTAAGCCGGTGGCTGGTTGTCTAAATCGTCAGTACTTGAGAGATAACGAAGGTCCAGGTAAGCCACTGGCTGGTTGTCTAAATCGTCAGTACTTGAGAGATAGCGAAGGTCCAGGTAAGCCGGTGGCTGGTTTTCTAAATCGTCAGTACTTGAGAGATAGCGAAGGTCCAGGTAAGCCGGTGGCTGGTTGTCTAAAATCGTCAGTACTTGAGAGATACCGCAGGTCCAGGTAAAACGATGGCTGGTTGTCTAAATCGTCAGTACTTGAGAGATAGCGAAGGTCCAGGTAAAACGGTGGCTGGTTTTCTAAATCGTCAGTACTTGAGAGATAGCGAAGGTCCAGGTAAGCCGGTGGCTGGTTGTCTAAATCGTCAGTACTTGAGAGATAGCGAAGGTCCAGGTAAGCCACTGGCTGGTTGTCTAAATCGTCAGTACTTGAGAGATAGCGAAGGTCCAGGTAAGCCGGTGGCTGGTTGTCTAAATCGTCAGTACTTGAGAGATAGCAGGTCTCTCGCCCAAGGGGCAGCGGCTATGCTGTGGCCCGACTTCAGGCGGCTGACCCATGCCGGGTGGGGTGCGTTCCGACCCCCAAATCGGGTAGCCAGCGTGGACAGGGTGTCGGTCCTCGGACTAGTATCCCGAAACACACGTCTGGCGGACGGTCCGACCTGTTGACCGTAATACAGGTACTACGGGGGCGGGGGGAGCCCTGTGACTTCCATCATCTGGTTGTCGCACCCTCCGCCATTGAGGCATGGACTCGTAGTGGTAGTGGGGTGCTGTCATGGCACTAGCCTGCTCTCCGTCTTCGGGCGGGGTGACAGGTGGGGCCCGGCCCTTCCGGGACGCTCAGGGTGAATGCGATAACACCCCAGCCAGGTCTAAGATAGCTGGCGCCGGGGGACGGCGGTGGCCTCTGATTAACGCTCAGCAAGCCATACCGAACAAACCTCCTGACCCCTGAGGGGTGACGGAGGGGGCAGGCGTATGCCTCCCTCGGAATAGGTAGCGAAGGTCCAGGTAAGCCGGTAGCTGGTTGTCTAAATCGTCAGTACTTGAGAGATAACGAAGGTCCGGGTAAGCCGGTGGCTGGTTGTCTAAATCGTCTGAACTTTGAGAGATAACGCAGGTTCAAATCCTGGCTTATGCGGTATTTATCAGTAATGTCTATTATGACTATGATATTTATTTACTGTATTTTCATAACATACAGTTACATAGTAAAATTAAATGTTGATGTCTTGCATCGCAGGTTCTTTAATATATATTGTTCTAGATTTTAGAGGTTTTTACTATTGCGACGGTATTATTTGTTAATTATGACCATTAATGGGGATTCTGTGAAGTTAGAAGAAATCTTTGTGGAGATATTTTTAAAAAACACCACCGTGAAATTAAAAATAAATAAACACGTAATCCAGCGACCCAAATCTTGTGTTTGTAACAACGGCAATCGCGTTGTGTTTAAATATATTTATTAAATGTGTTTTATTGTAGTGTTGTATTTACTAGGTGTGGATCGACGCAGTGACACAGATTTTCTTCTCGTACGGCCTGGGTCTGGGCACACTGGTTGCGTTGGGCAGCTACAATAAATTTACCAACAACGTCTATAAGTAAGTGTTTACTTTTCCATTTTTTTTCTCGGATTATTGCCCCATAAACTAAAGTTTGTAGTTTTGTTGACCTATCTAATTTTGTGTTGTCTGCCTGTGTAGTGAAATCGTTTTTAGTATTGTTAGCCCATCTAAAGACCCCAATTTTGTGTTATCCTTTGTGGTGAATCCAAGTTTTTTCAATACCCCTATTTTAAGTTATCTTTGGTATATCTATCATTGCTAAGTTTTCTTCATTCTTAAGTCATGCCGTGTTGCAGGGACGCACTGATTGTCTGCTGTATAAACTCTGGAACGAGTATGTTCGCTGGTTTCGTCATCTTCAGCGTGGTGGGTTTCATGGCCCACGAGCAACAGAAACCTGTGGGTGAGGTTGCGGCCTCAGGTAGGCAACAATAATGCATCAAAGTTAGACTTATATATAATGATGGAGAGTAATAGACATTTACAATTAATTAAAATTCATATGCTCCGAAGAAATTGAAATTATCAAGGTGGAAATTATTTTTAACATTCATACACTTGTAAGGAAATAAATCTTCCTTTAACAACATTCTGCAGAGGCTGTCGGCCATTTTGGTTTTAATCCCAAAAGAACAATGTTATTTGTGAATCTATATTTTTTTAGACTGAATCCTCTGCAGACTCTTCAATATGTCCAAATAGTTTCAGGTGGGCCTAACTACAGACACTGCAGTCTTCACTTGATGTACGCTAAACATTTATTTCATCGTGTTACTGAATGCTGTCTTTAATTTCTATTAACAAAAGAACTTGTGGCCATAAAATTTGTCAAAATTGGTAGGGGGATGGTCTATTTAAGTTAGGCCCAGCATACACGGCAGGCCCGGACTGAAGGCCAGATCTAGTGTTCTGCTGAAGTGTTTACTATTCAGTGTTTAATGAATGTGAACGATGTCTACAATGGAAGATTTGGAAGCTTTTGCTGTTGCCATATGTGCACTGAAAAACAAAAATAAACGCAGGAATCGACGCTTGTGGGCCAAGACTTGGCTGGAAAGAAAACTGTTTACTCACGTGAATTTGTGAAATGAACTTAACAGTTTCCCAAGTGACTTGTATTAACTATCTTCGGATGGACGAGAAGACTTATCTGAAATTGCTAAGAAAAATAATTCTTTCAAAAGAAATTCGTTCAAAAATAACAAAATTATTTCTTCTTACCTCTTGCTCAGTTTCATTCATTTCATCATTGTAGTACCACAGCTTCGGTACGTAGACATCGTCAGCACCAATCCCCGACCGTTGTGATGTAATAACCTTTTTATGCCCTTTCCTTAATGAACTTTGCATGTTATTTATTGTTTTCGTAGCACTATCTCTACGCGCATCCCGGATCAAACATGTTGACAAACTATTAGTGCCCGGTGCGCATTGTCTTTCTTGTCTCTGTTGTGGTACTCTTTATTTTTAATTTTCCACAAGCAATCTATATTCGTTAATAAAATCTATTGTTTGCTCTTTCGACTTTGACATAGCAATGGAAAGTGGTGAATTGTAAAAAAAATAGAATATATGTATATATATATATATATATATATATATATATATATATATATTTTATAATAACTAAAAATAATACTTTTGACTAAAAATAATACTGGCTCAAGGCAGAATCCGACTAAAATTTGCTCAGTCCATCAGGCCACGGATTTGGACTGAAGGCCGACCCCATACACGTGAGGTTTGATCATGAGGCCGGGCATCTCGTGTATGGGGGGGGGGGGCTAGACAGTCTTCAATTGTGCAAGTCGATTAGATGAATCGCTAGTCTTATGTCTACCAACCTAACCACGTTTCAGTTTGAGGCCTATATTTTTATTGAATTTTCAGTTACATAAACACCACCCTTCTCATTTAAAAGTGTTAAATTTTCATTTAGTTTAACAAACAAATTGTTTGGTAAAATGTTATATTATTAACTTAGAAAATATATGAAAAGAAAAACAAACTTATAATTTTTGTTTTTAATACAGACAAGAAACTCCTTTGTCAGCTGGTTTATTAATTAAACGTCAAGACTGACATATACATAACGAAATATACACGAACATAATCAAAATATAACTTAAACAGTAGTCTTCTTCGGGCAACTTACTAGTCATTTTAAATGAATAACTGAAATCTGTTCATACCAAACAATTTTTGAACGGACATACCTCAGCTCCCAAACCCATACTTTATTTAAATACAAAACTAAGTTAAAAAAACAGTTGTATAAAATTCCTTGAAACACGTTTTGATGTGTAGCAATTCAGTTTATCAATCAGGTAACACGATTCTACTAAAATTAAATGTAACAATTCAACAGTCAAACCAGTTTCAAAACTTGCTGTTGTCGGTTGAGTTGTGCGACAGACTTGAGTCAGCAGCACCGTCCCAACAAGTTCCCAACATATCCGTCTCGCTCAAATATGCCATCCCACAACCAATGCTGACTAATTTAGCAGCCACAACTTCAAATTATGTCGTACACCGAACAACGTGATCTCAATATCTTTTAATCCTCTCAAAGTTATGTAAGCCTACCTTGGCGTCACCGTGAACAGGTGGGTTCAGTTTCACTTACAGTAGAAATAATGTCAAAGAAAATATTAGTTAAATAAATTTATTATAAACATAAATTTATTATGCTATGTATAATAAAGTACTTACTTTGAAAGTAACTGTTTTTTGTTTACTGTAAACTTTATCGTAATTAAAAAATGAAAATAAGCTAATATTACTTAAATGTAGAACCATGTAAAACTGCACATTTTATTTTTGTAGGAGACAAGTTCCACTCAAAAATTCAAATCCAAAAAATCCACTGACAAATAATTAAATCCCTACCATGTAAAATTATATTTCATTTGGAGGGAAACAAAGGTAAATATGCTAGTATTGTTTACAGTACAAGTAAACGCCACACAACACAAATTTATTACAATATAAGCACAAAATGCACAAATATTATGTTGATTGATTTCGGTGAACCACGCTCACCTTCCTCAGACCAGAGGGATTCACAAAAGAATATATTTGTGCATTTTGTACTTGTATTGTAATATATTTGTGCATTTTGTTCTTATATTGTAATAAATTTGTATTGTGTGACGTTTACTTGTACTGTATATGTACCAACACATATTATGCTAATTAAAAAGCTATTAGTATTGTTTGGTCTTATTGCCCCCCCTAAACATAATAGCAGTGATATCCTACGGACATTTATAAATGAATTAAAATTTATATAGATAAGATCTAAGAAAACAGATCATAATTGATGTGTAACATGTTAGTTTTTGAAATATAAGTACAATTACTTCATAGAAAATATAACAAAACAATAGCTATTGTTTTTAATATACATTTGATTGAGTATTTATTACCTATTTCCGATTACGTAGGTTTCCCATCCTATTGTAAAAAAATACACAGTAAAATCAGAAGCTTAAAGATCCCATTAATTTACGTAGAAAGATAGTAAGATAGTCATTTTTATTGTTTATCGCAACATTTAAGAACAACATCGAACATTTTAGTGTTGTTGAAGTATTCGGTTATGAAAACCGTAAATAGATCAATATACTGATCGACGTAAGTTCTAAGTTAATTGAATTCACTCATTTTGTTTTATACTATTTATTATTTTGATAGGACCTGGATTAGCTTTCCTTGCTTACCCCTCAGCAGTGCTTCAGCTTCCAGGAGCCCCCGTTTGGTCTTGCCTCTTCTTCATAATGATCCTTTTCATAGGGCTGGACAGTCAGGTATCCTTACTGCTTATCTATTGTATAAGAACTCGGTATATTTGATCAATAAATATTAAATAAAAGTGTGGTTTATATGTTGAAAATCACTAATGAAAATAACATTAAATCAGGTTATCTTTATTTACATGCGTGTAACGCTCTTAAATATAAAACAAATAAATAAACAACGTTGAATTTTGCTCAAAAAAATAGTTCACAAATGAAAATTTCTATACAAATTTAACTAGCAATTCCATTTCATCAAACTGTAGGACTTCATCTTACTACATAACAATATTAATTTTGGCAACAAAACTGGATACTAGCTATATTTTACAGGAAAAAGAGATAACGTTTTTTAGTTTGTGTGTTTCTATGATAGGGCTAGATGAAACTAGTGGTATATATAAAGCTGCAATTTACTACAAACTTATATAACTGCATCTTGTCCACTACTCACTACCCCATGACTCACAGAGGGCCTGCTTGAGTGGGCAGTTCAGATAGTGGAGAGTATACAATATTTAGACAAAATTAAAAATGTTAAAATATTCAAGTTTTCTATAACTTAGTCACAGTATAATATGAACACACAGTAGCGAAGCTCAGCCGTTTTATTTGCAACCAAGCGATGCTAGCAACCATAGCGGTGGTGTAGCAAATAAACATTTTGATTTCAATATTTACACTTAATTAATTGTATTACTACAAACAAAAGTAAAATTCCATGCTATCTAATGAAGAGACGCCGCAGCTCTGCGATACGGCCGCTAGGATCGCTAGCATCGAGCAGTTGGTATTTTTCTCAAGAGTAAGCTTCGCTCTCTTCGCTACTGTGTGTTTATATATTATCTTAACCCTACATATGTGGTTTTAGAGCATGTACGTGCTGTGTAGGTTTGAACATGAATTCAATGTATACTAATTTATATTATGTCCTTGTTCAAACAATACATGTTTATTGATAAGTACAGTATAACGAATTATGAAAAAGGCCATTTTGAATAGAAAATGTAAACTAAAAGGATTATATTTGAGTACTGTATGTAATTTTATATTAATGATGTATGTATATACATATTACGGACACATAATACGTAATATGTAATGTACTTACAAACTAAAGAGAGGTATAATTTTTCAAACTATAGTCAGGTAAATGTCATAAAAGCAGACAAGACAATTAACAATTAAATTCCATTGTTAAACAAAAATGGAAAAAAAACATTAAATCAGTGCTTCACAACAACTTTATAGTGGTTTGGGTTTGCGTCTTAGCCCGTAACATATTTTGTTTTAAAAATTGGACATTTGGTTAAGGATTTAAAAAAAATATATTGTAATACTGTAGTAATACGAATATAACTTCACAACTGTGACAGTTTAACGAATGCTACTGTTTGATGACCAGTTTTGTACGATGGAGGGCTTCATAACAGCAATGGTAGACGAGTGGCCCCAACTGCTGAGGAAGAGAAAAGAAATCTTCATCGGCGTTGTTTGCCTTATCTCGTACCTGGTGGGATTTTCCTGCATATCCCAGGTAATATTTTGTATTTAGTTTAAACTTTCGAATTGTTTTGTGGTTAATCAAACCGAGTCGCCTTGTTATCTCCTTTAATATTATTTTAGACTAACTTCATTATCCTTGTCTTAATATTGTAAATGAACATCACCACAGTGATCTCAACTAATCTCTTAACGTAAATGAGTAATGGTGATTATTTCTCTTGATTAGTAAATTTCCAACTGTAATAGTATTACTAGTAGGTTAACAGTAACCTTTTTTATACTAATCAGATTCGATAGTATCTTTTTATATAAATTGGAATACCGATGTTGTAATACAAACATTAAGTCTGTCAACAAAAATGGTGAACAATAAATGTTTAATCAATGAAATTACATTTAAAATCATTGTTAACTGATAACCATGCTACTGAGACGGGGCCATCCCGAAATTACACAATGTCTGAAGGGGGAAGGGGAGTGCACCTTTACGGAGGAGGATTTGGGGGTTCTACGCAGCGTTACATAACTATTAATCTTCAGCAATTTGTTTGAATTTATTCACACATTTTGATTGTTTTCCCCCAAAATAAGTTTTTAAAAAATATGTTGAAGTTAATAATAAGTTCCCCCCATCAGAAAATAAACGGAAGTAAGTCTAAACAATGACTTTATCATAAATAAAAAATATGCATGAAAGTGGATGAAAAATTAGGGGGGGGGGTGACAGAGTTACATAATTTTTAGGGGGTTTAGTATTTCCGTTACAAGGGGGTTTTGAAAAGGCCGATTTTACCATTTCGTAATTTAGTGATGACGCCTAACTCCATTTACTTGTAACCGATAATTATCTAAAATAATAATTCTCTTTGTTTATTGTTGATAATACATACGTAAATACTTTCAACTGATATTATATGTGAAATGCTACGACAATCTGCTTCTGTTCCAGGGTGGTATGTACGTTTTCCAAATATTGGATTCATATGCCGTTAGTGGGTTCTCACTCCTGTTTCTCATATTTTTCGAGTGCATTGCAGTCTCATGGGCTTTTGGAGTGAACCGGTTCTACGACGGCATCAAGGAAATGATCGGCTACTACCCTTGGGTGGGCTGGAAGTTCTGCTGGACTTTCACCACTCCGATTATATGCATAGTAAGTTTTATTTCAGAATTGTGATGCTATATATTTGCCAAATTATTAGCAATGAACCATAATTTACTACCAGCAATTTTACACACACTCACTACTTTCAGGTATGGCTTAACATGCCAAATTTACCATAATTCAAGTGTAAGATTCCAAATACAGTAAAGAGAACACTTGGTTATTGTGCTAACGATTTGGACTAATGAGTATATAATTTTAAAGTAAAGTAAACTTCTGTGCACATACTATACCATATTCAAAATAGTTCAACAGATTGGTTCGTTTCAATATAGTTTCGATGAAGAAAAATAAACTACCCACAGTTTGGAAGTTGATTCTAAGAGTATTCCATTTTGGTTTTCGGAAGATAGGTAATTATAATATGGTAAATAAAATTATTAAATGATTGGATGATCATTAAAATGAGTGAATTCGCAGCCAAAGACTTTGAGGGAGAGTGAAACTAATAACATTTCATATTAGGGTGTTTTCTTCTTCAACCTGATTCAATGGACTCCCATCAAATACCTAGACTACGAGTACCCATGGTGGAGCCATGTGCTGGGATGGTGTACTGCACTATCTTCCATGCTCTGCATTCCAGGATACATGGTCTACATATGGATGAAGACACCTGGTGACTTCAACACGGTAAGGACATTCGCTTGGATTCCATTACATGCTCCCACTCAGAGAGCACGTAGTAAAATATTATCTTCTTTATTTCGTTTGGTTTTGCAGAAAATCTTTATAATCTGTCTATGATCACACTATGATGGATTCCACTCCGTTGTATAATCTACAACGAGCTTTCATCGTATCTCATCGTGAAAAAGTGAATTTTTATAGAATACATTTAAATTGCCAGCGTGAAGAAAACGTTTTTTCAATGACAAATACAACAGACGTGTAGGACAAGTGATTAACTTTTCATGTTAAGTTAATTACTTGTTATCCTACACATGTGTTGTATTTTTCGTTAAAAAAACAACGTTTTCTTCGCGCTGGCAATTTAATTATCCTATATAGTCTATAAAAATTCACTTTTTCACGATGAGATACGATGAAAACTCGTTGTAGATTATACAACGGAGTGGAATCCATCATATTGAATTTAATTACAATAAAATGAAACACATTTCATAGCAGCTTTACAGTGGTAACAACTGTCTTGATTTGTCATTTAGCAACTATGAAACAGAATGCTGTACATTTTCAGGTTAAGATCATGCTCGAGATGGCTGTGGAGGAAAATCCACATGCTCTCTGTAGAAAATCCCTGGAACGGTTTTCAACCGAAGTAATGTGGAGAGCGAAAAAACACTAGGCCTAGTAGTCTCATATCTAAGGGCTTTTGAATACACTTTACTTTTTGAATATGACAAACCTATTGTAAAATTCCATTATATCAAATTTACTTAATATAATAAACCCGTTTATTATATTAAAATAAGTAAGGACATTCTTACAAAATTAATAAAATAACACGAAAAGATCCCAACATGGCCTTTTTTTAAGTCCATGAACATACAGTTGAAAAAATAAAACAGAAGGAACAACGGAACAAACTACTAAGCCTCATCCAGAAATAATTAAACATTTCAAGTCAGTAATAAAAACAGTAATAAAAGTCAATAAAACTCAAACAAAAATTTTGTTATGCATGCGTGTCATGAAAAAGCAAAAATAGTTCCATAGTAAGAATGTATTCCGTACATTTAAATGATTATTGTCGGCGCAGAAATTACGTGTACCCGAATTTGAAGGTTGTTTACTAAGAAACTAAGAGGCCTACGACAACTCCAATCACACCATTGTTTTCCTTGCTTGATTGTTCGTATGACATATGAATTTTTGAAATTTATTGGTTTACTAATTTTTATCTTAGTTGGAACAAAAAAGTAGGCCTACCGGACTTTTAACTAAATTTCACTGTGCGTCAAATTATCTCCGTTATCACTCAAAACGCGTTAATGTATCACAATCACATTTTAATACCTGGTTGATAGAGATGTTTTCTCTAAGTTTTATAAATTCTAAGAGTTTATATCAATTACCTGAAACTTTTTTTTTACTTCTAGAGGTTGTAAAATTAATTACTTGGTCTTGTTGTGACCCTTATTACATGTATAGTTACGATACATTATTATCATTTGTGTAATTAAAAACAGTGATTTTATATCGATTTAAATCACTTTAAATTTATCAATTAAAAGTTATTTTAAATTGATTTAATTCACTGCATTTACTTACACATATTAAAATAATGTGTCGTAACTGTACATGTCATAAGGGTTAGAACAAGACCAAGTAATTAATTTTACAGCCTCTAGAAGTAAAAAAGTTTCAGGTAATTGATAAATATTCTTTTCTTGAAAAGATAAAATACTAAAACGTATAAAACTTATAGGAAACATTTCTATCAACCACGAATCTATACCTCTAAAAGGCAAATACCACTGACTCACTCACTCATCGCTGTAACTAAAAAAGTACTAAGCCTACGAGGCTAAAATTTTGTAGAGTAAAAGGTTTTATGTTGTAGGTGTGCGATAAGAAGGGATTATGAAAAATTCTTCAGAAATCGAAGATAGCAGTCATTTTAGTGCCAAAAATGTTAAATGACAAAATAAGGGTTTCTCTAATTGGACTGTAGCGGCTAAATGAACGGTTCTACATCAAAACTGACACCATTTTCTATACCTGATTTGAGACTATCTACAACTTTGGCCCCTTTGACTTTTTGCTCTATCTCACCTCCTTCATCCTTAGGTCGAACGAGATTTTCAATTTGTGTGTGTGTGTGTGTAAATCAAATTGGTTAATTTACGGCCTCTAAGAGTAGACTAACATATTTTTCTAGACTATGAAACTTTGTTATCTAGAAGAACATACTGTTTTCAAAAAACACACTGTTAATCGGAAAATTAACAATTTAGTTTTAAAGCATGCATAGCCAGATCACAGGACATGGCTAAACATGGCGAGAAACACAATATTTTATAGATGCAGAGTCAAATATAGTACTTTGTGGCCTCTAAAAGTAGACTTACAGATTTCTCTAGACTTGGAAACTTTTTTATCTAAGAGGATAAACTGATTTTAATCAGAAAATTTACAATTTAATTTTACCAAATTCATAGCCAGTTTACAGGACATGGCTAATATTTCGAGAAACCCGACATTTCACTGATTCAGAGTCAACTACAGTAATTTGTGCCCTCTAAAAGTAGACTTACAGATTTGTCTAGACTTTGAAACTTTTTTATCAAAGATAACAAACTGATTTCAATCGAACATTTTAAAGTTATTTCTCTCTATATATAAAAGCCATTTACCACTCAACACTATTTCTCATAAACTGTACGCCCAATTGACTTGAAATGTTGTACATACAGTAGGTTTATTTTGGCCCTTGGAGGCTCACTAAGAAAGGATTTTCCTCTCCGACCTCAGGACTCTGTCCCACTAGCCTCCAAAATTCCCATGGTACTCTTATGGAGCTATGTTAATTGATTGAATTATTTGATTAACAGTAGTTAAATAAAACTAAATTGAATAAACTTGTGGTAGGCTAAACTTTTAAAATTAAAATGTAAATTATACATAGCATCAGCTGTTCTAAATTGGATATTAGATTAAATAATTGTTTTTCAAAAACAAAGTATTTAGTTAATTTTGATTACAAGACTTCAAACTGAAAATTTGCTGCAAATTTTGATTATATAATCAAATTCAGTATTATAACCGGTGAAGCGCCATACGTTGTGGATTATCAACGTATTCCACAAGTTCTGAAGTAATCTGTGTTATCAAGTCACTAAATCTCACCCAGTCGAGTGAACACAGGTGATCGATAACCAACGTATTCCACAGGTTCCATAGTAATCTGGGATATCACAGACGTCACTAACTAACATCCAGTCAAGTGAACATAGGTGATCGATAACCAACGTATTCCACAGGTTCCGTAGTAATCTGGTCTATCACAGACGTCACTAACGTCAAGTGAACACAGGTGATCGATAACCAAAGTATTCCACAAGTTCCGTAGTAATCTGGGATATCACAGACGTCACTAACTAACATCCAGTCAAGTGAACACAGGTGATCGATAACCAACGTATTCCACAGGTTCCGTAGTAATCTGGTCTATCACAGACGTCACTAACGTCAAGTGAACACAGGTGATCGATAACCAAAGTATTCCACAAGTTCCGTAGTAATCTGGGATATCACAGACGTCACTAACTAACATCCAGTCAAGTGAACATAGGTGATCGATAACCAACGTATTCCACAGGTTCCGTAGTAATCTGGTCTATCACAGACGTCACTAACGTCAAGTGAACACAGGTGATCGATAACCAACGTATTCCACAGGTTCCATAGTAATCTGGGATATCACAGACGTCACTAACTAACATCCAGTCAAGTGAACATAGGTGATCGATAACCAACGTATTCCACAGGTTCCGTAGTAATCTGGTTTATCACAGACGTCACTAACGTCAAGTGAACACAGGTGATCGATAACCAACGTATTCCACAGGTTCCGTAGTAATCTGGGATATCACAGACGTCACTAACTAACATCCAGTCAAGTGAACACAGGTGATCGATAACCAACGTATTCCACAGGTTCCGTAGTAATCTGGGATATCACAGACGTCACTAACTAACATCCAGTCAAGTGAACATAGGTGATCGATAACCAACGTATTCCACAGGTTCCGTAGTAATCTGGTCTATCACAGACGTCACTAACGTCAAGTGAACACAGGTGATCGATAACCAAAGTATTCCACAAGTTCCGTAGTAATCTGGGATATCACAGACGTCACTAACTAACATCCAGTCAAGTGAACATAGGTGATCGATAACCAACGTATTCCACAGGTTCCGTAGTAATCTGGTCTATCACAGACGTCACTAACGTCAAGTGAACACAGGTGATCGATAACCAAAGTATTCCAAAAGTTCCGTAGTAATCTGGGATATCACAGACGTCACTAACTAACATCCAGTCAAGTGAACACAGGTGATCGATAACCAACGTATTCCACAGGTTCCGTAGTAATCTGGTCTATCACAGACGTCACTAACGTCAAGTGAACACAGGTGATCGATAACCAAAGTATTCCAAAAGTTCCGTAGTAATCTGGGATATCACAGACGTCACTAACTAACATCCAGTCAAGTGAACACAGGTGATCGATAACCAACGTATTCCACTGGTTCCGTAGTAATCTGGTCTATCACAGACGTCACTAACTAACATCCAGTCAAGTGAACATAGGTGATCGATAACCAAAGTATTCCACAAGTTCCGTAGTAATCTGGGTACCACTTGTACCAGTTGTAGTACAACTAGTTAAAATATATAATTGGCAAATTAACGAGTTTTTTAGTAATAACGGTGTAAATTTGATGTAGAGTGAATACTAGTTAAAATTCCGGTATTTTTCCAACTGGGATGAACATTATTAAAACTTACAGTAAAATAAAAAAAAATCATATGTCATAACTAACAATTTTAAGGAAAACAATGGTATGATAGTTTTCGAAGGCCTCTTAGTGAACAATCTTCAAATTCGGGTGTACATAATTTCTGCCGACAGTAGATACGTTTAGAGGGAATATTCTACTCAGCGTAGGAATACACAAATTCCTTAAAAACTGGGAATGTGCATTGAAAATCAAATTTCTGAAAGGAATTATTTTCCGAAAGTAGTTGAAACCTCAAACCATCCAATTATCAATATCAACTGCGTAAACTGTTATTGGAATGTGAATATTGTTGTGTTGGACAGAAAATGCAGTTGCTGGTGCGGATAGAAGACGACGTGCCGACGCTGCGGCGTAGAATGACCAGCTCGGCTGACCTAACATCCCTGTAATCACAACTGAGACAACCAGGGAGAGCACCCGACGTACAACAGTGTGGCTTGGCTCCTCAATACTAGAGCGCAAAATGAACTTGACACTTTCTGTATTATACACTCTTTAGTTTTAAGTACACAGGGGACTGTCCTGATCGCCCTACAGGTCCAGGTGCCACATAAGCTTGCAGTACTTTCACACAGTTTATGTGAAACTGACCAGAATCTCCACGATCTTACTTAAAGTTTTATAGATCAACTCCAATCTAAATAGTGTTGTATATTGAATTGTAAACAATTAAAATGTGTGATGTGGTACTGACGAATTTTATTTAATCCCATTATAACTTACATAGTCTACATAGCTATCACTCAAGAGATTAAAGGCATTATTATTTTATTTCTTTTGTAGTTTATTAAAACAAATGAGAAGTAGGCCTATAGCACCGTTGTAGCAGGGATCACTAAGTGTCATGTATTCTGGCTGCTGAGGTTGATTCCCTGAGCTTTAGGGAACTGGGGGTTCAGGAATATATCACTGATGTATGTAATAATGTATATATTATTACAGCTACTTGGGGACAAAGTGTTGAGGAGATTGTAAGGGATAGGTTCTGTGCTTGGTCCTCTCAATATCGACATGGCATTTACTCAATGGTTGCCATCGACATGGACACTACTAGAGAACAGAATCAGAAGAAGACTTTATTCATATACATGGAGTACAGAATAGGTGTCATAGTTAAAAATAATACTAACAAGTGCTAAAAAGGTACAAGTTCAAGAAAAACAAATTTTTAAAGTCAAGTTCAGGAAAAATGTAAAATACAAGGTGACATATTTATAGTGACTAAAACTGTCAATTTGTAAGTAATCTGATTACTAAAAAGGAAAAGTCCTCCAGTTTATAAACTCGTCTACAGTATAGAATTTTCTTGCAACCATGTGATGAGGCGTTTTCTTGTGCTGCAGGTAGTATTGCCTTTGGCTTCTTCTGGTAGGATGTTCAAGAATTTGGCTCCTGTGTAAGATGGTTTTCCTCGAATATGGATAAGTGGTGAGCTGGTAAAGTAAAATTCTTGGCATATCGGGTATTGTAGTTGTGTGTGTCTTCTCTTCATTTAAGTTGTTGAGTGCTTGCATATGTTACTACTTCAACTATGTACAGGCATACTATTGTTAAAATCCTAAGTTCTTTGAATTGCTGTCTACAGCTCTCTCTGCTATTGAGTCCTGCAATCAGTCGTATTGCTTTCTTATGCAGGATGAGAACACGTTGCGTGTTGTGAGCTGAGGAGTTGCCCCACACTGTGAATCCATAACGGAGGTGTGATTCAAAGAGAGAGTGATAAGCTGTTTTTAAGGTATCTATGTTTCCTATATTTTTTAATCTTCTGATGACATAGAGAATAGAACTAAGTTTATTACAAAGGATATCAACATGAGAAGTCCATGACAGTTTTTGGTCAATGGTTACGCCTAAATATTTAGCTACTTCGGTATGTTCAGTGTCTGGTAACCGTCCAACTTTATCTCTCTTACTACCAAAAAGTAGTTGTTGAGTTTTATCTTCATTTACCACCAGGCTGCTTTGGTTACAGTATTGAATTGCCATATTTAACGCAACAAAGGACTTCACATCTAAAGTTTCTGGGTTTTTTCAGAAAGGAGTAGTACAGTGTCATCTGCATACATAAGGGTTGTGTTGAAATGTTGCAAGTAGTCCGGAAGGTCATTTGTGTAAAGGATAAAAAGCATGGGACCTAGTACAGAGCCTTGAGGTACACCTTGGACAATGGGTAGTGGTGTCGTTCTTTCTACTCGACTAACTCCTCTAATAGTGTTTTGATATTCCACCACTTGACTTCTTCCTTGCAGATAGCTATTGAACCACCTAGCAGCACCTCCACAGATTCCAAGCTTGTTCATCTTGTTAAGCAGTAGTGTGTGGTCCAAGCAATCAAACGCTTTGCTGAAGTCTAAAAGTATTGCTGTAGATGTATTCCCACATTCAAGATTATCTATTAAGTACTCAATTAGGCAGGTGAGGGCTGATATCGTTGATCTTCCGCTTAGAAATCCGTGTTGGAAAGGTGAGAGTAGATTGTGTTCTGTGCGATGTTGGAGAAGTCTTCTTAGCGCTATTTTTTCAAAAAAGTTGGATATTGTAGATATTAAAGAAATGGGCCGGTAGTTTTTTGTGTCAAGGTGAGATCCTTTCTTGAAAAGTGGAAGCACTTTTGCAACTTTTAATTCACTTGGGAAGACTCCTTGCTGGAAAGATTTGTTTATGATATTTACAAGTGGGGCGTTAGTTCTTCTTTACATGTCTTTAAAAGTTTATTGGATACATCATCCACTCCAGCTGAAGATTTATTTTTTAGGGAGTTGATTATTTGTGTAAGTTCTTGCTCATTAGTTGGGTCAAGTATCAGGCACTGAATGTTCTGGTTAATTAGTGTGTGGTCAAATGTTGGAGTTGTTAGCTGTTGATTTCTTTCCAAAATGGCCTGTACTGCATTAGTGAAAAATGAATTGAAATGATGAGCAATTGTTTTGGGATCATTTGTTCTAATTCACTCTATTTCCAGTTCTATTGGTTTTGTAGCTTTAGCTGATGGCTTTCTTTCAGCATTGATTACACTCCACAAATCCTTATTTTTATTGTCTGCCTCATCTATGTAGTTTTTTGTAGCTTCTCGTCTTAAGGCTTTTAGTTTTAAGTCATATGACTTTTTCTTTTCTGTCATATCTCTCTTGTCTTCTTCTTTCCCACTAAGCAGATAACGGTCTTGTGCTTCTAAGAAAGATATCCTGAATTGCTCAGCTTCAACATCAAATATTTTAGTGGGTTTCCTGCGTTTTTCTCTGGATTTTACTAGGGGACAAGTTAAGTTAATAGCTGTGATTATTGAGTTATTAAAGTTGGTATAGGCTTCCTCCACTTGATCCTTGTTGTAGATATCTTCCCAAGTTTCTAATTTTAACAAGGTTTTCAGTCTTAATAAATTGGTTTTATTAAAGTGTCTACGAAATGACATAAGATTTGACGGTTTAGGGGCAGACAACTTTACTTTACATAGCTGCGCAGAATGGTCTGATATTCCAGCATGAATTACCTCTACCTCAACCTCATCATGCTTTAAGTTGGTACAAACACAGTCTATAGAGCTAACTGAGGTAGGAGTTATTCTGGTGGGAGGAAGATTGAGGCGAGTAATATTGTAACTTGTCAGGGTTTCGTTTAGCCCTACGGTTTCACGGTTTGGTTCAAGGATATTGATGTTTATATCTCCCATAATGAGGTCAGGACCATTCCACAGAGGCGTTTTTTCTAGAGTTTGTGAGATGACCTCCAAAGCCACGTCCAGTTTTCCCTGTGTTCGGTAGACTCCAATCAAATGTAAATATTTACCTCCCACACGAATCTGTATTTGCGATATTTCACAATGAAGTTCTACGCTGGGGTTAGGTAGGTTTCTTGATTCTATGGTGTGGTTAAAGTCATTACTTTTATAAATAGCGACTCCTCCCTTCTGGTAGTTCAGTCCACTATATTCTGAAGTCAGTGTGTAGTTAAAAATATGAGTTGTTTATAGTTATTCTTTTTTAAGGCCATGTTCAGTCAGGATTAGGATGTCAGGTTGCATGATAGCTAGGAAATGGTTGAACCGTTCTATTTTATTTGATAGTCTGTCCATGTTTTGATGGAGTATTTTTATGTCTCTTTTTCCACTTTCTGCTGTTATTTTAGCTTTATTTCTGCTTTGTCGGTCATTCCTAAAAAATGGTTTATGGAGCTACTGTTTGGAGCTACATTTTCTTGACAGGAATTCATTTTTTTAACTATGTCAAGGTGTATGTCAGTTGAAATTAGGTTAGAGGATTGCTGGCTGAGATATACTTCTTGTGGGCAAATTACGCTGTTGCTTTTGCTAATTATAGGAGAATATTGATAGTAATTTTTGTTTATTAATTCATAAGCTTCCACGTGTTTCTTAAAAAATTCTTCAATGGTCTCACTTTGATTTCGAATTTTGGCAGAGGTAGGAGGATGTGTGGATTGTTTAAAACGCTTATTAGTTACGTTAGGCTGAGTGCACAATTGATTAATGTTCTCTTTGGGGGACTGTTTGTGTTGTAGTTGTGTTTTTTCAGTATGAGAAAATACTGTTTGTTTGCTTTTTGCCACTTGTAAAGAGACACTAATAAGATTTTTACGGTTTCTTTTTGTGCAACTTTGGTTCAGAGTAGAATAAGGATGTTTTAGAAGAGCAGAACTATCTAGAAGAGCTTGAACATCTTGTTCAGGTTTTTTCAACTTAGGACTTGTTTCCTGTTCACCATCACTTTGTATCTTGTTTACTTTATGTGTCTTTGTATGTTATTCCATTTGTCTTTTTATATTATTTATCTCAAGTTCCATGTCCTCTTGTTTTTTTATTAACTTTATTATTCCCTCATTGAGGGAACAGGAGAACATAGTATGACCTGTAGGTTGTGGGACAATACTGCCCGTTTGGTGAGCATGTGAAATCCAACTCAGCAGAAAATTCAAACTCTTTCTGATGCCAAAACATGGTACACTTTGAATATGGAGATTTATCCTAGCATGCAGCCCGATGGTCCTTATAAATTATCAAACTCCGGAAAAGATGTTGTATTGAGGTTAGTACAACCAATCTCAGGTAGTGGTAGAAATATTACCACTGACAACTGGTACAGTAGTATCCCACTGGTAGAGGAGTTACTAAAGAAAAAACTTAGCTTCGTAGGCACACTTAGAAAAAATACGTTTGTGAGTACGAGTGTTGGGCCAAGAAAAAATGTCAATAAAACTAAAATTCAAACGCAAATTATATTTATTTGCATAAAATGTATAAATTGTACATGTAAGTAGAATGACTGATTTTATAATTCAGTTATTAGTTCGGCCTACAAATAATTGAAGTTATGAATAAAGTGCTCACCTTTATAATCATAAAAGAAACTATCTTTAACCTCACAATTATGGAATACAGTTGTTGTTGGGTGTTACTCCAACTTTTTTTTATTTAAAAAAAAATCTGATTGAAATGATGATGTTGCCCAAATGACTATTCGCTGCAAGCATACATCTTTGATGCCAGTTCATATAGTTTTAAGCTTATTCACAACATCCTCACAGCCAATATGTTTTCTCAAACCGGTTCATGCCTGTACGGTTGGCTGCAAGAAATTCTTGGGGATGAAGGAGCATTTTGGGAAGTGACATCGAACAATGCCGATATTTCACCAGTTTCTTGCTCTAATCATTAACAGCACCTTCCTTCTCAAGTCTATATAGGTGGTCTAACAACCGAAGAGGTGAACGAACATACTTGTGTTTGGGTTACAGATAAGCCTGACTATATGGACAAGGATGGCAGTAAAGAGGGTATTGGTCAGTTTACAAAATAGTTTCATCCAAACCTTATGTGAATATAATAAATAAAAAGTACACTTAAATAATTGAAATTTACAAATTTGCCTATCAAAAGACTAGAACAAATTAAAAATTTGTTCAACTTTTCTCAGGTTTTCAGGTAATAAGTTTGTAAATTGTAGGTAAATAAACACCACTTTCCTGTATGCACCAGGAAACCATCTTAACCAGCAGCTATAATCATACTTCAGTAGTGAGCTTGGCCAACTCGCTCTGTGTTAGGGTAACGATTGCCTGCGACAACATTCTCACTTGTGTGCACCAGGCCTTAACTAGCTCAATCTCAGCAAGTCTACATAATCAAGGCATTCCAAGGAGTCCAGAGTATTTGGCCCAAAAAGATGTAAAGGTACAGACAGAGTTGAAGAAGACTAGAACTACCAATTGATTTAGTGCTACTTATTTGACAATAGAGTCAGCTCAGTCACATTTATTAACTATTTTCTCTTGTATTCTAGTCATACAACAATCTAGAATACAATTGAAAATTAAATCAATAATTAATAAACATGATAAGGACCTTTTGAACTATTTTATCCTCTAACAATTATAAAATGTACTGACTCCTATGAAACAACAGCATGAAAGCCCTCAAAACAAGTATACACATAACTGGAACAAGAGGAACACAAGATATTGAGAATTCATGGGAAGTGTTCTTGAGTCTTTCTGGCCTTGAAAAATGGTTGCACATACCACATCTCTTAAGTATTTCCTTCTTGTTTGGGTATCATGAAGCGATAACTGAAGTAGATATTTGTCACCTGCTGAAGGAACTGTCTTCCTAATTCTTCAATTCTCGAAGTAAATTGTGTTTTGCACAGTTGTATGAAAAGGCACAAACCCTATTCTTGACCAGTATGGAGATACCACATGCACCGTGATCTTGTTCATTTAGCCATGTAAAGTCGTGACCTGGAATACCAGTACTGTAAGGAATGGGAATTTCACCCACAATGGGTTAAAATGGTTAATGGGATGACCTCCTTATTTAATCTGGATTCATTGCTACTACAAATAAATATTAGTATAAAAAATTTTAAATTTTCTCGTTACCAACTTAGAAACAAGGAAATTGTCCTAAATATCCTTAACCCTAAAATAGTGTCTATAATTTTTTTTCTTGTAAAATGGTAGGACTTTCTTTAAATGTGGGACCCTGTCTTGTTAAAACAAAAACAATATATTTATATTTCTGAGTAAATACCAAGTATTATGTTTAATTTTATTTGAGAATATCTCAAGAGGAAGGCAAAAAATGAAACCGAGTGAGTTATTTTAGTTTTGAGCTGTATCAAGCCTACATAAAGAATTGAAATAGTATCATTATTAAAAAAATTTTATTATTAAAAAATGGTTATGTTAAAATAAAAAAAACTCTTGATACGTCCTTTTTTGTTCAAATTTAAATAACTTTTTATAAATAATCATTGTATACAGAAAGCTGGAGTCCAAAACTCATGGAAGTCTGAATCACACAGTAATCCGAATGACACTCCTAGCCACTTGAAACAGCTGTTTTTGTTGCATTTAGTTGCATTCGTTGTTTTGTCTCGACTAGTAACTATTGGATATGTGCAGTAACACCGACAGCGCTATTGCTCTAATACGTGTGTGTATTGTTGAGTTACTCGTCAAAATGTCCATTCAATGTAAACACACAACTTTAAAATTACAGATCACCTTAATAATTAGGTAAAATTTCATTAGTTCAAATTGTTTGATTTTTACTTGCTGTATGTAAACAGTTTAAAAAGATATAAATTATTTTTTATGAATAAAATCACCTCATATTCACCCATATCCCTACGATCGGTGTCTTACTAATGAATAATGAAACATTTCCTTATAATTGAACTCAGAAGTTTTAACAAATATGTAAGTAAATAGTTGGAATTTTTAACAATTGCACGTGTCTAGCTTATTATTATGTTTATACAATATTATAGTTTAGTTAATTATTTCATTAAATGGTGATTTTATGGAATAATTAGCATTGATTTCTCAAATCTTGATAGTCCGAACGAGCCCTTGCAAACAAATATTTGGATTACCGCGACCGTACTGTATATATTATATACATAGCTCATAATGATAAACCAACAAGACAGTAAGCACTTGCATTGGGAAAATGGCTTCCAAGTGGCACCTAAGTCATATACTAAATGCCACTTAAGTAATGAATGGTAGATTCATAATACTTCCTTATAACGTATGAACCTTAGCAAAGTCCATACACTCTCTGATACTAAATTGCATAGGCGCCGACTCCTAGGGGCTCGTGGGGCTCGAGCCCCCCCCAATAGTGCCGTCTTAGGGGCTCAGCCCCCCCAACGAAAATAAAATAATTTAATTTAAACTTACGTTTTTTTTTTTTTTTTTTAATTGACAAGTTAAAAACATATTAGTATACATAATAAACGTTTAATGACAAACTATTATCATAAACTAAAGTACAGTATAGGCTACAAATGAAAAACATAGACAACGTATAGATACAATGTGCATTAGACACTCAATTTGTAAAGCTTTAAGTGTATATGAGTGTTGGCCAAACATTTATTATTCCTCATTCCGTTTTTTATTATGTATTATGAGCAAAACCAAACTGCCCTCTCAATCTAGTTTGATTTGGGTTGGCAATACTGTAGCAGACATACACCCTCTCCCCTCCCACTACTAAACTTCAAGGCCAGCGGCCAGATAGACAGCCAGTGGCTTGCAACTACTGTTGTTGTACTGTACGTGTCTACTAATTGAGAGATCTAACTTGTTGTTATTTTTTACACCTTACAGTTTACAGTTATTTAACGTAACTGTTTAGTGTACAAGTATTTAATTAATAAGTGATAATTAAATAAGTGTTCTGTTGAATTTAACTGAGTGTAGTGACAATATGGATAAGTTTGTTGTCAAAAAACCACGCCTAGACTCAAGCGACGCATGCACGCCGTCAACAACTGAACTTCCTGCGACTGCGACTCCTAGCTCCTTAGCCAAAACATCTGCGCCTACCACATCATATTCTACAATTGGTAAGCAGATTGCAGTAAAGGGAAGAACTTTTCAGAAGTCTTGGATTGCATCGTATGGGTGGATTGAATTAGACGAACACACTGACAAAGTATTCTGTAAAATTTGTAAGGAAGCAAATTCTAAAGGGTTATTAAAATTTTGTAAGAAAAATGAGGACAACTTTATTCATGTCGGATTTTCGAATTGGAAAAAAGCACTTGAGAAATTTAAAACCCACGAAAATTCAGAAACGCACAAAGAAGGTATCTCAAAACTGGCCTCCTTCTCTAGTCCTAGTGTAGTAGTTCAGTTGAATGAACAAATGTGTGTTGATATGAAGAAGGCCCGTTCTTCCCTTATGGCTATTTTTACTACCTTGAGATTCTTATGCCGCCAAGGTCTTGCTATTCGTGGCCATGAAGAGCTAAGCTCTAATTTTCGGCAGTTAATCACTTTAAGACAAAGTGACATCCCTGAGCTGAATGAATGGATGGGACGTACAGGTTATAAATGGCTTTCACATGATGTTCAAAATGAAATCATTGAACTTTCAGCGGGCGCTGTTCTGCGTGATGTGGTTAACGAAATAAAAACATGTGAGTACTTTGCTATTATGGTCGATGAGACCAGTGACATTTCAATTAAAGAGCAAGTATCAATTTGTATTCGTACTGTGGGTACTGATCTTGATGTTTGTGAGGATCTTATAGGTCTATATGAAACAACAAACACAAAAGCTGTAACTCTTTTTGAAATAGTTAAAGACGTTCTTCTGCGACTTGGGCTATCCTTCGAGAAGTTACGTGGTCAGTGCTTTGATGGGGCATCAAACATGAGTGGCGAGTTTAATGGGCTACAAAAGTTAATTACAGATGTTCAGCCTCTCGCAACTTTTGTACACTGTACAGCACATTCGCTGAACTTAGCTGTACAAGATAGTTTGCGACACCTGAGTGTCATGAGGGACATAATGAATCTGGCCAAAGATCTAATTACCATGATTCGAGCGTCACCTAAAAGACTTCACATATTTCAAAACGTGAATGATGATGAAAACACAGTTGCAACAAATCTACGACCACTTTGTCCGACGAGGTGGACTATGAGATCAAGCAGCATTCGCCGAATAATAAACCACTACGAACAAATTTTGATTTTTTTGGAAAAGTTTTCCCAAGAAGAAAATTCAGATGCTGCTTCAAAATGCTCTGGTTTTTTTGGACAATATGCTGCACTTCAAAACATTTTTCTTCGTCTCACTATTTTGCCAAGTGATGGACCCTGTGGAGGAAGTAAACACAACTATTCAATGTCCCAGGATTGGTGCCACAGAGGTTGAATCTAAGTTAGAGTGCCTACTTGAAATTCTAGAAGAAAAGCGTGCTGAGTTTGACAAGTTCTGGGATGACTGCTTAAAGAAAAAACCTGACGGCGTTGAAGAGCCAAAACTACCTTGCCAGAGGTTTGTGCCAAAGAAGCTTGAAGAGATTAATAGCTCAAAACCTCACGAATTTAAAAGTCCCATGGAATATTTCCGAAGAATATACCTCGAAGTGATTGACACGGTGAAAGGTTGTGTAAATGGAAGATTTGAATCTACTGGACTTAACAAAGTACTCATGATTGAGAAAGAGTGTGTCTCAGCTGTCAACGGAAGTAGTGTAAAATCTTTAAAAATTGATAAAGTACAAGAGTTTTTCGCAACTGACTTGGACTCTGACAGACTGCAGCTTCATCTGTCAATGCTAGGAGACATTGCAAGGCAGAGGAACATTCCCTTAACCACGATGAGAGAAGTTAGAAAGATGTTAGTGGATGATAAGACCATTCGAGAGCTTCTCCCAGAAGCTTACACGTGTGAAGCTCCTCCGTGTTGTGCCTATGACGACTGCATCAGCTGAGAGATCGTTCAGCGCACTACGTCGGCTCAAAACGTATCTGCGATCGACAATGGGCCAGAAGAGGTTGAATAATATTGCAGTACTGAATGCGCATCAAGCTGTATTGGATAACTTAGATCTAAGACCGATTGTGAACGACTTTGTGAAAGCTAATGCAGTAAGACGTACAACATTTGCATTGTTTTAGCACTAATGTCAATTAAAAGGTGTGTAATTTCATTTAATCGTTTTTTTACCCCTTAACAGAAATAACAGAAAACCACTGTTTATGGTATTAAAAATTTGAGCAAAACCGATATAAGAAATTTTATATGATTATAATCATTCAAAATATTTTTAATTTACAGCTATTATCGGTTGCCCAACAAATCTAAACTTAAATGGGTTCAGATCAAGAATTTAGGCCCTCCTAGGCCTATGAAATACTAGGTATTCTTGTTGTTGAATAATCTAAACATGTGCCATATCAAATGCATTATCTAGATTGGCTTAAAACTCACTAAAATTAACTAAATTTTCAACAAAATTTCCGGGGGAGGGCCCCCGGACCCCCCCTTACCCTGGGGGGTATTCCATACCCCCCAGACCCCCCGGTAGTGTAGCCCCCCCAACAGTTTCTCTAAGTCGGCGCTTATGCTAAATTGATTTATTTTAACCGCTTGCTGATTTCAGTGCTTGGATGTAAATATGACATGTGTATCTTATACATACTCACAAACTGTACTTCATCATTCAGAGTATTCAAGATTTTAAACTTAAAACAAAGTGTGGGTACTTACAAATCAAACTGCAGTTTATTAAAAATGTAACACAATTTACTATCTCAGAACATGACTTTTCTATAATTATGTTCTATAACTCACACAAAGTGGTTTTGACAAACTGCTTATATGTGAAATAAAAGCAGTAGGCAGTTTTAAGTCTTATGATGTAGTTATTATTTTTAACTTATTCTTAACATAAAAGAAGCCTTTCTTTGATATAAATTAAAGCAACAAATAGTGCTATAAATAAATAGTTTAAATAATACTCAGAGCATCTAAATACATTATATTAATTAAGTACACTTAGATTTGTGTTGCAGCAGTAGGTATATTACTTAGTTAAAAACAGTACAAGCAAATATCACACAACACAAATTTAGTAATATAAGCACAAATATATTACAATACAAGTGCATTTTGTACTTGTATTGTAATATATTTGTGCATTTTGTGCTTATATTGTAATAAATTTAGGTTGTGTGATGTTTACTTGTACTGTATATGTAGCAATACGTATTTAAAAAAAAGCTAATTAAAAAAAATATTAGCTAAAAACACTTAATATGCGTCTTCTGGAAGATCAATTTGAGTTCATCTTGATCTGTGAATGAGAAAATAGTAAAAAAAACAAAATCAGTATTTTTAATGTTTATTAGTATTGTGCGTTGCAGCAGGCTAACTAATTTTGTTTTAATGGTTGGTTAGGTGGTCTTTTAGTGAATTTATTCATTCATTTGCTATCATGCAGCTTGTTTTGGCACTTTTAGGCTAAGATGAAAAATAAAATTCATCTTACAATATCGGTAACATTAAGCTGATATACATTGCTGTTGACATGGTGATTATGTCCTAGAACATCTTCAATTTTCACATGATCAAAAATTAGACAGGGGATATTCTACTCTTATGTGACCAATATATATTTAATCTTAATGACCATTATTTGGTATATTTACACATTTTAGTACATTTCACTGGCCCATATGCAGACATATTACCTATGTGAATAGATTCTCAGCAGAAAATGAAGTTAAAACACTATGGATTATTTATTTTATACCCTACTATTCAATTAAACACATAGATTACAAAAAATGAAGATTGACAAAAAGAAAAAGAGCGAGTAAAATTGTCAAATTTAACTTGGCTGACACACTAAAATATAGTATAATGTAAGTAATGAAACATAAAGCTAGAATTTCATAAAAAACCATAGCAATAATAAAAGAATGCTTTAAAATTTCACACATGAACATAAAATACTAAAACATAACTACATAATTTATGACAATTATGTCAAAATGGTGTATTACAACGTTTTCTTAACTTAAGATGATTCAAGTTGTACAGATGGACATTAAACTGCAGTTAACTACAGTCTAAAACGTAAGCTATCTTTATATCTTTAACAACACAACACGTAAACATTTATACAATTAATGCTTTGCTAAACATAGTCATTTATACCACAGTTCAAAATTTCAACATTTATGTACTGATAAATAGACAAAGGAAGAAACAACAGAACAAACATTAACGTCACAAAAGGAATCAGGACTGTTATACTTTTAACAACCTATCACTAGAAGAGTCTAATGATTTTGTTTTAGGTTTGTAACTATAAAGGAACACGGATGTTATCACCAATGTAGCACCTGCAATGAATTGCATAGATATTACAAAGTCAAAAAGATATACTGAAACTATACAAGATATTACAATGGCAAGAGATGTTGCAAAGCCTTTCAATATATTGTCTGCATACTTCACTACCATGGCGACCATTAGTCCTCCACTAGCTTGAAGAACTACTAGGTAAATGATGAAAAAGTCATATCCATGAAAAAATCCATTTTGACCGATTGCTTTATAATCTTTAACGAAACAAGTGACTAAACCAAAAGGCAAGGATAAAAGGCTGAGTTGAACATTTCTCATCCAGACAGAAACATCAGAACCTTTAAGAATCATTTCAAAATAAATGCCAGCAAATCCAGAGAGGACACAAGCACCAATAGCTGCTGCAAAACCAATTAATCGATTCTGCTCCATATTAGTGACTGAAGCCTCCGAGGCACCTGTTAATTGCACCAGAGCCACTCCAATTGCTAGGAACACAAGAGCCAACCATTGTTGAGCCACCAATGTGCGCTTCAGCAGGGTCACTGCGAACATAGCTGTCGTCAGGATCTTCAACTGGTAAGTGACCTGTAACCAACATTTCACCTGTGATTTTTATCTACCGTTTAAATTTACACAATTGAAATCAGAAATTCTGTATTCATATTCATTAAGATTAAAATACAGTTTAACATACGCACATAATAATTTGTTAGTTAGTAAATAAAAACGGCACATTATACATAGAATATCTCATGTTAAAAAATTGAATATCTATGAATTTTTCAAACAGTAGAGAATTCTTACAGGCTATAGAAGACTCTTTCCTGAGCAAGTTTCACATAGATGTTTCCAGGTTCTGCTCACCGTTTTCTTTACGTCTTCAGGCAATGCATTATACATTTTGATTCCTGAACAAGGTTTTTTTACATTAGTAGTTCTTTTAAGTGGAAGCACATCTCTATTTTTTGTTGGCCTTTTGTTACACAGAAGAGAACAGTTTCCATAATACAAATGGAAATTAGAGTAAAGATCTTCAGGTCCTTGAATGTGTTTCACTGATGCTTGGTTACTGACTATTAATTTATCTGAAGTTTTTTTTAAATTTAAGTAAACATTCTAGGTTGCCAATTAATGAACCTCCCAATTAATACATACTACAGGTAGCTTAGCAAAAGGGCATGGTATGCATTTTTGTGGCCTCTGGTGAACTACTGTAGAGGGTCTTTTTACAGGAAATATTGAGTCTCTACATACTTACACAAAATGTTTAAACTAACCTCACAAATACTCTACAATTATAACATTTTAAAAATAAAGTGGACCTTATTATTCCACGAGGGGCTGACAAACTTGACCATGTCTTAACCTTAACCACAGTCTATGTAGTCTATGAAATATACATATATAGATTTGTATACATTAACGTAACTTTAAAAACTGGTTAACAACAATACTGAAGTAATATTTTTCCTTCCCTGTATTTCATGCAAACAAAACAAGCTATACTTAATATCTTCAACAAGTCACTTTTTTGGGAGCTTTCTTTGCAATCCTATGTTCCTTTTGCCATTTATAATAGACAACAGAAGCCCTTCAAGCATGGACTAAAACTTAATGAAAACAAAACTAAAACAATAATGATCGGAACCAATAGTGTTAACCTTGTGAATTCACCAAAACTTGTACTGAACAATACTGAACTACGTGTGCCGCCACTACGACATATAAGTAAGACCACACACTAACGTTCATTCTGCTTTGTAATGTACAGTACATATGGAGTATAATGTAGAATGTTAAGAGTTTTATTTTAGCTCTCTACTGTACTTTTAGAAGTGGTATAAGGACAATTCAACACTATTTGTAGGTACTGTTTCCACTTTAACCGTTAATAGATTCGTTTAATTTGTTTTCAACAAATACATTTTTTTATCCTCAGGGATTGATCCAGATTAAGCAGACATCTGGATTAAAGAGGGCCGAAAAAACGAGGTTGTACTGTAATATCAAATTTAAGGAAATAAATATGCAAGATATACAAAACATATAAAATTGTATACTGAAAGAAAGTATATCCTTTGTTCATATAGGTATGCAACCAAAATAAATATACAGCAATAATTGTATAAACATGCAAAAATTACATATTTAGCATACATGATATAATTGCTAGCTGATAAAGGCCTCATTAGTATTCCACAATTTTGCTCTAATATTAGAACATTTGATATACAAAAAAATGTATTATTAAGTTGCAAACATATATATCAGAGCTAAAATACTGAGGTCAGCTGATTTTGTCATCAGAATAAAATATCTATAACTTATACTATTAGTTAAAAAAAAAAAAATAAATTAAAGGTGTAGAGAAGAGCTTACTATATTGAAATTGTATGTTACAACTGCCTAATAGTCACCAAACTGACAATTAAAAAAATGAGTGGTCATATGGTTATAAAGTTTGGTCTTGCCATTTACGTAGCAGCCATAAACATGGTTTATACAAAATTCACCATTTACCCATTGTGGATCACTGACGAGGTAGCTTGTCATGCACTACGCGGGCCTAGCAGCACACTAACGAGGTGAGCTCATCATTGCGTACTGTGTTTTGATTAGTAACTATGTTTTAAATTTCATCTGCTAGATGTAGTGAGCATGTTCTTCAACAATTTAAAGAAGTCAACAACTTCCTACGTTTACTCCAAGTTTGTGTAGCGCTGTTTTACCACACGTTTCACTTAATGCTCACTAGGTAGGTGGAGCCTGTCAATTAGCAAGCATAGTTTAAAAAGATTTGCTAGCATTTAGTTTCAGTATCGTGATTTTTATGTGTACGGATGATGAAGTGACGTAGTGCTGGTTGCAAAATAGAAAACTTACGTTTATCTGAGTTGGACCATTATTTATTTTTTTTTATAATTTATTTATAGTTTTAATTATTTTTAGATAATTATCTAATTTGAACTGCAGTTAATGTAATATTAAAATATGAACAAATTGAAAAATTTAAACATATGAATCAACTAAACATTAGTTACCTTCAGGTGTACAGGTTATTCAACGTTTTCGATCAAACAGCGCTGCTCCGGCGTCAGTGCCGCACACCAAGTTGGGGTGGTCAACTAATTCATACCTGCTGTAACACACCGCGCCAAACTTCACAATCCGCAATGGGTTAATGTATTCAATTCATGTCAAATCGAGCAAAAGGACTTGGCCAGAGATTAGGGTTATTTTTTAAACATGTTTGTAAAATACCTGATAAGTTGCTGCGTCCAAATGAGATGCTGACAAATACAGTAGGTTGTTCTGGACAATATAGAGGAAAGAAGGAACACACACTTTAAGTGTGTCCAATGGTCGTTGTATGATATTAGTCCGTAGAGCCCCTAAACACCGCCGAGAGCTGCCCTCTTCATTGTATACCAGAAGTAGGCTTGTCAACAGCTTCACTAGTTCTGCCATGAATACAGCTTCAACAAATATAAACATTATTGATATATAGATATAATGAGTGGGCTACTTCAAGAGGAGCCAAACGTTTTCATTATATCTAACTGAAGTGATAAAAATCCAATAGGAGCATATATTGACCAAAAACTTACAAGTAGATACTTGATTTGCTACTCAGCTAATTATGCGGCATTATATGCCCATTGGAGCCAAAAGGAATGACATGATTTTTGGTGTCATAAAAAAAAATTAAAACTTTTACAAGCATTTACATCAATTCCAAGATGTTTTATAGAATATTCTTTTAAAATTTCGCATTTTGAGGATGTTTTGCATATTTTTCTGTAGCCATGAATATGTTAAACAAAATTAAAATTACTAATCGTTTCATTTAAGAATTCAATATTTACTACTATGAATTGAAAGAGTAATTGGGTATATTTCAGTAAATAAAACTTAAATAACAATTTTTATTAAATTACATGCCATTACTAATTTCAAATTTTTTATTTGCTTAGTACTATGTTTATATTAAATTTGATCCCTTGAATTGTGGCCAAGAGCACATGCATAAACTGCAATACTGAAAATATTATGATTTAAAAAAGCACAATTGAATTCAGAGGGTTTACCAACAACTAAGGACCACTTTAAATCACAAGAGGCATGTGTTGCGCATAAGCAGAGGTGTGTGGGAAGTTTTCAGTCATAGTGGCCGTAGAATGTTAGAAATCATCACTACACATTTTGTGTTTATGTACTGTATGTAAGACAGTCATAAGTCATGGTGTTTGTAGAATAGTTAGAACTACCAATTCACATCATTATATTTATGTACTGTATGTAAGACAGTCATAGGTCGTGGTATTTGTAGAGTGGTTAGAACTATCACTTCACATCATTATATTTATGTACTGTATGTAAGACAGTCATAAGTCATGGTATTTGTAGAGTGGTTAGAACTATCACTTCACATCATTATATTTATGTACTGTATGTAAGACAGTCATAAGTCGTGGTATTTGTAGAGTGGTTAGAACTATCACTTCACATCATTATATTTATGTACTGTATGTAAGACAGTAATAAGTCGTGGTATTTGTAGAGTGGTTAGAACTATCACTTCACATCATTATATTTATGTACTGTATGTAAGACAGTCATAAGTCGTGGTATTTGTAGAGTGGTTAGAACTATCACTTCACATCATTATATTTATGTACTGTATGTAAGACAGTAATAAGTCGTGGTATTTGTAGAGTGGTTAGAACTACCACTTCACATCATTATATTTATGTACTGTATGTAAGACAGTCATAAGTCGTGGTATTTGTAGAGTGGTTAGAACTATCACTTCACATCATTATATTTATGTACTGTATGTAAGACAGTCATAAGTCGTGGTATTTGTAGAGTGGTTAGAACTATAACTTCACATCATTATATTTATGTACTATATGTAAGACAGTAATAAGTCATGGTGTTTGTAAAGTGGTTAGAACTATCACTTCACATCATTATATTTATGTACTGTATGTAAGACAGTCATAAGTCATGGTGTTTGTAAAGTGGTTAGAACTATCACTTCACATCATTATATTTATGTACTGTATGTAAGACAGTCATAAGTCATGGTGTTTGTAGAGTGGTTAGAACTATCACTTCACATCATTATATTTATGTACTATATGTAAGACAGTAATAAGCCATGGTGTTTGTAAAGTGGCTAGAACTATCACTTCACATCATTATATTTATATACTGTATGTAAGACAGTAATATGTCATGGTGTTTGTAGAGTGGTTAGAACTATCACTTCACATCATTATATTTATGTACTGTATGTAAGACAGTCATAAGTCATGGTGTTTGTAGAGTGGTTAGAACTATCACTTCACATCATTATATTTATGTACTGTATGTAAGACAGTCATAAGTCATGGTATTTGTAGAGTGGTTAGAACTATCACTTCACATCATTATATTTATGTACTGTATGTAAGACAGTCATAAGTCGTGGTATTTGTAGAGTGGTTAGAACTATCACTTCACATCATTATATTTATGTACTGTATGTAAGACAGTAATAAGTCGTGGTATTTGTAGAGTGGTTAGAACTATCACTTCACATCATTATATTTATGTACTGTATGTAAGACAGTCATAAGTCGTGGTATTTGTAGAGTGGTTAGAACTATCACTTCACATCATTATATTTATGTACTGTATGTAAGACAGTAATAAGTCGTGGTATTTGTAGAGTGGTTAGAACTATCACTTCACATCATTATATTTATGTACTGTATGTAAGACAGTCATAAGTCGTGGTATTTGTAGAGTGGTTAGAACTATCACTTCACATCATTATATTTATGTACTGTATGTAAGACAGTCATAAGTCGTGGTATTTGTAGAGTGGTTAGAACTATAACTTCACATCATTATATTTATGTACTATATGTAAGACAGTAATAAGTCATGGTGTTTGTAAAGTGGTTAGAACTATCACTTCACATCATTATATTTATGTACTGTATGTAAGACAGTCATAAGTCATGGTGTTGGTAAAGTGGTTAGAACTATCACTTCACATCATTATATTTATGTACTGTATGTAAGACAGTCATAAGTCATGGTGTTTGTAGAGTGGTTAGAACTATCACTTCACATCATTATATTTATGTACTATATGTAAGACAGTAATAAGCCATGGTGTTTGTAAAGTGGCTAGAACTATCACTTCACATCATTATATTTATATACTGTATGTAAGACAGTAATAAGTCATGGTATTTGTAGAGTGGTTAGAACTATCACTTCACATCATTATATTTATGTACTATATGTAAGACAGTCATAAGCCATGGTGTTTGTAAAGTGGCTAGAACTATCACTTCACATCATTATATTTATATACTGTATGTAAGACAGTAATAAGTCATGGTGTTTGTAGAGTGGTTAGAACTATCACTTCACATCATTATATTTATGTACTATATGTAAGACAGTCATAAGCCATGGTGTTTGTAAAGTGGCTAGAACTATGACTTCATATCATTATATTTATGTACTGTATGTAAGACAGTCATAAGTCGTGGTATTTGTAGAGTGGTTAGAACTATCACTTCAAATCATTATATTTATGTACTATATGTAAGACAGTCATAAGTCATGGTGTTTGTAAAGTGGTTAGAACTATCACTTCACATCATTATATTTATGTACTGTATGTAAGACAGTAATAAGTCATGGTGTTTGTTGAGTGGTTAGAACTATCACTTCACATCATTATATTTATATACTGTATGTAAGACAGTAATAAGTCATGGTGTTTGTAAAGTGGTTAGAACTATCACTTCATATCATTATATTTATATACTGTATGTAAGACAGTAATAAGTCATGGTGTTTGTTGAGTGGTTAGAACTATCACTTCACATCATTATATTTATATACTGTATGTAAAACAGTAATAAGTCATGGTGTTTGTAGAGTGGTTAGAACTATCACTTCACATCATTATATTTATATACTGTATGTAAGACAGTCATAAGTCATGGTGTTTGTAAAGTGGCTAGAACTATCACTTCACATCATTATATTTATATACTGTATGTAAGACAGTAATAAGTCATGGTGTTTGTTGAGTGGTTAGAACTATCACTTCACATCATTATATTTATGTACTGTATGTAAGACAGTAATAAGTCGTGGTATTTGTAGAGTGGTTAGAACTATCACTTCACATCATTATATTTATATACTGTATGTAAGACAGTAATAAGTCATGGTGTTTGTTGAGTGGTTAGAACTATCACTTCACATCATTATATTTATGTACTGTATGTAAGACAGTCATAAGTCGTGGTATTTGTAGAGTGGTTAGAACTATCACTTCACATCATTATATTTATGTACTGTATGTAAGACAGTAATAAGTCATGGTGTTTGTTGAGTGGTTAGAACTATCACTTCACATCATTATATTTATATACTGTATGTAAGACAGTAATAAGTCATGGTGTTTGTTGAGTGGTTAGAACTATCACTTCACATCATTATATTTATATACTGTATGTAAGACAGTAATAAGTCATGGTGTTTGTAAAGTGGTTAGAACTATCACTTCACATCATTATATTTATATACTGTATGTAAGACAGTAATAAGTCATGGTGTTTGTTGAGTGGTTAGAACTATCACTTCACATCATTATATTTATGTACTGTATGTAAGACAGTAATAAGTCATGGTGTTTGTAGAGTGGTTAGAACTATCACTTCACATCATTATATTTATATAATGTATGTAAGACAGTAATAAGTCATGGTGTTTGTTGAGTGGTTAGAAATATCACTTCACATCATTATATTTATGTACTGTATGTAAGACAGTAATAAGTCATGGTGTTTGTAAAGTGGTTAGAACTATCACTTCACATCATTATATTTATGTACTATATGTAAGAAAGTCATAAGTCATGGTGTTTGTAAAGTGGTTAGAACTATCACTTCACATCATTATATTTATGTACTGTATGTAAGACAGTAATAAGTCATGGTGTTTGTTGAGTGGTTAGAACTATCACTTCACATCATTATATTTATATACTGTATGTAAGACAGTAATAAGTCATGGTGTTTGTAAAGTGGTTAGAACTATCACTTCACATCATTATATTTATGTACTGTATGTAAGACAGTAATAAGTCATGGTGTTTGTAAAGTGGTTAGAACTATCACTTCACATCATTATATTTATATACTGTATGTAAGACAGTAATAAGTCATGGTGTTTGTTGAGTGGTTAGAACTATCACTTCATATCATTATATTTATATACTGTATGTAAGACAGTAATAAGTCATGGTGTTTGTAAAGTGGTTAGAACTATCACTTCACATCATTATATTTATGTACTATATGTAAGACAGTCATAAGTCATGGTGTTTGTAAAGTGGTTAGAACTATCACTTCACATCATTATATTTATGTACTGCATGTAAGACAGTAATAAGTCTCGGTGTTTGTTGAGTGGTTAGAACTATCACTTCACATCATTATATTTATATACTGTATGTAAGACAGTAATAAGTCATGGTGTTTGTAAAGTGGTTAGAACTATCACTTCACATCATTATATTTACGTACTATATGTAAGACAGTCATAAGTCATGGTGTTTGTAAAGTGGTTAGAACTATCACTTCACATCATTATATTTATATACTGTATGTAAGACAGTAATAAGTCATGGTGTTTGTAAAGTGGTTAGAACTATCACTTCACATCATTATATTTATGTACTATATGTAAGACAGTAATAAGTCATGGTGTTTGTAGAGTGGTTAGAACTATCACTTCACATCATTATATTTATGTACTATATGTAAGACAGTCATAAGTCATGGTGTTTGTAAAGTGGTTAGAACTATCACTTCACATCATTATATTTATGTACTGTATGTAAGACAGTCATAAGCCATGGTGTTTGTAAAGTGGCTAGAACTATCACTTCACATCATTATATTTATATACTGCATGTAAGACAGTAATAAGTCATGGTGTTTGTAAAGTGGTTAGAACTATCACTTCACATCATTTTATTTATGTACTATATGTAAGACAGTCATAAGTCATGGTATTTGTAGAGTGGTTAGAACTATCACTTCACATCATTATATTTATGTACTATATGTAAGACAGTAATAAGTCATGGTGTTTGTAAAGTGGTTAGAACTATCACTTCACATTATTATATTTATGTACTGTATGTAAGACAGTCATAAGTCGTGGTATTTGTAGAGTGGTTAGAACTATCACTACACATCATTATATTTATGTACTGTATGTAAGACAGTCATAAGTCGTGGTATTTGTAGAGTGGTTAGAACTATCACTTCACATCATTATATTTATGTACTGTATGTAAGACAGTAATAAGTCATGGTGTTTGTAGAGTGGTTAGAACTCACTTCACATCATTATATTTATGTACTGTATGTAAGACAGTAATAAGTCATGGTGTTTGTAAAGTGGTTAGAACTATCACTTCACATCATTATATTTATGTACTGTATGTAAGACAGTCATAAGTCGTGGTATTTGTAGAGTGGTTAGAACTATCACTTCACATCATTATATTTATGTACTGTATGTAAGACAGTCATAAGTCATGGTGTTTGTAAAGTGGTTAGAACTATCACTTCACATCATTATATTTATGTACTGTATGTAAGACAGTCATAAGTCGTGGTATTTGTAAAGTGGTTAGAACTATCACTTCACATCATTATATTTATGTACTGTATATAAGACAGTCATAAGTCGTGGTATTTGTAGAGTGGTTAGAACTATCACTTCACATCATTATATTTATGTACTGTATATAAGACAGTCATAAGTCGTGGTATTTGTAGAGTGGTTAGAACTATCACTTCACATCATTATATTTATGTACTGTATGTAAGACAGTCATAAGTCGTGGTATTTGTAGAGTGGTTAGAACTATCACTTCACATCATTATATTTATGTACTGTATGTAAGACAGTCATAAGTCGTGGTATTTGTAGAGTGGTTAGAACTATCACTTCACATCATTATATTTATGTACTGTATGTAAGACAGTCATAAGTCGTGGTATTTGTAGAGTGGTTAGAACTATCACTTCACATCATTATATTTATGTACTGTATGTAAGACAGTCATAAGTCGTGGTATTTGTTGAGTGGTTAGAACTATCACTTCACATCATTATATTTATGTACTGTATGTAAGACAGTCATAAGTCATGGTGTTTGTAAAGTGGTTAGAACTATCACTTCACATCATTATATTTATGTACTGTATGTAAGACAGTCATAAGTCATGGTGTTTGTAAAGTGGTTAGAACTATCACTTCACATCATTATATTTATGTACTATATGTAAGACAGTAATAAGTCATGGTGTTTGTAGAATAGTTAGAACTATCACTTCACATCATTATATTTATGTACTGTATGTAAGACAGTAATAAGTCGTGGTATTTGTAGAGTGGTTAGAACTATCACTTCACATCATTATATTTATGTATTGTATGTAAGACAGTCATAAGTCGTGGTATTTGTAGAGTGGTTAGAACTATCACTTCATATCATTATATTTATGTACTGTATGTAAGACAGTCATAAGTCATTGTGTTTGTAGAATAGTTAGAACTATCACTTCACATCATTATATTTATGTACTATATGTAAGACAGTAATAAGCCATGGTGTTTGTAAAGTGGCTAGAACTATCACTTCACATCATTATATTTATATACTGTATGTAAGACAGTAATAAGTCATGGTGTTTGTAGAGTGGTTAGAACTATCACTTCACATCATTATATTTATGTACTATATGTAAGACAGTCATAAGCCATGGTGTTTGTAAAGTGGCTAGAACTATCACTTCACATCATTATATTTATATACTGTATGTAAGACAGTAATAAGTCATGGTGTTTGTAGAGTGGTTAGAACTATCACTTCACATCATTATATTTATGTACTATATGTAAGACAGTCATAAGCCATGGTGTTTGTAAAGTGGCTAGAACTATGACTTCATATCATTATATTTATGTACTGTATGTAAGACAGTCATAAGTCGTGGTATTTGTAGAGTGGTTAGAACTATCACTTCAAATCATTATATTTATGTACTATATGTAAGACAGTCATAAGTCATGGTGTTTGTAAAGTGGTTAGAACTATCACTTCACATCATTATATTTATGTACTGTATGTAAGACAGTAATAAGTCATGGTGTTTGTTGAGTGGTTAGAACTATCACTTCACATCATTATATTTATATACTGTATGTAAGACAGTAATAAGTCATGGTGTTTGTTGAGTGGTTAGAACTATCACTTCACATCATTATATTTATATACTGTATGTAAGACAGTAATAAGTCATGGTGTTTGTAAAGTGGTTAGAACTATCACTTCATATCATTATATTTATATACTGTATGTAAGACAGTAATAAGTCATGGTGTTTGTTGAGTGGTTAGAACTATCACTTCACATCATTATATTTATATACTGTATGTAAGACAGTAATAAGTCATGGTGTTTGTAGAGTGGTTAGAACTATCACTTCACATCATTATATTTATATACTGTATGTAAGACAGTCATAAGTCATGGTGTTTGTAAAGTGGCTAGAACTATCACTTCACATCATTATATTTATATACTGTATGTAAGATAGTAATAAGTCGTGGTATTTGTAGAGTGGTTAGAACTATCACTTCACATCATTATATTTATACACTGTATGTAAGACAGTAATAAGTCATGGTGTTTGTTGAGTGGTTAGAACTATCACTTCACATCATTATATTTATGTACTGTATGTAAGACAGTAATAAGTCGTGGTATTTGTAGAGTGGTTAGAACTATCACTTCACATCACTATATTTATATACTGTATGTAAGACAGTAATAAGTCATGGTGTTTGTTGAGTGGTTAGAACTATCACTTCACATCATTATATTTATGTACTGTATGTAAGACAGTAATAAGTCGTGGTATTTGTAGAGTGGTTAGAACTATCACTTCACATCATTATATTTATAAACTGTATGTAAGACAGTAATAAGTCATGGTGTTTGTTGAGTGGTTAGAACTATCACTTCACATCATTATATTTATGTACTGTATGTAAGACAGTCATAAGTCGTGGTATTTGTAGAGTGGTTAGAACTATCACTTCACATCATTATATTTATGTACTGTATGTAAGACAGTCATAAGTCGTGGTATTTGTAGAGTGGTTAGAACTATCACTTCACATCATTATATTTATGTACTGCATGTAAGACAGTAATAAGTCATGGTGTTTGTTGAGTGGTTAGAACTATCACTTCACATCATTATATTTATGTACTGTATGTAAGACAGTCATAAGTCGTGGTATTTGTAGAGTGGTTAGAACTATCACTACACATCATTATATTTATGTACTGTATGTAAGACAGTCATAAGTCGTGGTATTTGTAGAGTGGTTAGAACTATCACTTCACATCATTATATTTATGTACTGTATGTAAGACAGTAATAAGTCATGGTGTTTGTTGAGTGGTTAGAACTATCACTTCACATCATTATATTTATATACTGTATGTAAGACAGTAATAAGTCATGGTGTTTGTTGAGTGGTTAGAACTATCACTTCACATCATTATATTTATATACTGTATGTAAGACAGTAATAAGTCATGGTGTTTGTAAAGTGGTTAGAACTATCACTTCACATCATTATATTTATATACTGTATGTAAGACAGTAATAAGTCATGGTGTTTGTTGAGTGGTTAGAACTATCACTTCACATCATTATATTTATGTACTGTATGTAAGACAGTAATAAGTCATGGTGTTTGTAAAGTGGTTAGAACTATCACTTCACATCATTATATTTATGTACTATATGTAAGAAAGTCATAAGTCATAGTGTTTGTAAAGTGGTTAGAACTATCACTTCACATCATTATATTTATGTACTGTATGTAAGACAGTAATAAGTCATGGTGTTTGTTGAGTGGTTAGAACTATCACTTCACATCATTATATTTATATACTGTATGTAAGACAGTAATAAGTCATGGTGTTTGTAAAGTGGTTAGAACTATCACTTCACATCATTATATTTATGTACTGTATGTAAGACAGTAATAAGTCATGGTGTTTGTTGAGTGGTTAGAACTATCACTTCACATCATTATATTTATATACTGTATGTAAGACAGTAATAAGTCATGGTGTTTGTTGAGTGGTTAGAACTATCACTTCACATCATTATATTTATATACTGTATGTAAGACAGTAATAAGTCATGGTGTTTGTAAAGTGGTTAGAACTATCACTTCACATCATTATATTTATATACTGTATGTAAGACAGTAATAAGTCATGGTGTTTGTTGAGTGGTTAGAACTATCACTTCACATCATTATATTTATGTACTGTATGTAAGACAGTAATAAGTCATGGTGTTTGTAGAGTGGTTAGAACTATCACTTCACATCATTATATTTATGTACTATATGTAAGAAAGTCATAAGTCATAGTGTTTGTAAAGTGGTTAGAACTATCACTTCACATCATTATATTTATGTACTGTATGTAAGACAGTAATAAGTCATGGTGTTTGTAAAGTGGTTAGAACTATCACTTCACATCATTATATTTATGTACTATATGTAAGACAGTCATAAGTCATGGTGTTTGTAAAGTGGTTAGAACTATCACTTCACATCATTATATTTATGTACTGCATGTAACACAGTAATAAGTCTCGGTGTTTGTTGAGTGGTTAGAACTATCACTTCACATCATTATATTTATATACTGTATGTAAGACAGTAATAAGTCATGGTGTTTGTAAAGTGGTTAGAACTATCACTTCACATCATTATATTTACGTACTATATGTAAGACAGTCATAAGTCATGGTGTTTGTAAAGTGGTTAGAACTATCACTTCACATCATTATATTTATATACTGTATGTAAGACAGTAATAAGTCATGGTGTTTGTAAAGTGGTTAGAACTATCACTTCACATCATTATATTTATGTACTATATGTAAGACAGTAATAAGTCATGGTGTTTGTAGAGTGGTTAGAACTATCACTTCACATCATTATATTTATGTACTATATGTAAGACAGTAATAAGTCATGGTGTTTGTAGAGTGGTTAGAACTATCACTTCACATCATTATATTTATGTACTATATGTAAAACAGTAATAAGTCATGGTGTTTGTAGAGTGGTTAGAACTATCACTTCACATCATTATATTTATATACTGTATGTAAGACAGTCATAAGTCATGGTGTTTGTAAAGTGGCTAGAACTATCACTTCACATCATTATATTTATATACTGTATGTAAGACAGTAATAAGTCATGGTGTTTGTTGAGTGGTTAGAACTATCACTTCACATCATTATATTTATGTACTGTATGTAAGACAGTAATAAGTCGTGGTATTTGTAGAGTGGTTAGAACTATCACTTCACATCATTATATTTATATACTGTATGTAAGACAGTAATAAGTCATGGTGTTTGTTGAGTGGTTAGAACTATCACTTCACATCATTATATTTATGTACTGTATGTAAGACAGTCATAAGTCGTGGTATTTGTAGAGTGGTTAGAACTATCACTTCACATCATTATATTTATGTACTGTATGTAAGACAGTAATAAGTCATGGTGTTTGTTGAGTGGTTAGAACTATCACTTCACATCATTATATTTATATACTGTATGTAAGACAGTAATAAGTCATGGTGTTTGTTGAGTGGTTAGAACTATCACTTCACATCATTATATTTATATACTGTATGTAAGACAGTAATAAGTCATGGTGTTTGTAAAGTGGTTAGAACTATCACTTCACATCATTATATTTATATACTGTATGTAAGACAGTAATAAGTCATGGTGTTTGTTGAGTGGTTAGAACTATCACTTCACATCATTATATTTATGTACTGTATGTAAGACAGTAATAAGTCATGGTGTTTGTAGAGTGGTTAGAACTATCACTTCACATCATTATATTTATATAATGTATGTAAGACAGTAATAAGTCATGGTGTTTGTTGAGTGGTTAGAAATATCACTTCACATCATTATATTTATGTACTGTATGTAAGACAGTAATAAGTCATGGTGTTTGTAAAGTGGTTAGAACTATCACTTCACATCATTATATTTATGTACTATATGTAAGAAAGTCATAAGTCATGGTGTTTGTAAAGTGGTTAGAACTATCACTTCACATCATTATATTTATGTACTGTATGTAAGACAGTAATAAGTCATGGTGTTTGTTGAGTGGTTAGAACTATCACTTCACATCATTATATTTATATACTGTATGTAAGACAGTAATAAGTCATGGTGTTTGTAAAGTGGTTAGAACTATCACTTCACATCATTATATTTATGTACTGTATGTAAGACAGTAATAAGTCATGGTGTTTGTAAAGTGGTTAGAACTATCACTTCACATCATTATATTTATATACTGTATGTAAGACAGTAATAAGTCATGGTGTTTGTTGAGTGGTTAGAACTATCACTTCATATCATTATATTTATGTACTGTATGTAAGACAGTAATAAGTCATGGTGTTTGTAAAGTGGTTAGAACTATCACTTCACATCATTATATTTATGTACTATATGTAAGACAGTCATAAGTCATGGTGTTTGTAAAGTGGTTAGAACTATCACTTCACATCATTATATTTATGTACTGCATGTAAGACAGTAATAAGTCTCGGTGTTTGTTGAGTGGTTAGAACTATCACTTCACATCATTATATTTATATACTGTATGTAAGACAGTAATAAGTCATGGTGTTTGTAAAGTGGTTAGAACTATCACTTCACATCATTATATTTACGTACTATATGTAAGACAGTCATAAGTCATGGTGTTTGTAAAGTGGTTAGAACTATCACTTCACATCATTATATTTATATACTGTATGTAAGACAGTAATAAGTCATGGTGTTTGTAAAGTGGTTAGAACTATCACTTCACATCATTATATTTATGTACTATATGTAAGACAGTAATAAGTCATGGTGTTTGTAGAGTGGTTAGAACTATCACTTCACATCATTATATTTATGTACTATATGTAAGACAGTAATAAGTCATGGTGTTTGTAGAGTGGTTAGAACTATCACTTCACATCATTATATTTATGTACTATATGTAAGACAGTCATAAGTCATGGTGTTTGTAAAGTGGTTAGAACTATCACTTCACATCATTATATTTATGTACTGTATGTAAGACAGTCATAAGCCATGGTGTTTGTAAAGTGGCTAGAACTATCACTTCACATCATTATATTTATATACTGCATGTAAGACAGTAATAAGTCATGGTGTTTGTAAAGTGGTTAGAACTATCACTTCACATCATTTTATTTATGTACTATATGTAAGACAGTCATAAGTCATGGTATTTGTAGAGTGGTTAGAACTATCACTTCACATCATTATATTTATGTACTATATGTAAGACAGTAATAAGTCATGGTGTTTGTAAAGTGGTTAGAACTATCACTTCACATCATTATATTTATGTACTGTATGTAAGACAGTCATAAGTCGTGGTATTTGTAGAGTGGTTAGAACTATCACTACACATCATTATATTTATGTACTGTATGTAAGACAGTCATAAGTCGTGGTATTTGTAGAGTGGTTAGAACTATCACTTCACATCATTATATTTATGTACTGTATGTAAGACAGTAATAAGTCATGGTGTTTGTAGAGTGGTTAGAACTCACTTCACATCATTATATTTATGTACTGTATGTAAGACAGTAATAAGTCATGGTGTTTGTAAAGTGGTTAGAACTATCACTTCACATCATTATATTTATGTACTGTATGTAAGACAGTCATAAGTCGTGGTATTTGTAGAGTGGTTAGAACTATCACTTCACATCATTATATTTATGTACTGTATGTAAGACAGTCATAAGTCATGGTGTTTGTAAAGTGGTTAGAACTATCACTTCACATCATTATATTTATGTACTGTATGTAAGACAGTCATAAGTCGTGGTATTTGTAAAGTGGTTAGAACTATCACTTCACATCATTATATTTATGTACTGTATATAAGACAGTCATAAGTCGTGGTATTTGTAGAGTGGTTAGAACTATCACTTCACATCATTATATTTATGTACTGTATATAAGACAGTCATAAGTCGTGGTATTTGTAGAGTGGTTAGAACTATCACTTCACATCATTATATTTATGTACTGTATGTAAGACAGTCATAAGTCGTGGTATTTGTAGAGTGGTTAGAACTATCACTTCACATCATTATATTTATGTACTGTATGTAAGACAGTCATAAGTCGTGGTATTTGTAGAGTGGTTAGAACTATCACTTCACATCATTATATTTATGTACTGTATGTAAGACAGTCATAAGTCGTGGTATTTGTAGAGTGGTTAGAACTATCACTTCACATCATTATATTTATGTACTGTATGTAAGACAGTCATAAGTCGTGGTATTTGTTGAGTGGTTAGAACTATCACTTCACATCATTATATTTATGTACTGTATGTAAGACAGTCATAAGTCATGGTGTTTGTAAAGTGGTTAGAACTATCACTTCACATCATTATATTTATGTACTGTATGTAAGACAGTCATAAGTCATGGTGTTTGTAAAGTGGTTAGAACTATCACTTCACATCATTATATTTATGTACTATATGTAAGACAGTAATAAGTCATGGTGTTTGTAGAATAGTTAGAACTATCACTTCACATCATTATATTTATGTACTGTATGTAAGACAGTAATAAGTCGTGGTATTTGTAGAGTGGTTAGAACTATCACTTCACATCATTATATTTATGTATTGTATGTAAGACAGTCATAAGTCGTGGTATTTGTAGAGTGGTTAGAACTATCACTTCATATCATTATATTTATGTACTGTATGTAAGACAGTCATAAGTCATTGTGTTTGTAGAATAGTTAGAACTATCACTTCACATCATTATATTTATGTACTATATGTAAGACAGTAATAAGCCATGGTGTTTGTAAAGTGGCTAGAACTATCACTTCACATCATTATATTTATATACTGTATGTAAGACAGTAATAAGTCATGGTGTTTGTAGAGTGGTTAGAACTATCACTTCACATCATTATATTTATGTACTATATGTAAGACAGTCATAAGCCATGGTGTTTGTAAAGTGGCTAGAACTATCACTTCACATCATTATATTTATATACTGTATGTAAGACAGTAATAAGTCATGGTGTTTGTAGAGTGGTTAGAACTATCACTTCACATCATTATATTTATGTACTATATGTAAGACAGTCATAAGCCATGGTGTTTGTAAATAGGCTAGAACTATGACTTCATATCATTATATTTATGTACTGTATGTAAGACAGTCATAAGTCGTGGTATTTGTAGAGTGGTTAGAACTATCACTTCAAATCATTATATTTATGTACTATATGTAAGACAGTCATAAGTCATGGTGTTTGTAAAGTGGTTAGAACTATCACTTCACATCATTATATTTATGTACTGTATGTAAGACAGTAATAAGTCATGGTGTTTGTTGAGTGGTTAGAACTATCACTTCACATCATTATATTTATATACTGTATGTAAGACAGTAATAAGTCATGGTGTTTGTAAAGTGGTTAGAACTATCACTTCATATCATTATATTTATATACTGTATGTAAGACAGTAATAAGTCATGGTGTTTGTTGAGTGGTTAGAACTATCACTTCACATCATTATATTTATATACTGTATGTAAGACAGTAATAAGTCATGGTGTTTGTAGAGTGGTTAGAACTATCACTTCACATCATTATATTTATATACTGTATGTAAGACAGTTATAAGTCATGGTGTTTGTAAAGTGGCTAGAACTATCACTTCACATCATTATATTTATATACTGTATGTAAGACAGTAATAAGTCATGGTGTTTGTTGAGTGGTTAGAACTATCACTTTACATCATTATATTTATGTACTGTATGTAAGACAGTCATAAGTCGTGGTATTTGTAGAGTGGTTAGAACTATCACTTCACATCATTATATTTATGTACTGTATGTAAGACAGTAATAAGTCATGGTGTTTGTTGAGTGGTAAGAACTATCACTTCACATCATTATATTTATATACTGTATGTAAGACAGTAATAAGTCATGGTGTTTGTTGAGTGGTTAGAACTATCACTTCACATCATTATATTTATATACTGTATGTAAGACAGTAATAAGTCATGGTGTTTGTAAAGTGGTTAGAACTATCACTTCACATCATTATATTTATATACTGTATGTAAGACAGTAATAAGTCATGGTGTTTGTTGAGTGGTTAGAACTATCACTTCACATCATTATATTTATGTACTGTATGTAAGACAGTAATAAGTCATGGTGTTTGTAAAGTGGTTAGAACTATCACTTCACATCATTATATTTATGTACTATATGTAAGAAAGTCATAAGTCATAGTGTTTGTAAAGTGGTTAGAACTATCACTTCACATCATTATATTTATGTACTGTATGTAAGACAGTAATAAGTCATGGTGTTTGTTGAGTGGTTAGAACTATCACTTCACATCATTATATTTATATACTGTATGTAAGACAGTAATAAGTCATGGTGTTTGTAAAGTGGTTAGAACTATCACTTCACATCATTATATTTATGTACTGTATGTAAGACAGTAATAAGTCATGGTGTTTGTTGAGTGGTTAGAACTATCACTTCACATCATTATATTTATATACTGTATGTAAGACAGTAATAAGTCATGGTGTTTGTTGAGTGGTTAGAACTATCACTTCACATCATTATATTTATATACTGTATGTAAGACAGTAATAAGTCATGGTGTTTGTAAAGTGGTTAGAACTATCACTTCACATCATTATATTTATATACTGTATGTAAGACAGTAATAAGTCATGGTGTTTGTTGAGTGGTTAGAACTATCACTTCACATCATTATATTTATGTACTGTATGTAAGACAGTAATAAGTCATGGTGTTTGTAGAGTGGTTAGAACTATCACTTCACATCATTATATTTATGTACTATATGTAAGAAAGTCATAAGTCATAGTGTTTGTAAAGTGGTTAGAACTATCACTTCACATCATTATATTTATGTACTGTATGTAAGACAGTAATAAGTCATGGTGTTTGTTGAGTGGTTAGAACTATCACTTCATATCATTATATTTATATACTGTATGTAAGACAGTAATAAGTCATGGTGTTTGTAAAGTGGTTAGAACTATCACTTCACATCATTATATTTATATAATGTATGTAAGACAGTAATAAGTCATGGTGTTTGTTGAGTGGTTAGAAATATCACTTCACATCATTATATTTATGTACTGTATGTAAGACAGTAATAAGTCATGGTGTTTGTAAAGTGGTTAGAACTATCACTTCACATCATTATATTTATGTACTATATGTAAGAAAGTCTAAGTCATGGTGTTTGTAAAGTGGTTAGAACTATCACTTCACATCATTATATTTATGTACTGTATGTAAGACAGTAATAAGTCATGGTGTTTGTTGAGTGGTTAGAACTATCACTTCACATCATTATATTTATATACTGTATGTAAGACAGTAATAAGTCATGGTGTTTGTAAAGTGGTTAGAACTATCACTTCACATCATTATATTTATGTACTGTATGTAAGACAGTAATAAGTCATGGTGTTTGTAAAGTGGTTAGAACTATCACTTCACATCATTATATTTATATACTGTATGTAAGACAGTAATAAGTCATGGTGTTTGTTGAGTGGTTAGAACTATCACTTCATATCATTATATTTATGTACTGTATGTAAGACAGTAATAAGTCATGGTGTTTGTAAAGTGGTTAGAACTATCACTTCACATCATTATATTTATGTACTATATGTAAGACAGTCATAAGTCATGGTGTTTGTAAAGTGGTTAGAACTATCACTTCACATCATTATATTTATGTACTGCATGTAAGACAGTAATAAGTCTCGGTGTTTGTTGAGTGGTTAGAACTATCACTTCACATCATTATATTTATATACTGTATGTAAGACAGTAATAAGTCATGGTGTTTGTAAAGTGGTTAGAACTATCACTTCACATCATTATATTTACGTACTATATGTAAGACAGTCATAAGTCATGGTGTTTGTAAAGTGGTTAGAACTATCACTTCACATCATTATATTTATATACTGTATGTAAGACAGTAATAAGTCATGGTGTTTGTAAAGTGGTTAGAACTATCACTTCACATCATTATATTTATGTACTATATGTAAGACAGTAATAAGTCATGGTGTTTGTAGAGTGGTTAGAACTATCACTTCACATCATTATATTTATGTACTATATGTAAGACAGTAATAAGTCATGGTGTTTGTAGAGTGGTTAGAACTATCACTTCACATCATTATATTTATGTACTATATGTAAGACAGTCATAAGTCATGGTGTTTGTAAAGTGGTTAGAACTATCACTTCACATCATTATATTTATGTACTGTATGTAAGACAGTCATAAGCCATGGTGTTTGTAAAGTGGCTAGAACTATCACTTCACATCATTATATTTATATACTGCATGTAAGACAGTAATAAGTCATGGTGTTTGTAAAGTGGTTAGAACTATCACTTCACATCATTTTATTTATGTACTATATGTAAGACAGTCATAAGTCATGGTATTTGTAGAGTGGTTAGAACTATCACTTCACATCATTATATTTATGTACTATATGTAAGACAGTAATAAGTCATGGTGTTTGTAAAGTGGTTAGAACTATCACTTCACATCATTATATTTATGTACTGTATGTAAGACAGTCATAAGTCGTGGTATTTGTAGAGTGGTTAGAACTATCACTACACATCATTATATTTATGTACTGTATGTAAGACAGTCATAAGTCGTGGTATTTGTAGAGTGGTTAGAACTATCACTTCACATCATTATATTTATGTACTGTATGTAAGACAGTAATAAGTCATGGTGTTTGTAGAGTGGTTAGAACTCACTTCACATCATTATATTTATGTACTGTATGTAAGACAGTAATAAGTCATGGTGTTTGTAAAGTGGTTAGAACTATCACTTCACATCATTATATTTATGTACTGTATGTAAGACAGTCATAAGTCGTGGTATTTGTAGAGTGGTTAGAACTATCACTTCACATCATTATATTTATGTACTGTATGTAAGACAGTCATAAGTCATGGTGTTTGTAAAGTGGTTAGAACTATCACTTCACATCATTATATTTATGTACTGTATGTAAGACAGTCATAAGTCATGGTATTTGTAGAGTGGTTAGAACTATCACTTCACATCATTATATTTATGTACTGTATATAAGACAGTCATAAGTCGTGGTATTTGTAGAGTGGTTAGAACTATCACTTCACATCATTATATTTATGTACTGTATGTAAGACAGTCATAAGTCGTGGTATTTGTAGAGTGGTTAGAACTATCACTTCACATCATTATATTTATGTACTGTATGTAAGACAGTCATAAGTCGTGGTATTTGTAGAGTGGTTAGAACTATCACTTCACATCATTATATTTATGTACTGTATGTAAGACAGTCATAAGTCGTGGTATTTGTAGAGTGGTTAGAACTATCACTTCACATCATTATATTTATGTACTGTATGTAAGACAGTCATAAGTCGTGGTATTTGTTGAGTGGTTAGAACTATCACTTCACATCATTATATTTATGTACTGTATGTAAGACAGTCATAAGTCATGGTGTTTGTAAAGTGGTTAGAACTATCACTTCACATCATTATATTTATGTACTGTATGTAAGACAGTCATAAGTCGTGGTATTTGTAGAGTGGTTAGAACTATCACTTCACATCATTATATTTATGTACTGTATGTAAGACAGTCATAAGTCGTGGTATTTGTAGAGTGGTTAGAACTATCACTTCACATCATTATATTTATGTACTGTATGTAAGACAGTCATAAGTCGTGGTATTTGTAGAGTGGTTAGAACTATCACTTCACATCATTATATTTATGTACTGTATGTAAGACAGTCATAAGTCATGGTATTTGTAGAGTGGTTAGAACTATCACTTCACATCATTATATTTATGTACTGTATGTAAGACAGTCATAAGTCGTGGTATTTGTAGAGTGGTTAGAACTATCACTTCATATCATTATATTTATGTACTATATGTAAGACAGTAATAAGTCATGGTGTTTGTATAGTGGTTACAACTATCACTTCACATCATTATATTTATGTACTGTATGTAAGACAGTCATAAGTCATGGTATTTGTAGAGTGGTTAGAACTATCACTTCACATCATTATATTTATGTACTGTATGTAAGACAGTCATAAGTCATGGTGTTTGTAGAGTGGTTAGAACTATCACTTCACATCATTATATTTATGTACTGTATGTAAGACAGTCATAAGTCATGGTGTTTGTAAAGTGGTTAGAACTATCACTTCACATCATTATATTTATGTACTATATGTAAGACAGTAATAAGTCATGGTGTTTGTAGAATAGTTAGAACTATCACTTCACATCATTATATTTATGTACTGTATGTAAGACAGTAATAAGTCGTGGTATTTGTAGAGTGGTTAGAACTATCACTTCACATCATTATATTTATGTATTGTATGTAAGACAGTCATAAGTCGTGGTATTTGTAGAGTGGTTAGAACTATCACTTCATATCATTATATTTATGTACTGTATGTAAGACAGTCATAAGTCATTGTGTTTGTAGAATAGTTAGAACTATCACTTCACATCATTATATTTATGTACTATATGTAAGACAGTAATAAGCCATGGTGTTTGTAAAGTGGCTAGAACTATCACTTCACATCATTATATTTATATACTGTATGTAAGACAGTAATAAGTCATGGTGTTTGTAGAGTGGTTAGAACTATCACTTCACATCATTATATTTATGTACTATATGTAAGACAGTCATAAGCCATGGTGTTTGTAAAGTGGCTAGAACTATCACTTCACATCATTATATTTATATACTGTATGTAAGACAGTAATAAGTCATGGTGTTTGTAGAGTGGTTAGAACTATCACTTCACATCATTATATTTATGTACTATATGTAAGACAGTCATAAGCCATGGTGTTTGTAGAGTGGCTAGAACTATCACTTCACATCATTATATTTATGTACTGTATGTAAGACAGTCATAAGTCGTGGTATTTGTAGAGTGGTTAGAACTATCACTTCAAATCATTATATTTATGTACTATATGTAAGACAGTCATAAGTCATGGTGTTTGTAAAGTGGTTAGAACTATCACTTCACATCATTATATTTATGTACTGTATGTAAGACAGTAATAAGTCATGGTGTTTGTTGAGTGGTTAGAACTATCACTTCACATCATTATATTTATATACTGTATGTAAGACAGTAATAAGTCATGGTGTTTGTTGAGTGGTTAGAACTATCACTTCACATCATTATATTTATATACTGTATGTAAGACAGTAATAAGTCATGGTGTTTGTAAAGTGGTTAGAACTATCACTTCACATCATTATATTTATATACTGTATGTAAGACAGTAATAAGTCATGGTGTTTGTTGAGTGGTTAGAACTATCACTTCACATCATTATATTTATATACTGTATGTAAGACAGTAATAAGTCATGGTGTTTGTAGAGTGGTTAGAACTATCACTTCACATCATTATATTTATATACTGTATGTAAGACAGTCATAAGTCATGGTGTTTGTAAAGTGGCTAGAACTATCACTTCACATCATTATATTTATATACTGTATGTAAGACAGTAATAAGTCGTGGTATTTGTAGAGTGGTTAGAACTATCACTTCACATCATTATATTTATACACTGTATGTAAGACAGTAATAAGTCATGGTGTTTGTAGAGTGGTTAGAACTATCACTTCACATCATTATATTTATGTACTGTATGTAAGACAGTAATAAGTCGTGGTATTTGTAGAGTGGTTAGAACTATCACTTCACATCACTATATTTATATACTGTATGTAAGACAGTAATAAGTCATGGTGTTTGTTGAGTGGTTAGAACTATCACTTCACATCATTATATTTATGTACTGTATGTAAGACAGTAATAAGTCGTGGTATTTGTAGAGTGGTTAGAACTATCACTTCACATCATTATATTTATATACTGTATGTAAGACAGTAATAAGTCATGGTGTTTGTTGAGTGGTTAGAACTATCACTTCACATCATTATATTTATGTACTGTATGTAAGACAGTAATAAGTCGTGGTATTTGTAGAGTGGTTAGAACTATCACTTCACATCATTATATTTATGTACTGTATGTAAGACAGTAATAAGTCATGGTGTTTGTTGAGTGGTTAGAACTATCACTTCACATCATTATATTTATATACTGTATGTAAGACAGTAATAAGTCATGGTGTTTGTAGAGTGGTTAGAACTATCACTTCACATCATTATATTTATATACTGTATGTAAGACAGTAATAAGTCATGGTGTTTGTTGAGTGGTTAGAACTATCACTTCACATCATTAATTATTACTGTTATATTTATACTGTATGTAAGACAGTAATAAGTCATGGTGTTTGTAAGTGGTTAGAACTATCACTTCACATCATTATATTTATATACTGTATGTAAGACAGTAATAAGTCATGGTGTTTGTTGAGTGGTTAGAACTATCACTTCACATCATTATATTTATGTACTGTATGTAAGACAGTAATAAGTCATGGTGTTTGTAAAGTGGTTAGAACTATCACTTCACATCATTATATTTATGTACTGTATGTAAGACAGTAATAAGTCATGGTGTTTGTAAAGTGGTTAGAACTATCACTTCACATCATTATATTTATGTACTGTATGTAAGACAGTAATAAGTCATGGGTGTTTGTTGAGTGGTTAGAACTATCACTTCACATCATTATATTTATATACTGTATGTAAGACAGTAATAAGTCATGGTGTTTGTAAGTGGTTAGAACTATCACTTCACATCATTATATTTATGTACTGTATGTAAGACAGTAATAAGTCATGGTGTTTGTAAAGTGGTTAGAACTATCACTTCACATCATTATATTTATGTACTGTATGTAAGACAGTAATAAGTCATGGTGTTTGTAAGTGGTTAGAACTATCACTTCACATCATTATATTTATGTACTGTATGTAAGACAGTAATAAGTCATGGTGTTTGTAAAGTGGTTAGAACTATCACTTCACATCATTATATTTATGTACTGTATGTAAGACAGTAATAAGTCATGGTGTTTGTAAAGTGGTTAGAACTATCACTTCACATCATTATATTTATGTACTGTATGTAAGACAGTATAAGCATGGTGTTTGTAGAGTGGTTAGAACTATCACTTCACTACATTATATTTATAGTATGTAAGACAGATAAGTCTGTATTTGTAAGTGTTAGAACACACTTCACATCATAATTGTTACATAGTAAGACAGTCAATCATGGTGTTGTAAGTGGTTAGAACTATCACTTCAACATAATTTATGACTTATGTAAGACATCTAATCAGATTTTAGAGTGGTTAAACTCACTCACACATATATTTATGTACTATGTAAGACAGTAATAAGTCATGGTGTTTGTAAAGTGGTTAGAACTATCACTTCACATCATTATATTATGTATGTATAAGACCATAATCTGGTAATTGTAATGGTTAAACTACACTTCACATCATTAATTTAGTACGAGTAAGACAGTAAAGTATGGTTTTGTAAAGTGGTTAAACATATCACTTTTTTCACATCATTTATTTAATGTATTCATATTAATGAAGACAGTAATAAGTCATGGTGTTTGTAGAGTGGTTAGAACTATCACTTCACATCATTATATTTATGTACTGTATGTAAGACAGTCATAAGTCATGGTGTTTGTAAAGTGGTTAGAACTATCACTTCACATCATTATATTTATGTACTGTATGTAAGACAGTCATAAGTCATGGTGTTTGTAAAGTGGTTAGAACTATCACTTCACATCATTATATTTATGTACTGTATGTAAGACAGTAATAAGTCATGGTGTTTGTAAAGCGGTTAGAACTATCACTTCACATCACTATATTTATGTACTGTATGTAAGACAGTCATAAGTCATGGTGTTTGTAAAGTGGTTAGAACTATCACTTCACATCATTATATTTATGTACTGTATGTAAGACAGTCATAAGTCGTGGTATTTGTAGAGTGGTTAGAACTATCACTTCACATCATTATATTTATGTACTGTATGTAAGACAGTAATAAGTCATGGTGTTTGTAGAGTGGTTAGAACTATCACTTCATATCATTATATTTATGTACTGTATGTAAGACAGTCATAAGTCGTGGTGTTTGTAAAGTGGTTAGAACTATCACTTCACATCATTATATTTATGTACTGTATGTAAGACAGTCATAAGTCATGGTGTTTGTAGAGTGGTTAGAACTATCACTTCACATCATTATATTTATGTACTGTATGTAAGACAGTCATAAGTCATGGTGTTTGTAGAGTGGTTAGAACTATCACTTCACATCATTATATTTATGTACTGTATGTAAGACAGTCATAAGTCATGGTGTTTGTAGAGTGGTTAGAACTATCACTTCACATCATTATATTTATGTACTGTATGTAAGACAGTCATAAGTCATGGTGTTTGTAAAGTGGTTAGAACTATCACTTCACATCATTATATTTATGTACTGTATGTAAGACAGTCATAAGTCGTGGTATTTGTAGAGTGGTTAGAACTATCACTTCACATCATTATATTTATGTACTGTATGTAAGACAGTCATAAGTCATGGTGTTTGTAAAGTGGTTAGAACTATCACTTCACATCATTATATTTATGTACTGTATGTAAGACAGTCATAAGTCGTGGTATTTGTAGAGTGGTTAGAACTATCACTTCACATCATTATATTTTGTACTGTATGTAAGACAGTCATAAGTCGTGGTATTTGTAGAGTGGTTAGAACTATCACTTCACATCATTATATTTATGTACTGTATGTAAGGACAGTCATAAGTCGTGGTATTTGTAAGTGGTTAGAACTATCACTTCACATCATTATATTTATGTACTGTATGTAAGACATGTCATAAGTCATTGGTGTTTGTAAAGTGGTTAGAACTATCACTTCACATCATATATTTATGTACTGTATGTAAGACAGTCATAAGTCGTGGTATTTGTAGAGTGGTTAGAACTATCACTTCACATCATTATATTTATGTACTGTATGTAAGACAGTCATAAGTCGTGGTATTTGTAAAGTGGTTAGAACTATCACTTCACATCATTATATTTATGTACTGTATGTAAGACAGTCATAAGTCGTGGTATTTGTAGAGTGGTTAGAACTATCACTTCACATCATTATATTTATGTACTGTATGTAAGACAGTCATAAGTCGTGGTATTTGTAGAGTGGTTAGAACTATCACTTCACATCATTATATTTATGTACTGTATGTAAGACAGTCATAAGTCGTGGTATTTGTAGAGTGGTTAGAACTATCACTTCACATCATTATATTTATGTACTGTATGTAAGACAGTCATAAGTCGTGGTATTTGTAGAGTGGTTAGAACTATCACTTCACATCATTATATTTATGTACTGTATGTAAGACAGTCATAAGTCGTGGTATTTGTAGAGTGGTTAGAACTATCACTTCACATCATTATATTTATGTACTGTATGTAAGACAGTCATAAGTCGTGGTATTTGTAGAGTGGTTAAATTTCATTAAGTGTTAAGATATTACAAGGGATATGGTCATGCATTGTATAATTTTACAATCACTAATAAACTATATTATGACAAAACGTAGACAGAGTGTGGAACCTTTTCCATAAATTTCACTACACTTACCTTATCGTACTTCATGATCACTACATCTTATTTATCGCAATATCGTTAGGTTGGATTTGGTTAGGCAGTCAGGCTAACTAAAGTTTGATCACAAACATCATATTCAATGATTGATCAGCAGTAAAGCCTTCTTCTAGTGTGTTAGTACTTATGAAAAATGTATAATGTATGTAAGAGGTTAACATGGATTTAAGTGTTAGATATAAATATTAAAAAGTTAAGGACAAATAATAAATTTTGGGTTTGGTAATTTTCATTCAACAAAAATTTTTACTGTATGTAAGACAGAATATAAGTTTTATTAGTTTTAATGTTGAATATTTTAAATCAAATGTATATTTTGTAAAAAAGTATTTTAAGTTTTGACTTCATTAAAATTAAATTTTAAATTTTTAAAAGGTTTAAATTTTAATCATATTTTTATATTAGGGTTTTAAAATGTACTTTGGTAAGGTGAAATATGTTATTTAAATTTACTATTTAATTTAATTAAAAATATTAAAGGGAAATAAACTAATTAAATTTAATTATTTAAATCTATTAAAAATTGGGTTTTAAATGTTAGGTATTTATTTAATTTACATATTAAATTTTTTTGTTTAAAAGTGGTTGAATACACTTCACATCATTAATTTTTTTATTAAAAGTATAAGTCTTTTTTTTGGTTTAGAAACATTCACATCTTTTAAATTAGTACTTTTTAAAAGTAAAGGGTTTTTTTGGGGGTTTTGTACAAAAATCTTAAATATTATTTGTATGTAAGAAGTCAAAGTCTGGTTTTTTAAAGTGGTTAGAACTAATTTTACCATTATTTTATGTACTGTATGTAAAACAGTATAAGTCTTTTTTTGAAATTTTTAAAATAAAATTAATTTTATAATTATAAGGGGTAATAAGGGGGTTGGGTAATTTCCTTTATATTTAAAAATTCATATTAAATATTTTGTAATGTTAGAAACTATATTTTTTTTTTAATTTTGACTTATTAAACAATAATTATTTTTAAAAATGGTTGAAATTTTTATATCATTAATATTTATTTAAAACATTTAAAAGGTTTTTAAGTGGTTAAAAATTTTTCATCATTAATTTTTTTTATTATTTCAGTAAAAAATTTTTGTTGGGTTGAATTTTAAAAAAATTAATTTATTCTTTTTTTTAAAAGTAAACAGGGTTTTTTATGGGTTTTATTAAAAATTTTAAATTGGGAAAACATCAAATCATTTTTTGTAAAAGGGGGAAAATTCTTAAATTTTTTTGTATTTTAACATTAAAAAAATTATTTTTTTAAATGTTTTGAATCAAAAACATTTTTTTTTAATGTAAAAATTTTTGGGTTTTAAAAGGTTAGAAACATTAATCATTTTTTTGTTGTTGTAAACATATAATCTTATTTGTAATTTTTTAGACTATATTCAATTTTTAATTTTTTTGAATTTTAAACATCATAAATTTTTTGTAAATTGTAGAACATACTTTTTAAAAAAAAATTTTTTATACCCTTTTAAATTTTTTGTATGTAAAACTCATTCCTGGTTTGTTAAGGGTTGAAAAATCTTAAAAATTTTTAAATTTTTATTTAAAAAAACTGGGTTTTTTTTTAAATAACCATAAAATTTTTTTTTTTTTTAAAAAAAAATTTTATTTTGGTGTTTTTAAAAAACCCTTATTTTGTATTTAAAAACTAATCTTTTTTAATGGTTTTAATAATCCCCTTTTTTTGATTTAGAAGGGGAAAAAAACTTTTTTAAATTTAAAATATTTTCCCCCTCATTATATTTTATGGATTTAAAAAAAAATCATTTTAAAAATTTTGAAAAAATTAACACATTTAATTTTTTGTTGTAAATTAACTTTTATTTGATGGGTTAGAAATAATTAAATTTTAATTTTTTTTTAAAAAAAGGGAAAAGGGGGAATTTAAATATTTAAATTTTTTTTTAATTGTTTAAGTGTGGATTTTAATTTAGGTATACTTAATAATTTTTTTTTTTTAAACAAAATTTTTTAAATTTTGGAAACTACATTAAAACTTTTTTTTTTTAAAATTTTTAACGTCTAATTTTAAATTTTTTTGGGGTTTGAAATTTTTCATTTTTTTCTTAAAAAAAAGCAAAATTTTTTTTTGTTGATTTACCCCAACCTTTTTTGTATTTTAAAAAGAAATGGGGGTATTTTTGGGGGGTTAAAAAACATTATATTTAAAAATTTTTGGGAAAAAAAGAAAATTTTTTTTTGAAAAATTTTAAAAAAATTTTTAGTTTAAAAAATTAAAATTTTTTTTTAGGGGGGAAAAAATTTTTCTGTATGTAAGACAGTCATAAATTGTGGTGTTTGTAGAGTGGTTGGAACCATCATTTCACATTATGTGTTTATGTACTGTATGTAAGAAAGTCATAAGTCGTGGTATTTGAAAAGGGGTAGGAACCATCACTTCACATCATTATATTTATGTACTGTATGTAAGACAGTCATAAGTCGTGGTATTTGTAGAGTGGTTAGAACTATCACTTCACATCATTATATTTATGTACTGTATGTAAGACAGTCATAAGTCATGGTATTTGTAGAGTGGTTAGAACCATCACTTCACATTATGTGTTTATGTACTGTATGTAAGACAGTCATAAATTGTGGTGTTTGTAGAGTGGTTGGAACCATTATTTCACATTATGTGTTTATGTACTGTATGTAAGAAAGTCATAAGTCGTGGTATTTGAAAAGGGGTAGGAACCATCACTTCACATCATTATATTTATGTACTGTATGTAAGAAAGTCTTAAGTCGTGGTGTTTGTAGAGTGGTTGGAATTTTCACTTTAAGGTTTAGATATTATCAGGGGTTTATTGGGTAAGCATTATATATTTGTACAATGCACCAAATAAAACTATATATTTGAAAAACTAGACCAAGTTGTGGACCTTTTCCATAAATTCACTACCACTCCTTTATCCGTTACTTCACTATCACTACTTTTTTATCGCAATTTCGGTTAGGTTGGATTGGGTTAGGCTAGGTCAGGCTACTAAAGTTGATCACAAACTGGCAAATTCAATGATTGACTTACCGCATAATGCGCTCTCTGTGTGTAAGTTTATGAAAAGTGATAAGATAGGGCGAGCGATATCAGATTCCTAATGGATATGGAATACTACAGTGGACATAAAAATGATTGGGAAACAGTTTTTAGAGAAATATAATATTTATCAAGCGGTAGTGAATTATTGGAATCAAAAAAAGTAGTAGTAGTGAATTAACAGTAAAGTTCCCAAGTTTTAATTAATTTGAATAGCTTGGAATTTTTAATTTATAAAAATAACTTTTGTTTTTTAACCCGGGAGTGCTCACTGTGGGTTATAGTGACCCGCGGGCGTCTGTTTTTGCCTGTCCTTACTGTACCAAAAGTAGATCAAACCAACCTATCCCCTCTACCTTCCTGCCTAACCACCCTCTACAACTACCAGTTGTTTTTGTTTAGTTTCTGCATCTCATTTGGCCATGGTACATACGTGTGGGTCACCACGACCCGCGGCGACTACCTACTTTGACAAAAGTTTTAAACGCATCATTTTTATTTTGCTGTTAAAATCACATCTGTAGACTTTTTTGAGGTGTACTGTAAATAAAACCTATAGTTTGGACATTTGTTTTAGTAATAATTTTGAAAAAAAAAAAAAAAATTAAATGGGTAGTGCACCAAGTACAAGTTCGAGTTTTACATCTTGCTATGCTTTCTCCACATTAGGAAGACCTTATATGCTTCCATTTGTATTAGGAAGACAAATATTTAAAACTATAAACTGTGTGATCTTCAAAGTAAATTTAAAAATCAATCGCCTCCTTGTATTTAGAACCTTTGCTTCTAGAAACCTTTGTAAAACCCATAACGCTGGATTCGACTGTAACTCCTCCTCCGATAAATAATTTTTCTGTCTAATTAAAGTAGCTAAATGTTTTGAATCCCCCCTTGTCTTCATTTTAGATATCGCGTCTTAAAGTGCTTTAACGACTACCCTTAACTCTAATTCAGCATCTTCATCCTTACACTTCACTCCAAATTGTCCCAAAATTCCCTTTAATTGTCCCTTATCAAACTTATACACGTCCCCTCTTAAGCATGGGTACTCAGATTCAACGTCCATTTAACCTAAACCTACATGCTTACAACTTCTCCCTGTCTTTCTTATTTTATTAATAACTAACTTACTTAATATACAAACGTAATCCACCTTAACGTAATATACACTTAATATACAAACCAAGTGCCTCCAACATTTAAAACTTGACCCATCAAGTAAAACTTTTAGTTCATCCAAAACTCAAAGTGTTTCATAAAAGTTAAAATCACAAAAGATTATTCTACAAGTTATGAGAAATAATTTAACCTTAATGACTCGCTTAGCTAGTGTAGGAAACCAGGACCTGGAATAACTATTGACACCGGTGAAAGTACAACAGAAATTTATTTTTACAGTATATCATCTTGACAATCCCGTCCAAAATATTACAATTATCTTATCTTATTTCACACTATACACCTCCTTTAATATATCCTTCTCCTCCAATAATAGACATTACAAATTATTCGTCTTAGAAATCTTCAATCAAATTACTATTAACATTGGCTTCAATATACAGCCCAGTAAATCAATAATTTCAAGAAATATTATTTACAACAAGCGACAACAAATTCCTATACTATTAAATCACAATCCTCTAATTAATTATACAAACATTACATTAAGAATTAAACTAAACAAGTATTATATATGTAACACGTCTATACTAACAAGTAAAAATTATATATTCAATAACAAGTTATACTCAAGAAATAATCAATCAATTAATTCCAATCAAAATTAACAATCAAACAATAATATACAGACCTTACTAACTATGACGACCTAATCAATTAACCGTACAATTTAAGTTATATTATTTTACAAATATCTTTCAAGAGATAAGTTAAATATATTCAAATGGCCCTAGTTGCTATACTTCATTCTTCCCAAGAATTATCCAACATTTATGGTTTATATATTCAACGCAATATTTATTTATTTACTATATATTTATATCAACTCAAAACAACCACTTATATGGACAATGATCAATTACATGGATTTACGTATTTATAGATTTACAATTTAAATTAACTATCTCAAAACATTAACTTATACCAGACTCAATTCCCTCAATCAGTGAATTATATTTTATTATTAAATTACGATTATTATTAGCTTCTTATATGAGTAATGTACAGCCTGTCGGCTTATGCTTTGGTGTAGGTAAAACGTAATTGAACGCCCTTACAACACTTCCTTTCGTCTACAAATTTTATATTTTCGTTTCCCTTAAACCCTGGAGTTGTTAAACAAATTTTAACATACCCCTGGACTCTGTCTCCTGCAGGTATGGGGTGTCAACGGACCGTAGTGGATTCGGCGTCCGATTGTCCCTCAGGGTCAGGTGGGCTAGTTGGATCTGGAGTCGTTTGCAGTCCCTTGGGGTGGCTTCTCTGGCCCTCAGGATAGGCTGCAAGTCCAGTCGTCCCTCAGGTTCAGATTGGCCGCTCGTGAAGTCCTCCGGGGGTTGATATCGCAAGGGGTTGGACCGTGGCTCCAAGTACTCCTCCTAGCTCGTCCCGTGTTTGCTCGGCAGGGCGGGTTGACGAAGCCTAGATAGTTGGACCTCCAGGTGCTGGTCCTCCCTATTGGTCTAGTTCCCGAAGTCCTATCACTTCCAGATCTCTCCTCAGACTCTCCTTTCTTTCCCAACTCTTTCCCTAGTATTCATTCCCCCTGCCACTCACTGGACACGCCTACGATTTCGAAAATACAAATTATTATCAGTGGTCCTATTACAGATCACCCTATAGGCCCGTTTTCGTGATGGGCGGGACCTCCTCCTCTCCGGAGCTTCTGCTGATTCTCCGCCGCATCAGCATTCATAGCCAAATTGTTGGTGAGTCTAAAATTTTACTATTCTGATTATCATGTGTACAGTGCTGACCCTGCTTCCTTGACATCCGATCCCTTGCTTTCTGAGTTAAAACTCTCAGGATGTCCTACTCAAATTTTACCTACTCCACTTCCTGTACCAATTCCTGTTGTAATAAAACCTCTTTCTCAGTCTTACTGTTAATCTTTACTTTAATTTTATTATTATTATTATTATTATTAATAATTATGAGGGAATCTTGTACAATCTAATATTGCCGTTAAGTAAACCTCAAAGGTTTAAAATATATATCATAGTACTAACATATAGCAAAAAAAGGACTTTTTGACATGTAATTTGTTCAATTTTGCAAAAAATATGTACCATTGAATATTCTTGACCAAATCATGTTTTTTATTACTGGCATGAGTCTAAGATATTAATCAAATCAATGGAAAGGGTTTATTTTAAGTTCAATGGAAAAATATAAACTATTTAATCGTGGATCACCGTGACCCGCAGCGACCATATTAGGTTGCATTCTAGGCGCGACCACTCCCGGGTTAATTATGTGTATTTATATAATGTATACAAAAATACACTCTTTTTTGTTTTTACAAAAAAATTTTAATTGTGAATAATGAGGAATAGTAAAATGAAGTACACTATTGAAAATATTATATTTGGTACTAATTTTTTTGTTTTTGTAAACAAAGTTATACCAAATTTAGATAAATTGACCTGAAAAACATTTAATATAAATTTTAAAGGAAAAGTCTACAAATTGCCCAAAAGCAGTCTACCAATGCAGATATTTAACTGAACCAGTTTAAAAGCTGATTGTTTTCTGAGCAAAAATATTGCTGTAGTAATCATAAATTTTTCCGAAATAAATAATTGCCATATGACTGTTCCCACCTACTTAGGTGTACTTACAAGCTGTAAATATGGAGGCATTATTTTTTCCTTTGTTGACATACAATCTATATATTTGAATGGTTAAATATTACATAGTGTAAATAAGTAAGAATTATCATTCACTTTATTAGTTTTTCTTGTTTTTTCTTTGATGTTTGTACATTACTGATTGATAAAGGTTTTATTTTTTCACAGAGTGTTGCAATGTTTACATTTGGTGCGTCCAAGATTGTATTTTTATAAAGCACCGACAATTTCATATGAACGATTTGCATGTTGAACAAGAGTATAATGTAAATTTACATTCAATCATAATGTAAATTTGTGTTTATTTCAGCTTCGACATAATTTAAATATGAAATTGACTTCAGATGTACAGTTAGTAACATATCTCTAAGTTAAAATCTAAATACACTAGCACAACCTAAACCAGTTTGTAAATTTACAAGGAAAACAATTATTACTTTAATTTAAAAAACAGAATTACAAACTACGATAATTTTAGCAGAGATTTATTTAATTACCGCAATACACCATTTTATACAGAAAAGTAAAAAAGTGCAATTTCAAACAAAGTGAACAAGACAGCTACTACAGACAAAACATGCAACTGTAGTTCATACAATTTATAACATTAACTAGGCCATGCAGTTATAAGTCTTGAGTTTAGGTTGGCGAAAGTTAAAGTAGGATTGATGTATAATGCCTACAACTTCGTACAGACTTTTTTTATCATTACAAACTAACATTAACAACACACAAGGATTACGTATTCTGTATGTATTGTATGGCTTTCAAAGCCAGTTACCAAATTAAAAAGAATAGAAATTACAATTCAAAATTGGACCAACAATTAAAAATATAAATATAAAAAAATCTAAAGTACAAAGTACTTGTGTCTTAGTGTTTAAATATTGATCTCCCGCACAGAGCTAAATCCATTCATAAATTAAACACCTGCTTCTCCAATTGAATTAAGATCAACTAATCCCCCTGACATGAATGCAATGGGCTTAGTTTAAATTTCGACTTCGCAATGCAATCCATAGTTTAAATTTTGACTCCGCAATCACATGACTGATCATTTGCCATTTCCCATTTATATATTTTGAGACGTTGCATCTTCCCACACCCATGCATAAGTGATTCAACATAGTTCTTATGAGGAAGAGTCATTCCACTGATGACAGTCCTGGGATCTGATACCAGGAACTTCTTTCGACTGTCAAACATATCCCAAGTTAATCCCCAGTTGGTTTATGGCTAAAATTTATTTGAGATTAACTGGAAAACTAGTAGAAGAGGGGGTTTTTTAGATTTAAGTCGCTCTGCACCTTGTCGATATCTTGCAAGTTGAGGAGATTCAGAGTAGATAGGATCTTTTGGAACTTTCTCAGAAGTGCCTCTTTGTGTCTTATATCCAGAGGAGCTATGTTGCAAAGCACTGGAAGCCATGGTAGACAGGTTGCAAAGAGGGAATTGCTGATAGCCCTCATCGCCTTATTTAGCTGTATATCAAACTCTCGTACATGTGTACTGTTAAGCACAAGGGAGTACAATTTTCAGCAGTGGAGTAAGCCAGGGACAAAGCCGTGGTCCGCAAGACTTGTGCATTAGCTCCCAACAATGATCCAGAAAGTTGCTGCACAATATTAGTTCTGATTCTCACTTTAGCTGCTATTTTCTGTAGGTGACTTTTAAAATAGAGAAATCGATCTAAACTGACTCCCAAGTACTGTGGATACTCACTGTATTTCAGCCTCACACAACCGAAAAAGATATCCAATTTTTTATTAGATAGTCTATTATTCAGGTGAAAGTAAGTTATTTCTTTCTTTCTTGGATTGGTCCTAGGTTCCCAAAATAATCATTGAGGGTGGCTAGATGAAGCGTAAGTGTTCTTTCTGTTTTTTTATATGTCCTCTTATTGAGTTGTTATAAGCCTATGAAAGCAATATCATAGGCATACATGAATTGTCTGGACTATGTGGTGGGAATGTCGGCAGTCACATTGAATTAAAGAAGAGCAGGAACAGAGCCTTGTGGCAGTCCATCATTCAAGTGCCTAAATTAACTGTCTCTGTAACCCAAGCAAACTTCAGTTAACCTGTTGCAGAGGGTAGAATTAAGAAATCTCAACAGTCAGGGCCACAGAATTACGTTATAAAATTTAAGTAACAGGCCCATAGAAATCTCCAGACTGTGTCTTAGGCTGCTGAAAGATCTACAAATACTGCTTATGTTTTCTTTTTCTTTTAAAATCATTCTCAATTAAAGATGTCAAAGAAAGTACCTGGCTGTAACAATTTTGACCAGGTATGAACACAGCTTGTTTAACCAGGATGCTGTCATTGAGGATAGGTGATATTTTATTGTAAATCAGCCTCTCCAGAAACTTATAACAGACACTTAAAAAAGAGCTACAGGGCAGTAGCTTTTGGCTCGTCTTGATTTATTACCTGGCTTCAAAACAGTTATTACTTTAGATCTTTTAAAAGCTTTGGGCATATCGCCACTTCTCATATTTGCATAGAAGACTGTTAGAAGACAATGTTTTACTTTTGTACCAGCATGTTTAATAAATCTGGGAATATGTCATCTATTCCAGCTGCCTTCCCAACTTGCATAGCTGTTACAGCTTCATTTAACTTGTTAAGGATCATGTTGTTTGCGTCCACAGAAATCCTTAAGCTGTACGTTCCCCTTGGGAGGTGCTAAACGAACAACGATTTTGGTATCTGAATTATCACTTTGATCTCCGAGTTATGCCAGTTGCCAAAGCATTCTAAATAATAACATTTTTTTAAATATAATAGAGTTCAACACAGTGTAACTTAAGTTAATATGAATAAATTATCAAAAAATAACAAACATAATAGAATAAAACAACACAAAAATAAGAAGAAAATAATTTGACTCAGTTATTATGATTACCTGTAGAAGATAGGAACTTATCTCCAGTTCGTGTACAAGCATAGCGCATGCTGAGGCCAAGGACAGCATTTTGTAAAGTGAGGGTGACCAGACTGACCACCTTCAACATTCGCATTCGACCTGTTGCATATGACAAAAGAACGGTAAAACTATGTGCAAAACACTGACATTTTTTTAATGAATAAGAAAGTTTCTCAACAGATAAAAAGACTGAGATAAAATATTTAAATCTTATTAATAACTTTCTCACTAACTAAACGAAACTCACCTGATGTCAAACACTCCAGATATTGTAAAACATTCCTCCTTGTTTAATAATTCTTCTAGGATATTTAAATAAAAATGTTGCATTCATTTTAGGAAATTGAGGGTATAAAAAATATTCTTTAACCTTCAACAACTATTTTACTCAGATCAAACATTCTATTTTCACAGAAAATACTACTACAAAACTGCATGAAATGTGTCTAGATTCTGTTTTGAATAATGCTTCAAGACTACGAAAAATAAAAAAATGTGGGAATTTCTAACTTGCATTAATTCTGCATGTGATTTTGTAGTTTTGCCACATTACGAAACTAATCATAAAATTTTTATGTCACGTTAAATAGTTAAAAGAATATCAAATTTTTAGTCAGAATTGGGTTTAGAATTTGCTATTATAATTTGAATTGAAAAAGAGAAAGATGTAGTAATGAATTTCTTTGATAATCATGATCAAACTGGTGGCTACACTATGTATATTATAACGCTCCCACTCACTCATTCTCTCTCATTAAATTATTACAGTGGAGATATTTTACTTGTACTCCTGGCCATCAATATTATATTTCACATTTGTACATGGCACAGTTTTAAAAACTGTTTTGATTTGTAATGTGGTAAATTAGTAATTAATATGTTTGCTGGAAATATTGATAAAGTTACTACCGAAGAGGTAAAATCTACCATAATGGTCACGCAGAATGTATTGATACTGCCACTGTCACAACAGTGGACAGGTGACATATCTGAATCAAGGACACTTTTCAAACAAAAGTTTAAAATATATATGATGGCCTCAAAAATTAATATAAAAGATTCAAGCTATCAGACTGCTCTTCTATTAATGTAATCGTAATTGGTAATCGTACCTTAAAAATATACAATAACTTTGTATTTGATAGAGGTGAGACTAAAGATGATATTAAAGTTGTTATGACTAAATTCAATAATTATTTTATGCCAGATAAAAATGTTACTTATGAAAGGCATACATTTTTTCTCTGTAATCAGAAGCCAGGAAAATATATAGATGAATATGCAACTGATCTTAGAGACCTTAGTTCGATTTGTTACTTTTGTGGCTTAACCGAGAGTTTAATCAAAGATCGTGTTATTTTTGGGTTAAGGGATGTGTTTATGAAGAACTGTCTTTTAAGGACATGTGGATATTTCCAGGATTTTAATAAATGTCCAGCCAAAGGTAAATTGTGTTTAAAATCTAATAAGTATAATCACTTTGCTAGTGTGTGTAGAAATAAAACATAGTTTTATAAAACTTAGTATAAAACATGCAGTTAGTATAAAACATAGGGTCCCTGGGCATGCTGGTATTGATGGAAGTGTGAGAGCCGATGCACTGGCTAGGAGAGGGGCAGTGCCTGCTACTGGGGCCGGAACCGGCTCTTGGTAGTCCTCTTCAAAAGTTAAAAAGATGAATTGACAGGTGGACCTCTGAGGAACACGATGGTAGATGGAGGACTGAGTCCGGGCTCAGGCAGTCTCGTGCTCTTATCCAAAGACCGGATCGCAGGTACAGCAGAGATCTGCTGAGCTGTAACCGGGCCAAGGTGAGGGCGGTTACAGGAATGCTTACCGGACACAATATTCTTAACAGACATATGAAGATTATGGGCCTAACAGAGGACTCCACATGCAGGCTCTGTGAGGAGGATGAGGAGAGCTCCATACACATCTTTTGTCATTGTGGAGCTCTCTCATCTCTTAGGTATACTCTGGGTGCCGCTTTTCTGGAACCAGAGGATATTAGAAGGGATACACTCGGGGAGATCATGTCCTTCATAAGGGGGACTGGTCTCTTGTGATACTGTCGTCGGGCTCGGGGCGCAAAGGGCCATGGAGGCGCGGTGGGCTTGGTGATAGGACCACAACCCGGTGTATCTAATCTAATCTAGTCTAAGTGCAGTTAGTAATGATGTATGTCAAAACCAAGAATTTTTATTTCTAAGTTCTATTCAAAAAAAGGAAAATGATAATAGAGAATGGAGTATTAGTGTCCCTCTAGATTAATATTTACCTGTCACATATTGATTGAATACAGAAGCACAAGCTATAAGTAAAGAATTTTTTAGCTCACTTATTGATTAGCATAACCTTATTGAAACCAATACAAAACATGTCTCAAACAAGGCAAACACTTGATTTTACTAGATGCTGATAACATTTATTATTTTAATTTCTTTGTTGTTAATGCTAGGTTGCCTTGTATTCTTGGTCTTAATGATATTGGTGTAACCTTGAAATTAATAATGTTAACTGATGAATGTTAGTAAAAAGGAAATTTGTTAGATCAATGACCTGATCTTACTATAGGAGAACCTAAACATTAGATTAAAAGTAGATGCAAACCTGATGTACATTCCCCTTGTTAAGTTCCCTTTGTTTTAAAGCTTAAATGTATAAAGAAAAAACTGGACGAATATGTTAAGTTGGGCATAGTTAAAAATGAAAATGAAGAAACTCAATGTGTTAGTAATTTTAGTAAAAAATGATGGAGACATTAAGCTTTGGATCGAAAAGATTTAAATAAAGCCATTGTTAGGCACCCTTATTCTATTGTTAGTAAGCTCCCTGGAGCCACTGCATTTTGTACTTTAGATAATAAAGATGGATATTGGCACATAAAATTAAGTAAAACAAGTTCTAAACTTTGTACTTTCAATTCTCTGTTTGAACGCTTTCAGTTTTTGAAACTTCCGTATGGTTTGGTTTCCAGTAGTGAAATGTTTCAGAGATAATTACACATTTACTAGGGAATTTAAAAGGTATATCAGTTTACATAGGACAGTATTTCAGTATGTAAGGACATTATTTCAGATAACCATTAGTATTTCAGATGTAGTAAAGAATTTGTTAGATAATCATGTTCAAACTTTATGCAGCCTATTGGCTTCACTATTTATATTGTAACGTTTACACTAACTCATTCTCTCTCATTAAATGACAGTCTATCAAGATGACATATCCCTACCACCAATATTATATTTAACATTTGTGCAGAAACTTAAAGACAATATTGACAAATCTCTTTTAAAAACCACATCCACCAGTAATCCAAATTGTTTAACTCGGGCCGTGCCCTTCAGCTAAATGTAAATGGTCACGCACATAGGTAAAATCTAACAATTGACATTCCTAATTTAGTTGTTTTTTGAAAGCAGAAAGGTTAACATTATAATACAATACATACATAGATTTAATTATAAATATAATGACAGATTTTACGTTTCATATATATAATCTAGGAAAAGCCAGATAAAAACGAACATATACTTTCTGAGAATTTTTTAGTTCTAAGAAAATAAAGTTGCATACATCTACATCGAATGTTTACTCTAAATTCCCTTTTTAATGTTAATTCACTTGGACAATACAACCAACTCAACAAAGTTTTGTCATTGCCATTTTAACTGGTATTTTACAGTAAGTCACAAACAGATGTTCACCAATATTGGATTTTTCTGTATTAGTGTTATAATCAAATTTTTTACTTGGCGTCACTATTAGAAACTTATGAATATTGTTGGCCACCATAGTCATCCTCTTCCATCCAAATCCAAATTAAATCACTATTAATCTTAACCGTTTCCCGTGGTTACAACACAAAAATATATAACTTATCCTATACTATCACAACATAATATAAGAATATATACAATAAATGTACAAAGTATAACAATACAAAATATTTTCGAAACACAAATACAAATAGTCTAGCCATGGGAATATTTCCAACTCTGGCTTGGTAGTAGCTGATGGCGCTTTGATTTTAATTTAACAGCAGGAAGCACCTGACATTAAACGTCCCCAACCCCACCACTCCCCTGTGTTGAATGATCTCGTTAGTCCTTGAAATAATTGTAAAGTACAGGGTGTCTCTGAACTCTCTGATAAGCTCGCTTCGATTGTTGATACTGGTTCATTTAGAAGAATCACAAATATCATAATTGAAGATATGAATTGGAGACTAACATATTTCATACAGTGGGCCAAGCACGACAGTTGAAGAGGGACCGTGGATACAAATATATATGGTTACGGAATGCTAATATCCTACTGCGGAAGGAAGAAGTATCTCCTGTAATAGAGATAAAATCTCATGCTGACCTTGATAAGCTGTAAATATTATTAGGTTTAATTTTGTATTATTGGGATTAGTATACATCATATATTTCTTTTTGCAATTCAATAACAATTAATGTGGATGAAAACGATTTTATTAATTATGCAGGAGACAAATATTGTGTTAACATTGTTCATCAGAATATTCGCAGCATGCGTAAAAACTTTGATGAATTTATTGCTGAACTTTCATCTTGGAAAAATATCCAGAAATAATTATTTTTACAGAGATATGGATAAACAATGATGAATCAAAATTTTATAAATTACCTAATTATAATTTAATTGTCCTTTCAAATGAAAACTATAGATCTGGAGGTGTTGCAGTGTTTTACAAAAAAAAACTTTTGACATTTTTGAATTCGAAAGGGTACAATTTAATACAGCAGATATTCTAAAAATAAAATTCAAGATTTTTGAAAATGATTTTGTTTTGTTTCCAGTATAGAGATTGCATCAGTATAGTATTATTAGTTTTTTAACAGAACTAAATGATTATTTTCTTAATTTTCAAAGTAAAACAAACTTTAAAAATGCTATGATAGTTGGTGATATAAATATAGATCTTTTAAGGAAGCATGATGCTTGTATTGATAATTATAAAACGTTAATGGCAAGTTTCGGCTTTGAGTCCTTGATAAACGAAGTAACTCGAAAAACAGAAGTGACTGAGTCATGCATTGATCATGTTTGTGTTAGAGTCGGCTGTAAGAAAAGGACAAGTATTCAGGCAGTTGTTATCAGGAGACAAGTCACTGATCACTATCTGGTGGCTATGCGATTGTATTGTGGTGGAGTGCGTGGGTGTGGTGAGCCGGCTGGACGGGGCACTACAACCTGCCTCGACTATGAACAGCTGACGGGTCTACTGCGTGACACCGACTGGTCTCATGTATACTGCCAGCAGAACACTTCCTTAGCTTATGACTTGTTTGAAGGTACGTTATTGCAACATATCAATGAGTCTAAAAGAGAATATTTATTGAATTCTAAATTTACCAAGCTAAAACCATGGATTACAAATAATATTTGTAGAAGAATAGTAAAGAGAAATGAACTTTATAAAAAAACCAAACATAAACCTATAAATGACCGTTTTAAGAATTATTATATTCAATTTCGTAATAAACTGAGAAAAGATATAGAATCAGCAAAAGTAGAATATTATCATCGTAAGTTTGAAACCAATAAATGTAATAACAAAGCAGAGTGGAAGACTGTTCACGAAATAACTGGACAGAGTAACTGTGCGAATTCATATTGTTTAAATATTAACAATGTCGTGGTTAATGATTCAAAAATAGTAACTAAGGAGTTTAATAAATATTTTTGTCTATTGTAAATGAGGTTGTTGACAATCAGCCAAAACCAGCAAATTTTGAAAGCTTTTCATGCGGAAATATTTTTGTAACAAATAAAGAAAAATAAGTACTCTTTAATGTTAGGCCCTGTATTGGAAGAAGATATAATAATGGCAATAAATTCATTAAAAATGGGAAATCCCCTGGCATTGATGGGATAAATACTGTTTTAATTTTAATTAGACATATTTGTCCATTTATTCTTAAGGTGTTTACCTACATAGTAAATTTGAGTTTTAATACGGGAAATTTTCCTTCAAAGTTGAAGCAAGCCTTTGTTGTACCAATCCATAAGAAAGGACCAACAAATGATTGTAACAGTTTTAGACCAATTTCTTTGATTCGCTAAGGTAATAGAGAAGATTATGAAAAAAATCTACTAAAGTTTTTGGAACGAACACAATTTTTTAGTAAAAATCAATTTGGGTTTCAGGCTGGGTTGAATACTGAGATTGCCTTGTTAAAATTTGTCAGTGAAGTTATTGAGGGAATTAATGATTGTAAAGTAGTTACCAGATTATTTTTGGACATTAAAAAAGCTTTTGACACTGTCAGTCATGAAATTCTTCTGGAGAAGTTATATAATTGTGGAGTTCGTGGAGTTGCGTATGACTGGTTCAAAAGCTACTGAACGGATAGGAAACAACGTGTTAAAATAAATGGAATAGTTGGTAGTATGGGAAAAATTTCACATGGTGTCCCACAGGGGTCAGTTTTAGGAGCCACACTTTTTATAATTTATATTCAGCTAGTTTCAAGGGACGTGTTACTGCTTTTGCAGATGACACTGCTCTTTCATATATGGGGGTAATATAAGGGAAATTGAAAACGATATGAATCTAGATCTAAAGTCAATTAAGTGGTGGTGCATTAAGAATAATCTGGTTCTTAGAACAGAGAAGGCAAACTATATAATTTTCAGAATTAAGAGAGGCAACACCGAATTAATACCAAATACGCTTACTTATTGTTGTAGAAAGTGTTTAGAAAGTGGAGGACGTTGTTCAGATTGCTCAGAGATAAGGGAAAAAATTAGGTAAAATACTTGGGGGTCATATTGAATAGTGAATTGACATGGAAAACTCATATACAGTATTTAAATTCAAAATTAGTTAGAGGGGTAAGACTGTTTTATTTTCTAAGGAACTGTTGTCCTGTGCAAATCATGCGCTTATTGTACTTTGCACTTGTGCAAAGTACATTGGAGTATGGGATAATTTGCTGGGGAGGAGCCTACAAAACAATATTAAATCCGTTATTAGTAATATAAAAACATTTTATAAGCCTTATCCTGAGACGAAATTGCCGAGAACCATCGTTACCTTGTTTTTTTAACCTTGGAGTACTTCCTTTAAGATATATGTTTATTTTCAAAGTACTTAAAATGTTTTATTCCAAAAGTGGAAATTTACCAAATTTAGTTAATTAATATTTTTAAACAAAAGCTTAGAAATGCGTCTAACTTTCCAATCCCAAGACCTAACAGTACCTTTTATACTAAGTTTTAAACTTTTATAGCTCCAAGATTGTTTAATACACTTCCACTAAATATAAGAAATGTGGCAAGTAAAAATATATTTTTGAAAAGAGTAAAAAAATGGTTATTTACAATTGAAAATATTGAGGAATATTTTGTGATACTGCATTAGGGTAAATAGTATAATACACCAAGGGATGGTTTTTAATTTGTTGCCAGGATTCGTTGTTTAATATTTAAATACTTGAAATTAATTATGGTGGTTTGTTTTATCTTAGTATGTTACATGTGTATTTTTAATTTTATTTTCTCTTTAACTTGTTTTAATATATTAAAAGTTCATTTCTTAGCATAAAAAAGTTTCCAATGAGTATAATTAGAAGCACTGAGAAACTTCTTTTATTTATTAACAGGAATATTTTTAGTTTAACATAGTATATATTTGTTGTAAATACTTTACAATATTACTAATTACTGTAAGGAAGATTAGGAATATAGTTTTGTTTGTTTGCTACTGCATTGGTCTTTTTGTTGAAATATTATTCTTGTAATGGAACCCCAAAACAGATCTATGATCTAAGGGGCCCTATTTATTTTCTCAACAGATTTACATTTAAATGGTTCTAAACATATGTATGATACAGCTGCAGGTTGGGTAATTGTGTGTACATGTAAAATCATGTATGTGTGTGTGTGTATATATTTATTTGTATCTATCTATTTCTTGTATAGGAAGGCAGCATTGGAAGAACAATTCTGTTTGATTTTTTATATTTGTATGTATAAAATAAGAAAATAAAACATTATTATTATTATTATTAGTATGCAATTTAATCTAGGTTATTCTTTAATAGAATAACTTAATAGAATTTAATAGATTACTATTAATAAATTTAATAGAATTACTGTTCTAGTAAATAATAATACTGGTCAGGTTTTAATTTCTTTATCGCTTTTAATAAGGTTATATTAAAATTTTAAATGTTTACACAAATGTGGTCTGACTATTTTTAAAATACATTATTTACAATTAAATGCAAGACAAATCATTATATTCAGTTAAATCAAATCAACAGAGGCTTAAAATCTATAATTAATTTAATAAGATTACCTACCTCTTCAATAAAATATGCTGGATATACTTCTCTAAATCAAATCAATTAATTATATATACAATTATATTAGGTGAACAAATTATTTATTATTTAAGTTCCCTTCAATATTATCAGGCATTTAAAACAAGTATTTCGGTACTTAATCCTTGTAGATAGTTGTATATAGTATAATACAATTCCCTTAAGATATGAGTATGTTCATTTCTCTTATCACGCACTATACAATGAAAATATACTTACATTTTTTATTTAATATTTCTTAATCAAATCAAATTTAAATTATATAGTTATACTTTATTATTATTTAATTTTTATATATTTTATATACACAAGCTTATATTTATTTGAAAATTATTACGTCACTTTTACTTTATTTATTAATTGTTTATGGATAGTTATTTAATAAAATTATATCTGGGGGGGGGGGGGAACAGTGGGATTCTCTGATATTTCCCTGACATACGGAAGTGGATTAGACATACCCCAATTATGCTGTCTTCTCTCCACTTGAAGGGTTTTCACTGCCGTCGGGCCATCAGCGAATGTGTTTACGTATAGAGGCCGGAGGTGGTCTTCGTCGACCGATGCATCTGTCCCAGCTACCCTCTTGGATCTTCGTCCTTGATAGCGGGCTAGGCTGATTGCTGATTAAACGGAGTGGTTGTGGAGTAATCGGTTCAAGTCAAACCCTGAAACTGGTGGTCAGGTCTGGCTGGCTGGCTCATCCCCTTTCATGTCGGCCGTTTTGTCAAGTCCAACAGAGGTAGATGAGACCTCCTTTGTATTTGGAGTGCCTCCTGGCTACCTGGACCTTTCTTCTATGGTTCTCCAGACTTGACTGCCTCTCTCAAAATTCCCTAAGCCCTCCTTCGATCCTCTTTCCCTTTCCAAAATCATGCCTTCCATACAGAGTGATCCTACCAATATTTCCATATCCAATAGATTAGATAATCACCACCCGCCCCTGATTCCATTTGTCCATAGAGTCCCCCACTGCTTGATCCATTGGCAGCGGAAATCTTAATGGCCACCTTTTGGTGAGTAGTCAATATTTGTTTTAAACCGTTATGTCATCACTAGCTGTACCCGCCCACTTCGCCGGTCATAATACTGAATTTGATTATATAATCAAAATGTGCAGCAAGCTTTCAATTTACACTGTATCCAATTTATAACAGATGATGTTATGTATAATTTACTACTATAATCAATTATTCTTAATTTAAAAAGTTTAGCCTACCACAATCTTATTGAATTTGTTTTTATTTAACAGCTGTTGATCAAATACAACAATCAATCAATAAAGCTCCATAAGAATACCTTGGGAATTTTGGAGGCCAGTGGGACTGATTCCTGAGATCGGAGAGGAAAATCCTTTCTTAGTGAGCATCTAGGGGTCATTATAAACCTTCGTACAAAATTTCAAGTCAATCGGACATATAGTTTTGGAGAAATAGTGATGAGTGGTAAATGGCTTTTATATATATAGATACCTAAGAGACCCTTGGTTTCAAAGTCTAGACAAATCTGTAAGTCTACTTTTAGAGGGCACAAATTACTGTACTTTACTCTGAATCAGTGAAATATCGGGTTTCTCACCATATTCAGCCATGTCCTGTGAACTGGGTATGCATTTAGTCAAATTAAATTGTAAATTTTTTGATTAAAATCAGTTTGTTCTCTTAGATAAAAAGTTTCAAAGTCTAGGTAAATCTGTAAGTCTTCTTTTAGAGGGCACAAAGTACTATAATTGACTCTCAATCAATAACATATTGTGCTTCTCGCCATGTTTAGCCATGTCCTATGATCTGGTTATGCATGCTTTAAAACTAAATTGGTAATTTTCCGATTGAAAACAGTATGTTCACCTAAATAACAAAGTTTCACAATCTAAAAAAATCTGTTAGTCTACTCTTAGATGCTGTAAATTAACAGATTTGATTTACATGCACAAATTGAAAATCTGGCTATACCTAAGGATGAAGGTGAGATAGAGCAAACATTCAGAGAGCCAAAGTTGTAGATAGTCTCAAATCAGGTATAGAAAATGATGTTAGTTTTTATGTAGAACCATTCATTTAGCCGCTACAGTCCAATTAGAGAAACACTGTTTTTGGCATTTAAAATTTTTGGCACTAAAAAGGCTGCCATCTTCGATTTACTGACAATTTTTCAAAATCCCTTCTTATTTTCTTAATTGCATATCTCCAACATAAGACATTTGACTCTACAAAATTTCAGCCTCGTAGGCTTAGTACTTTTTTAGTTACAGCGATGAGTAAGTGAGTTAGTAGTATTTGCCTTTTATAATTATAGATTCCCCCAGTTGTTGGACTCTGATAACCGATCCTCAAGCGTTCACTATCATATTTCCTAACTCCGTATCTGTCTCCTGTAGATTGCATTGTTTCTTTTATTTTCCAGAACATATCCTTCAAATCCAATCCATCTTTGTTAACTGTTAAAAGAATAAAGAAAGAAAGAAAGTAAAATACTTTACAAGATGGATATCAACCACTAACATAGTTAATTTATCAATTCTGTTTGAACTGATTTCATAATCTGACTGACTTGGTATATTTTAAAGAGTGTTTAATGACCAGGCTGGTTTGCTGGAGCCAGTTTATTTACAAGAGTTCCAGAATATAATTTTTGCTCAAGAGATCTGTTTGTTTGTGCATACTTTGGTGTATGTGATCCAGTCATCACAAAAACCCTCAAAAAAATCCTTAATTGATTTTAAGACTTTTAAAATCAAGTTTAAGATAATATTTAATTATTGTATATGGTTTCATGTCATTATATATATATATATATATATATATATATATATATATATATATATATATATACTTATATACTTCCTTACTTTTCAGCTATCATGTCTTAAAATTAGTTTGTGATCACTCTTTGAAATTATATTATATTATAATGTTGGCTTGTATTGTATGCATAAATTACTGCTGGAATAAACTAATTAATAAATTTTTTTCAATGACAATTATTGAAGGTTTCTTAGGATGGTAAAAGGAGCCTATAATTCTTGACTGTGTGAATAACCTCACATTTTGCTAGTTTAGCCCCATTTCTCAAGTGTTGCATACTTTGAAATCAGAACTGTTCAAATGTTCAGTGTCTCTTATGTGGGCATATTGGTGGGATGTAGGTACGAGTGAGAGCCATATCTATCTGTGAAGTACTATACACATTTAAGTTCCGACCCTATCATGATTAAAAAGAGTGGGTTAAACAGAATGAACACTGCATAACCCACTACAGTATGAGTCCCTCTGGTTGTTGAACTGATCGTTGTCTGCATTTAACTGTTGGTCAAAATGCCAGCTATCATTAAATAAAAGTGCTGATGACTATGAAGTGTACCAACTGTAATCTTGCATATTTGGTCATGAGACAGACCACAATATTGAACATAGTTGTAGACATGTCATCTGTTTGTGAACGAAAACCTTAAACCAATATTTTTATTATGAACATAATGTTCCATAAAAGAAATGTTACCAGTAAAACAAAATATCAGGTTAAGAAGTGTTAATGACAAATACTGACAAAAACCTCAAACCCATTAGTTCAACGTATCTAGATCCCGTACTAACTATCAATTTGCATGCACAAAATTTAAAATATCTTACTGTGATTCATTTTATTCTTCAATATCACTTAGGCGAGTATTAGGCCAGGTGCAATAAACGGCACTCCTTTCTCTGATCTCTGGAAAACTATAATAATTAACTAAGGTTAGAATTATAATTGCCTTTAAGGGTAAAAGTAATCTCTAAAAACCTTTTGTTAGTACTCCATATTTGGAACTTCTTCTTTATTATAAATCAATAATAAAGCGTTTTTTAATGGAAAATACTATGAAAAAAAGAATTAAGTAAAAAAGTAACAGCCAATCTAAATATTACAAACAGTTAAATAAGTTGAATATTTTATTAAGTAGGCTTAATATTTCAAGGGACAGAAGCCCAATATTAATTTTAACATTTAAACATAACATTTTTATGCTGGCGAGTTTGTGTTTTATTTATAAACTGCATAACTCATACATATATACATGGCTACAAATGATAACTGAACAACTAGAATCATTAGCAAACCCAACTACTTTACATGACTTTCACTATGGGTTATAATATTTTACGTTAAATTCAAATTTTGAACAAGCATTTACTCCAAATACTTTATTACTAATTCATAAAGTATACCTAATATCATAATTGATCATGTATTGGTGAGCCGTCTCAGGCGTCAAGAACTCTAGCCTGGGTTACAGATAGCGCTGGTTCAAATCCGACCTTGACCAGAAGATTTATCAATAATGTTCACCTTCTACTGTACTGGTTCACCCCCAGAATATAAAACAAATGGGGTACAGTTAAGTAAAATGTTTACATTGAAATTTGCAGAATAAATTTCTAGAATGACACTTTTCTTAAGAAAATATTAAGATTTAGATATTGTAGCCTATATAAAATGTCACGCCAGTTTATTTGAGAATTTTTGAAAGCAGGACTTCTGGTAATTCAAGAAAACTATATATATATATTTGAGCAAAAGTTAATTTAGAAAACGGTTGCCTATTGTTGTATGTGGGTGACACAGCCTTGCTATTTGAAGGGGCTAGCTGGGAAGTGTTAGCTGTTTCTGAGCATGGCTTGATTACCACTAAACAATGGTTTGATCATAATCAACATACACTTAACTTAACAAAAACTAACAGCATGCCTATTTCTATAAGATCAGACTGTGATTCAATCGGCCTACAGTTACAACTTCATACTTGTGGTGTCATATGGAACTAATAGATTGTGTAATATGTGAATCTGTTGAATGGGTGAGTTATTAAAAATACTTGGGAATAATTATTTATTCTTTACTAAAATGATCTGTTCATATTCAGTAAATACAGAAATAGACTACTTTTTAAATAAAATTATTACAACTACGTTATTAAAAAGTGTCTATTTTGCCTATGTCCAGTCTCTTCCTCAGTATGGAAATTTAGCTTAGGAAGGCAACATTAAAAGCATTACTTCACCATTCGAAATTTTTTTAAATCTATATAATTAAAGAAGACAATAATGTATTCTTTCACTATAAGTATAATATTTTACTGTATACTATAACCCAGTTTGACACATACATTTCTCCAAAATTGACTTCAGATTTGAACCATTATCAGATATGTCTACAAAAAATATAACATTATGTATCCTTTAATTTCTACATTAAATCATTTTAAAATTAAATAATATTATCAATACTAATCTCTTTTAAAAGTTTTTAAAAATAAACAAAGGTATATTTAAAAAGAAATAATAAATATGTAAATATCTAATTATAAATAGAAGTAAGTAGAGTTGTCTCTGTACCTAAACAAACAAGTAAATTTCACTCGGCCTTTGCTCACGATAACACTGATATCATAAACACCGCCCTTACTTTGTATCATTGACCCATTTAAGATCCTCTTCCTCCCGAAATATTCATATTTCAATGATTGGTAATCTTACAGTAGAAGTTTTACATGAAATTATTTATTTCATTTGACTCAATGCAATTCTCATAATTCTTATATATACTTACTAAACCTTTAAAAATATAATCTGCTAAATATTGTATGATATAAGGAAAAAATCCAAAACAATATTCTTATCTACAGACCAATATTCTGTCCAACCTCATCTCACACTGTACAAATGTTTGTCGCTACAGTTGTAAGATCAAATTAAAACAAAATGCTTAGTTTTATCAGAAAAATTTTTGATTTTAGAAATATATTCAGATTCTAACATTGAATTAATAACTAATAGTTACAGGATTCAAACAGGCTTTACCCACTGGCAACTAAATTTTTTTTTTAAATAGTAAGAGCAAGCAAGTTTCAACCTAAAAACGAGCAAAATTGTTGCAGTGACTGGTGGCTGTTGACTACACAGTTAACATTATATTAGAACCCTCCATCCGCTATTCTATCATGTCGCCACACCCTTTTCTAATCACGAGCCTTAGGCATGTCGATTCCAATGGGTCTGTACCTGGGGAGATACTGTACTAATGCAATTGAACGAATCACCTTTTTGCGCACCAACTGGGATTCAAATCTAGGCCTCAGGGACACAGAAGAAGAGGAGTTTAACTACTAGACCATGACAGGACCTAGGCCCAAACTGACTCAAACACAGCTAGGCCATTCTGTGAGAAAATGTTGTACTAAGATTTAGCAGTGTATGGCTGTAGTTCTTTTTGCCACCAATGCAGGTCATACTAGTCTCTCAACAATTTTAACTGATTTTTTGGTGACTGAAGTAGTGAAGCATTATTTAAGCATTCACTACTTAAATAATGCTAAACATGAAATTGAGCTTAATAACAGTCTTTTGAAATACCATAAGAAATAACCGAACGACAATTTTAGAGTATTGTCAAAACGTTTAGACACAGATTTGCTCCTTTGTAAGAAAAAAAATTGAAACCTTAAATCTTGAAAATTTGAACCTGAAAAAAGAATTTAAAAATTGCAAAATAATTCAATACATGTTTCACAAAAACTCTCATAACTACAGGAACACAAACATAATCGGACAAAGTAGCTACCCCTCCTATGGAAAACCAAGTGTTGCTTTATGAACTGAGAGACATGCAGGATAAAAACAAAAACCTTAAGTTAATAATTGAAATACTCCAGAGTTAACAGGACAGAAATTCATCACCACCAATTTGTCTTAAACCAATGCCTTCCACCATCCAATGATAAATTCTTCCATGTAAAAAGGCGTCAAGCAACAATTGCTGTGGACAGTGCGGATGATTTTGTGATTTCATGTGAAATCATTTTAACATATTGGCTAACAATGATGAAGAAGGTGAGGATATCACGGTTAAAGCAGCTGATGACCATATGATAATGCGATGACAAAGTCCAAATCAGGGAAAATCAGAGAAGCATCAACCTAGAAGGAAAGCATACTCAAAACCCAGGCAGGAAGAAGACACAAGAAACAAAGTTCTGCTGCTGAGTGACAGTCATGGAAGAGGACTGGGAGAAAAAAAATAAAGGACAGATTAGGCTCTAGATATAGTATAATGTCACGTTGTTCTGAATGATGTTATAATTGATATTGAAAAGCTAAGTTCTAACTATGGGTTAGTAGGTTAAATAATTATATTGTTGTTATAGGAGGCACAAATAATTTCAACCATCACACAGGCAATATTTATTTTAACTTTGATAAAATAAGTAAAGTTGCTTATACTAATATTGTAATGCCAGGGATTCCTTTGCGGTTTGACAAAGATAAGTCTTCTAACAGGTCAATAGAAGACAGTAATGAAAACCTTTTTAGATTGATTCAAACACATAAACAAGAAGGCAGCAATTTTATAAATGTAGTTAAAGAAAAATATATTCATAAAGACCACACAACTAATGGTTTACATTTGAATTAAACTGAAGCTATCAAACTAAGTAGCACTTTCTATTTTTAGACATAGAAGAATCCCTCTTACCACACCAAACTCAATGAACAATAATCCTGACTGCCATCCAACTCTAGCACTTAGCTCACCTCACCCACACCCTGTGCAATTGACTGCTACAAATCAACACAACAGTAATGAAAATCCCCACCATTGTAAGTGGAAGAGGAACTAGTACTAGTGCTCAAATTAAATGCTCAATACTTCACCAAAATATTCAACATTTAAGTTCAAAAATTTAAATTTTAAAATTAAACTTGGTTGAGATTGAGCATGAAATCTTGGCTCTGTCTGAGCATAAAATGCTAGAGTCAGAACTTTCATTATTACACATTCCCAAATACCATTTCAGCTCCTACTTTAATAGATATTCTTTTATAGGGGGTGGAGTGATGATATTAACCCTGGATGATATTAAAAGCAAAAGAATCCAAATGCCTGCCATACAATCATTATTAGTGGAAAAGGAATTTGATTGCTGTGTATCTGAAATCTCATTAGCCAATTTTACTTTTGTATTGGCCTGTATTTATAGATCACCTCTGCAAAATTTAGCTGATAGTTTCTTATCAAAGTTTGAAGTTATATGTAATATTTTATGTAACAAATATAAAAATGTTATTTTGGCTATTACTGTTTTGAAAACGGATGGATTATATTATAAATTTACTATCATATTGAAATCGTATAGTTTAACATATATAAAATTGATTTCCCAACTAGAGTTTATTTGGAATCAGAGAGTGCCATAGATAATGTAATCTGTAACGTAAAAGACATTGAATGTAAAGTGACAGGGTTAATAACACACATATCTGACCACGAAGCTCAACTTTTTGAAATGTTTGGACTAAACACAAATAAAAATTTAAAAAAGACTGTATAAATTTACACCAAATAATGTAGATCAACTATTAACTATTTACTAAATGAAACATGGTTTAATGTTTATCAGGCCCCAATAAATCTTAGTTTTTTGACAACAAAATTAAAAATTCTGGAAACTGCTCTAAGGTTACTTGGCATCTAATAAAGACACAAGTAAGAAAACCTTCAAATAATAAATTTAAATTTAAGTGCTGACTATAATGGAAAAATCATTAGTGATCCTATCTAAGTAAGTAATATATTTAACAACTTTTTTGTATCTGTAGGGGATCAGTCAGTACTCGAAAAAAGTGCCAAGGGTAAGGGAAATAAAGTTTCCAATGGCAGTCCTACTACAGATTACTTTAAATTCAGCACATTAGTTGAAAAATATTTAAGTAATATGGTAAATTCTTTTGAGAATAAACTTATCTTTTACTATATTATATTATATAATATATTATTATAAACGGATTCGATGACATCTCAATAAATGTAATAAAAAAAGATTCTTCCCTCAATAATAAAGCCACTTACCCATCTTATAAATTCATCTTTAATTTCTGTTTTTTTCCTGATGAACTAAGGGTTGCAAAAGTTATTCCAGTTTTCAAAAAAAGGGAGGTTAATGAACCCTTATGCTGAACTACTATTTCACTTCTTCCAGCCTTTTAAAAAATATATGAAAAGATAGTTTATATTCAACTGGTTAGTTACTTGGAGAACAATAAATTATTTGACAGGCAACAACATGGGTTTCAACCAGGTAAATCTACAGTCACTGCTAGAATTTATTTTATAAATTCCGTAATATACTCTATAGATAAAGGAAAGAAAGTACTAGGAGTTTTTTTTAGACCTTAGCCATTCTTTCGATAGTGTACTCAATGAGGAATTACTATCAAGCTTACCATTATTAGATGTAGTTAATAAAGAATTAAATTGGTTCAAATTGTATTTGAGAAATCACCTACAATATGTAAAAATTGAACATGCAAGGTCACAACCAAATGATGAATACTATTATGTGAGAAAATAAAGCTCTGAAAGGTTGTCCATCCCATATGGTGTCCCACAGGGATCTATTTTGGGTCCACTATTGTGCCTCTGCTACATTAAAGGCATTCCACGACTAATCCCAAAGGACAGTAGCATTTGTTTGTATGCAGATGATTCCAACGTATCTATTTCAGGAAAATCCAAAGAACAAATAGAGGAATCATCTTTTATTTGCCTTTCAGTAAGTAAAGAATTTTTCTATGACAAAAATCTCCACCACGATTTTTATAGTACCATATACTGTAATACATTGTGCTTGGTTATATTTTTTAATCGTTATAAAATCTAAATAATTTTACAAATAATTTAGAGGTACTGTATGTAAAATTTCTTTAATCCTTTAAGGTGATCTATACTAAACTAAAACACAAAACAAAATCAACAGCTTGTGCGGACAAGTCTAAAAAAGGACTGTTATATCAATGGTACCAAACTGAAGTCCAAAGTCCATAAATTGTCTCTGATTTATCTCAATATTTCTTATTAAATAGTGTGTAGGCTAATCAACCTGTCAAATCAGTTCAGTGACGAGTACCGGCCGGTAAACAATGTTTTCTATGTACAGTACAATCGTGTTTAAATGTTGCTAAATGTGTTTTATGTTAATATTTATCCTTTGACGACATCAATTTAGATAAAGATTTAACGTTCGTGATGTTTTGAAAATGACTACTTGATAGTTGAAACTATATTAAACTTTATTACTATACAGGAATTGAGGACAATAAGGTACGTAACCTGTTATTATTAAATAGTTTTAAGAATATAGCAGCTGAAGTTCTGCTTAATTTATACCATTTTATTTAAATATTAACATGTTGATATACTTGTAATCTTATTTTTGGGAGTATTTATGATACAATAATAAAATAGTCAAATGTACTATAATTAAGGGGACCATTTGGTTTTTAAAAAAACATGGTTTTCTATTTCAAGGATTTCGTCCGAAATAATGATTGTGTCGCAACACTTGGTGTCATTTGATAGGAGAACTATTCTAGAGGCACAAAACATACATGGGAGGCATTGGGAAAATTTTGGACACAAAATTTTATCCCGAAACAAAAATTCCCAAATAATCGTTGTTGGGTTAGATGAAATTTTGATTATTTTCACATTTAATGAAATACCTACTACAAATTACAAAACCTAATGATGGAACCATATCAACAAATTGTTTGAAATATAAGCTTGAATAACACTCCTAAAATAATGAATCAGCTATTTATATAAAGTTTTTCCAAGTACCCATTGCGCAATTTCTTAGACTTGGCTGGATTAAAGTTGAAGTGTATATGGTTAAAATATTATATTATGGTTTTATGGTGTTATGAAAAACACCCATCTGATATAAAAATATACTTACGAGGCATATCATGAATCTAATTATGATGAAATACTACTTATCTGCTCAGTAAATGTCCAAATAAAACTGTCTATTGTCAAATTGTTTAAATTAAAAGTTATTTTTACGTTACGGTACAAGTAAATTACAGATTAAACTACATCTTTCTTCTTCTTAGATTTAAAGTTTTATTTTACACAAAAATTAAGAAACAAATACAATTGTGTTTTTCTTGATCTAATTAACCTATTTTTACACAGCCATTAAACATATGTCGTTACATTTGTTCATTGATGTTTATTGCAGAAGAAAATTCATATTTAAATCTTTCTCCAGTGCAAAAATCATAACGAGTTTCTAGTTTTTGAAAAATGTGTGCCTTTACTGCTAATGATAGGCTTAATAACATCTGTTTCATCAGCTCTACATAATGATTCAATTTTCTATGCTCTTCAGGCACATGACTGTCGATTCATTGTCTGTGCAGGTTTTTTGAACGACAGCAACATACCTAAAGCCAGTCTGTTTATCTTACTCTTGTTTTAGAATCTTACAAGTATACTGTATAGCCTAATGAATTAATTTGCAGTAATGGTGATATTGTCTTTATATCTATTTTTAGAAGAGCTAGTTTTAGAAGTTAAGTGAAATACTGTCCCAGAATTCCCACATGCAAGTCTCGAAATTGCCTCAAAACTGTCCCTTATTACCCTGTAGATTTATTTGACTTTAACTTTTTTGTATCATTAATACAACTTAAATCTATACATACATTTTAAGCTCAAAGTTTTATAACTCTTTTAATATGAAATTTATTAATTAAAATATTACCTATATAATAATAAAGATATCCACGTTAAAACAAACATTTTCAGATAAAAACGCAAGGTTGGCATATTTTTCAAAATCATGTGCAATTTTATAGCCAACCATTATATTTTCTCATTAATCAGTTGTTGAGCACCATTTTAAGCCCTCGAGCTGGCAGTTAATTTTCCTATAATGGCAGGGGATTTTTTTGCTAATTTGAAAACTTGTATTGTAAAATTCATCCAAAATAATAGGCCTAACTTAGTGTAAACATACTCATATTTGGTGTTAATACGGATGTATGTGTTATTGGATAATAACACATATATAATATACTATCGCATAATATATAAAGCATAGGCCCTAACATAAAAGATTTTTTTTGAGGTTTGAATAATTTAAAAATTTACCCTAACTAATTTTTAGAAAAAATTTCGTCACTTTCACTTTCTGGCTTTATACATGGAAATGTCTCCAGACTCACTATGTCAAACGTAACAATCAATGCACTAATCAGCAACTAACAGCCTCGTGGCTGATTGATGGATATCCGCCGACTGCCACTACAGAAACACAATCTATTGACAGATAGCTGCCAACACATGAGTTAGTATGAACACCTATATATTATGGATAAATATAAGGAATTTGCATACTTTTGAACATAAATATAAGTTGTTCCTATTCTGCCCCACTTGTTTGCAGTCCCAGAATTGTTCCCAGCTCACCCAATTGATTTTGGAATAATACCTATTATTTTTTAAAACAGCAAAACAACTTTTTTTTGATTATTTTGATTTTTGTCTATTTAACCCTAGATTCGTAACCATCCAATTTTACTATGCCTATTCGTAACCATTAGTCTACGGGACTACTCCAGGAAAAAGATTATACAAAAATATATGTTAAGGTTTCTTTTATTACTAACCTATTTTAATTGTACATCAGAACCTTTGTAAACCTAACAATAATAAAATAAGTCAAAAATCATCAATTTTTCATCTTAAATAAAAAAAATTAACAAGTATATTTGATTTTTGGTAACAATTTAGATTGTATTCGTATACACAAAGTTAAAAATGGAATTCAATTGAATAACTCCTTTTTTTACTTCAAATACACAATAAGCAATGGAAAAATACTAATTTATATTACTAATGAAATGTTTTATAAACGAATAAAGGTATTTGAATATATAATATTGGAATCATAGAAATGAATCAAGAAAATGTTTGTATGGAATTGAATAACACAAATATTATAAAACTCAAATAATAAGAATTACCTTTTTAATTAAAAATGATTGAAAAACAATTAATATCTAAATAAATCAATGAAAAATAACAATTATCAGTCATTACTCATTTTTAAATCAAACTTCACTGCTTTCAATATCTTATTTGCTCACACAGTCAACACACAGTTTAGCTTGGTGTTCAAGGCACATATGGCGCTGACATTTAAAACACACATATTGTGTCATTCTTCTTTTTTTTTTGAGGGGCAAATTGAACAAATTTTCCTTTTTCTCCTATCCACTGCTGGAGCTGGAGGCGCATCACCCTGAGCCATGGCATCATTTGAAAGACCTGGAGGAGCATCACCATCGAGACGCAAAGGTGGTTCATTATCTACGGGTTCATGTCTCTGCCCCAAAAGTGGTTCATTAGCAACGGCTTCATGTCCTACGATTTCTGAAATCTTTACCTTTAAATGTCTTGGTAAAGTAACAATTTGGATTCTTTCTTGCAGACATGGTTTCATAAGTTCTTCACTTTATCTTTTTAGCAAAGTCACGTCGGTTAAGAGGCTTCTTATTTTGAGAGACCATCATTGAGACATATAATACATATCCATTAACTAAGGTAGTATTTAGCAACCCATAAAAATAGCAAAGTGGCCATCTTTGTGTTTTCCTACTGCATGACATAGTACTTGACATTTCATCAAACGTGTCCACGGCTCCTTTTGTTGAATTGTAAAATTCAATAATGTCTGGTTTCCCTGAAGCGTTAGATATAGAAGGTGATTCAAGACACGATGGTAGCAAATAGACCATCTTGTTTTCTTTTGCCTTGTAAGAAACTAAAACTAACTCGTTATCAAAACAAAACATTGAACTATTTACTTTCCTATCCTTTTTTTCGGACAATTCAGAGGGAATCTCTCTCTTGTCAGAACGCATGGTACCTACAATAGTTAATTTATGATTCTTCAGCATATCTTTGGCCAGACTTACAGAAGTAAACCAATTATCCATGGTTACATTTCTGTTACTACCATGGATACATTCTGTCAAGGCTTTGACAAAGTACGAAGCAAGTGGAAGGCCAGACGTGTTTCTGTTTTTTCCTAGATATGGCATTGCATTAATCATGTATTTAGTCTTTACATCACATAAAATAACAATTTTAATGCCATACTTATTTGGTTTTGAGGGGAGGTATATCCGAAATGGACACCGTCCCCTAAAGCCCAGCAACTGCTCGTCTATCGTAACATAGGAACCAGGAATATAGTTATCAAGGCAACATTGAACAAATTCTTCCCATACCTCTCTGATTGGTGCAAGTTTATCCACCAATTTTCGAGCAGGACGTGTCGATTTATCATCAAATCTAATACAGTTTAACAAGAAATCAAACCGATTTCTACTCATAACAGATACGTATCTTATACCACTAAATGAAGGATCGAATAGCTCTTGTGTTGATAAGTGGTTGTCTTTCATTGCCGCAGACATAACTAACAGCCCCAATAGAGCATTGATCTCTTTAGATATGGTCGGCATTACAGTAGCCTTGTTAGTTTTAGAATACTTCAATCGTCTTTGTTCAATTTCTACATTGGTATGAAGCACTATTTTATCCACAATGGAAGAAGAAATAAAAATATTAAAGGCATCTAAAGGAGTTTGGATGTCTTTAGCTTTATTAACAGGTCTTTGGCGAAAATTGACTATGTTCCTTTGGTTGGTCCTAGAAAACCGGATTTTTGGTTTTGAACTCCATATGTGCCCATTCTTACCTCTTTGGTTCCTTGTTTTAGGAATAACTAAGTTTTTATAGTGTCGGAAATTAGGTAAATTTACTTGTTCTACATCTGTATTAATTACAATTTGAGATGAAGAATCTCTAATAATTTGTGTCACTTCTTCAGGATCTACCTCAACATCGCTATTTGTATCTGAGGAACTGTATCCATCAGAAGCTTGATAATTTGGATCATTAATGTCGGAATCATCAATTTCAATCGACATTATGGTGTCAGTTTGAACATTACTAACTTCATTATGTAACAATTCGTTAGAATTAGAATCTGATTCAGCTGTTGGAAATCCTATAATAACATTCTTACTTGTATGTGGTAAATCAAAGTCATTACCTCTTCTTTCTGGAGAAACTGAGCTGCTTTGAGTTGGTTGTTCCACTCTGTTCAGACTGGAAAGATGTATATTAGAAAACAAAACTATCCTGCGTGTATCTTCTTCATCAGAAGAAGGGTAGAAATCTGGATCTGCATCCGTGGTCATCAACTGTAGTATCAGACTCAATTTCAAGATTGTCTTCTGCTTCACTTTGATCATTTTCAAATTGTGTTTGTCCGATATCTGGTTCAGAAACACCGTGTTCAAGTTCTCGCAGCACTTGGTCAATACAATCGTCTTTTAAAGATGAAGCCATTTTAACTAAGTATCTTTCAGTTCACATAACCAAAAAGTTACATATAGTGTGAAAAAACAGGCTATAGATGATCAACAACAAAAAATATTTACATAACTATTTACAACATATACTATTTACAGGTTACGCTTTCACTAACCATTAGTCTATCAGACTACAACGAAAAAATCACTAGTCTCTAGATTCGTAACCATTAGTCCATCGGACGACACTTTGAAACTTTCGGCAACACTATTCGTAACCATTAGTCTCCGGGACTACAAACGAAAATAAAAGTGACATAACCTCAAAACAATCAATACTATGAGCACGGTGACTTGAGCGGGACTATCGGTAGACTGGGCTTAAGGAATACACGTGGTAACAGACTTCCTCCACCACTGAACCATCTTGAACCACAATATCCTGGAAACTTGCGTCATCTGGCAGACGAATGGTTACGAATCTAGGGTTAAGCCAGTGGCATTTTTAACTTCGTCTACAAACGTTGTTGTGGGACACCAGTCAAAAACCCTAAGAAAACATTTTTTAGCGGACCTCTCGGGATATGAATCCATAACCCTCTGCATTAGGAGCATTAGTGCTGACCACTAGGCTACCAAGAGGCCTATGCATGATCACTATGCGATCAAGATTAAAAAAGTTCACACGATATTTATTCATCCTAAGCTACTTTAAGGTTATGTTAGAATACTTTTAAAGCTATTACCTGTACTCTCCATTAATAACTTTTTCCAAACTAAATTGATCCAAAACCCTTCTCTGCAGAGGAGTAATATGTTAACACTTTAACACAAATTACACACGATTTTTATTACAATACATAATATTAGGGTACAATATCACTATTTGTTTACAAACTTAGGCGTCGGTCAACTTGACACGTAAACACAGAACAAAACTTTGAAAAAAGTAGGATATGCCATCGAGTATGAAAAAATATGATTGAGTAATGACAAAATTATAAACTAGTAAACCAAAGACCACCAAAATAGCAGCATTTCATATCACAGATCAAATATATACTTACTTGATCTCTGTCCATAGAAAACTCAGGCCAACTGAAAAAATTGTAAAAACTGTTTAATATATTCACCTAACTCTTATGGATTTTGAGGCCCTAAAACCGAATCTGGTTTCAGTGTTATCTTATTTCCCTCAATATTTTCTCAGTATCACCTTAATAATAATTTAAAATATGGTGAATTTGATTTATAGATGAAATAAAATATTAAAAGGCAATATTTTTGAGCGTGCCGGTGGTCGAGCGGTCTAAAGCGTCAGGACTTTAAGGCTGGGTTAGAAATGAGTTAACACCGGTTTGAATCCGGCCTAGACTGGAAGGCTTGTAATATTCACCTTAAATGTGCTGATTTTCCCCCATACTCTGTCTCATTAAGTTCCTCGCACAGATTAATAGTCTATGTGGAATGTGCAACCCATTTTATTATTTTCAGGGTGTTGTAAGGTAATTCAAAAAAAAAATTAAAAAAGCTATTTTTACTTATAAGTGTGTTAAACTAAAACGAAAATGAATTTATACATGCAAGTAGTATGTCTACAAGATCCTTTACTGATTTTCTTGTTCTCTTAAATATTTAACAATAAAAACATTGTCCCACTTTCAACCCGAGTTTTGGGGTAGTTATGGGATAGGTATGGGAAAATAGCAGAACATTCATATATCTTACATATTGCAAAAGGTGGACAATCTACAGGGAAATATCAGGACAGAGCTCATACCATTTATATAGGATACATTGGGAAATTTTAGGACACAAATTTATTTTCCGAATAAAATCCGAATAACTGTCGTTGGGTTAGTTAAAATGTACAATATTTTCAAGTCTAATGAAATACTGCCAGTACAAGTAGTTTTAAATTTACTAAACCAGTACAAGGTTCTAAGATACTAAAACAGGGTAAGGTAGGCATCTCCTTTCAAAAATATTAGATTCAGTAATTACAAACGAATGTATGTTTTTCTGTCTGTCTGTCTGCATTTATTCATTACCACACCATTCACATGAATTAGTTATGGGAGGCTCACGAACGAACCAGATCATGAGATGATCTGAATAAGCCATGATCCAAAACTAAAATCAACCGGTTCTCCCAGCTCATTAAATCATTGCAACCAAGGAGGAGAGCTGAGCTATTTATTTACAGTTGAATTGAAATACTGAAACAATTAAATGTTGTGTTGTGCAGTTTTATTATACGTACAGTGGTACTGACCCTCCTCTCACTCATACATATTGAGTTGTACTGACCCACCCACTCACTCAGACACGCACAGTGGTAATGGCCCATCCACACACATATACACATATGGTGGTATTGACCTCCCCCCCCATTTTACATATTCAACGGTATTGGGTGACAAACGGTTTATTTACCTTACCAAATATTACTACGAATCATGTATTTAGGTGCATATGTCTCTCTTTTTCTGTAAAGAGAAGAACTTCCTTCTGTCTTGCTGTAGATTTTTCTTCTGTGTTATGCAATGTGCTGTTTTCGGTTAAGTGACCAGCAATAATATTATGTAATAGTTTTTATTAATGACTGGTTTATAACTGACTGTATCCTTTTGCTGTATACCTCTGACTATTGTCAATGCATTTATGTCAAGTGGCAAATAAAATTATATGATTACGATTATAATCACCCATCATGGAGACATTACACTGTCACTGGTAAACATTTTTCCATCATCTTTATGTCCTGAATAGCACCGTAACTAAACAAAAACAGTTACTTATTATTATTACATAAAAAATGTTATAATATTCTTAGGGGTTCTGTTTTAATCACTATTATGTCCTTCCTTCCCTCCTTCCTAACTAAACTAACTATTTCACGTGAAGCTGAAAAATATTTTTTTAAGTGAAACCTAATATTATTTTTTAAATTACATCTGTATCATCTTCGGTTAACTCTAAAATAAAGAGTAAATTTACAATATAGGCCGATTAAATATTATTGCTAGATATTCCTATGTATGAGGGAGTTTAAATACTTTTGTGTTCGCGAAATGCAGCAAGACGGGGGGGGGGGCACGTTTTTTGTGTGTTAGTAAAATTACATACTTTTAAATGTCATGCCATTACAGTGTAAAGTTTAGTTGTACATTTTTGTTATTTTGTTACATTTTTATTAATTTTGATGTGAACTATACAGTGTGACATGGTTAATGCAACGTGTATTGTTGATTTTGGCCCAATAAAGAGTTTGAGATCAATATTTAAACACTAAGACACGAATACAAGGTATTTTAGATTTTATTTATCAGTCTGATTTAAAATGTTGTCTTCTTCCTCTTTTGAAATTGGTAGCTGGCTTTAAAAGCCATACGATATTTATATGGCACACCACACCAGCAAAAACTTTGTATACTGATGTTTTTGCTGTTGTGACTGTAAATACTGTATTGTAAATAAATAATTTTGGGAAATGTCTTATGCTTACTTGAACATTCCTTACTAAATTATAACCACATCTGTAAACTACTCCTGCATATAAAGCCGAGTTATTCTCTTTGTTTCTTTAGGGAAGAGATTATTCAATTATTTTCACTGAATTAACATAACAGTTGTAGCAGCATCTTAAATGAAAAATTATTAATTTTTCAAATATTACTTTTATTTAAGTAAGGGTCATTTTAAAAGAACATAATCCTAGTCCATTTATATTCGGCTCGTCGAAGAAAGGGGAATACACGTGCACATATTAAGTATTTTATTCTATCTACAAACTTATCCTACGTAGGCATAGTTGTGATTTTACTCTGTGATTTGATCTTTATCCATATTACTAACACTGTGATTTAATTATTACACCAAATAAACAACATGTGAGGAGAAGAAGAACAAGCCGTTGGTTTGGTACCAGGATTCGACTCGTAACTCATGTAGCTAGCTGTAGTTGTCTGTGGGATTGGTGGGGGTGGAAGTGTACTGCGTTGCTGTGTATAATATTCTGGGTCGGATTATCTGCTTTGTTTTCTCTATGAGTGAATAACACATCATTTAAATATAATTTTTAATTATTTTGAAGGGTCATTAGACCCCCTTTGTGATAATGTCTTCTCCAAGTGCTGGTAAAAGGCGAATGGACACAGATGTTATCAAACTGTATCCTTTGTTGCTTCCATTGAACACAGCTGAATAAGTCAAAATGGAGGACAGATCAGCTGTTCTTTGTTTTGACTTGTCAAACTTTACCTAATGATGTATTTTAATTTATTTAATTAATGGCTGTAATTAATGCATTGAATGCCAATATGTAATTTTAAGATTACGTAACGTTAAATGACCTTAAAATTATCACATAACTCCTTAAATACCAAACATTTGGTTGATCCTATTACATTTGCTAGTGGGTGCCAGAAATTCATTGTACAACTTTCTATACAGATTTTACAGAATAAAATAATCTCCAAATTATCCAGCCATAGTCAATATTACATTAAATCCACTGACCAGGTAGCCTTACTGCTTGATTGAATAGAAGACTATATTTAACTTGGCCCCCTCCATTCTATTTATTGCATAGAAGACTCTTGCATTCAATAACTTTTGGATTGATTGATTATATTTGGGTTTTAAAACTGATCTGTAATGCTGGTTGCTGCTGTCAAAACTAATCCCAATAAAAATGCATGTAGGGTAATTTTCAAATATTTAATGGCCCTGACTCCTATACTTTCTTTGGTATTCATGTGTTTTAAATTTTAAGATATATTCCAGTACCATAGGCACTTTATTGCCACTTTAACCCTTAACATACCAGGTCAGGTTTTTGTCCCAGGTCCGGTCTCCCAGACCTCTTAATAAAAATACACTTTAAAATTACTTTAAAAGTAGTACATTCTTATAACTTGAAATTAATGTGTTTGTTGTGTCAAAAACTGCACCAATAAATCAAAACCAAATTTATTTTACATTTTTTAGTGTAATACAATTGCATATTATAGCAAGATTGCAAAATAATTACATAATCTTAAGTCATATAAAATATTGTATAAAAATTCCAATGCCCTTCACCAAAAAAATTCCTCATATTTAAATTTGTATTCTTTAAAACATACATATTGTTGGAAAATAATAAAAAACTAGACTTAAAAACAAAATTAAATCAAAATTGCAACAGTACTTTTATTTTATTTTTTTCATCCTTACAATTGCTCTCTGCAATTGTTGCAAATTTTGGTGCAGCATTCAAGGCAGATGGGCTTCTTACAGCAATGACATAAATAAGCCGTCTTCATTTTCTATATTTTATTTTATTTTACTGTCTCAACGGCAATGCCATTTACATGCAGACTATAAGAGTATAGAACAATTTTAACAATACAAAACGACTAGTACTAACATCACTAACCCAAGAACAAATTGGTGGAATGCTATAAATAGTTTAACAAATTAGACTTAAATCTAAAAACTTGAACATAATAATGGAGCATATAACATAAATAGTGCTTGATAATATAATAATAAGAATACAACAAGAATAAAACAAGAGTAATTAACAGTAATATACCTATAAACAAATTTCAACACAACTAAACATGGCAGCATATAACAAATATAACAAATAAATAAATAAATATATATATGTATGACTGACAACAAGTATGACTGACAACAAGTATGACTGACAACAAGTATGACTGACAACAAACCAATATCTATGAATTCTTCAATTTTTGTTTGAATGATTTGAGGCTGTCGAAGAAGAAGTCAACCACTTCCGGCACTGAATTACCAAGTTGATGCAGTCTAGCTACTGGTCCGAGTTTCAGAGAGTTGGTTCTATATTGCATGTGGACAAACAAATCTGTTGATCTGGTAGTTCCAGGGACCCTAAAGTTAATCCTGGCCAGAAGATCCAAGCAGTCGATGTCACCTCTAATCAGATTGAAAAGAAAAGTCAGGTCCGATTGGTCCCGACGTGCTTCCAGAGTGTCCAAATGAAAATGGTCCATCAAAAGGTCCACGGGAACGTCGGCAAAGGCAAAACCCAGTCTTGTTCCTACAAGTCTAAGGAATCTTCCTTGGATTCTTTCCAAACGAATGATATGGTGGAGGTAGTATGGTTTCCATACTATTGAAGCGTATTCAAGGATGGGACGTAGTAGTGATTTGTAAAGTATGGTAATGGAATACACAGACAGTGTATTTCTTTCTTGGGTCACAGGTGTAGCATGTTTTTCGCTTTTCCAAACGGTCTCCCAGCACTTCCGGTATTGGTTCTGCCACACCTAACACACGCCTAATGGCTGCGCGAAGCTCGAAGGTCAAGTGGGCGTTGTTGACCCGCCTTTCCATCTGTGATGTCACTAATGACTTAGCAAGCTTCTTCAAGAAATTAAAGCGGCTCAGTTGAGAACTGTCTCTGTAGGAGTTGTAGAGTACAAAGGCATTCACCCCACTTATGTCCAAAATCCGGAACAATAATGCCATTGGCCAACATTGGGTACGTCGAGCAGTGGAATACTTGGCGCACTTCTCATCTAGGGCGTCTACACCACCTTTGGTTTGGTTATAATAAGTTATTATCTCTGGTTTACCTGTATCACCATCTCAGGATTCGTCGTGATGCATTGACGAGATTAGAATTACAGCCTTAGCCTTTTTAGGTACAAATGAAACTAGAGTTAGATCACTAGTAAATGCATACACCGAGGAACCAACATCCTTGCTTCTAACTGGTAATAGTTCTTTTGGAATTCCCTTTTTATTTTTTTTCAATGTGCCAACATAAGTTAGACCTCTTGATTTCAAACATGTTGCTAACTCTATCAAGCTGAACCAGTTGTCCGCGGTGACGTTGCGGTTAGTATTTTCAATTGGTTTGGTTAGCCTTATCACAGCCTGAGTTGGCTTTTACAACTTTTTTTCAGCTTGATCTAGATTTTGGCCATCGGAATCCTTCCCCGTATATACATATGCATTCAACAGGTAACCAGTGCGAGCATCAGTTAGGCACACTACTTTGATTCCATATTTACACGGTTTATTTGGTATATACATTTTAAATTTACATTTTCCACAAAAAGCTACGAGCATTTCATCAATACATGCACATTCTCCAATCTTGTACAGCGATTGGCAGTTATGAATAAATTTTGTAAACATTTCTGACAATGGAGCTAATTGATCATTTTGCCTGCGTTCTACCCGGGTTGCGGGGTCATCAAATTGCAAGCATGTTAACAGCACGCCAAACCTGTTTCTGGATATGACACACCTAAATATGTCTTGTCCCATACCATCCATAGCATAAAATGATCTGTAATCTTCCCTGTTGGATTTGGAAATAGCTGAGTAAAATAGTAAACCAATAAAAGCTTTTAGTTCACACATATCAGCTTGATGCCAATTGTGTTGATCATATTCAGGCTTTTCTCTGCTTATTTTGTCATTGGTCCACTTCAATATGATATTCAAAATATCGTCACTCATAAGTAAATTCCAAATAATAATAGGTTCTGGATGGTTACCTACTTGAGCAGGTGGTCGTATTGCTGGCAAACGGATGATGATTAGCTGACACACGCGGGACCGCCTCAAAATTGGTTTTGACGACCAACGATATCTATTGCGTCCAAAAAGGTTTCCAGCGTTTGTTGACGATGCATCATCTTCACTTGTTTCTTCGTCACTTCCATCACTTCTTGAATCCGCAGCTGGCAAAACGAATTCGTCATCACTTTCACTTTGTTCAGATACTGAATCATGATCACTTTCAATTACATTATCACCACTGTCTGATTCTTCATCACTCCCTAAAGTGTCCTCATACCAGTTCTCAATTATTGTTTCCTGAAAATCAGAGTCCGTAGTTCGCACAGCAGACGAAGGGCCCGGAAGCGGATCCATTACGTATAGGCCCAGGTCCGGTCTCTGAGACCGCTCCACACAAACAAAGCTATAAATACCACTCAAGGTCACGTCACAATGGCTACTGACAACGTCAACTGTGTGTGGTAGTGGGGAAGGACAACTAGACAGCATGGCAATATTCTACCCCACCCCTAAGCATTGCCAACAGAAAAAAATATCCATACAGTCTGTGAGACCGGACCTGGGATGTTAAGGGTTAAAAGTTTAATTTTTTCTAAGAAATCTAGTAGTGAGCCATGTGTTACATAAGTGTGGGTTTAGTGCATAAAAAGTAATTTTACATATGCAAAATCAGAACATGTAATAAATTTAATGTTGATGGAAAAAGTTAAAGTTTAGCATATTTTTCCGTGTAAATAATTAAATATAATACTATATATTATCGGGACATATCTTTAATTGTTTTTATTTAAAAAATATGTATAGTACTACTTGGTGTCATCCGCTCAAACCTATTTTGATTTCTCATGCTGATGATGCTACATGGGGTTAATGAGTACTATTATCAATCATCAATAAAACAATCACATCTAGTCCTGAAGTTAGTAAAAATGTAATTAATAGGCCTAATAAGCAGTTCCAAATTCCAGGAACTTGTTTAACTGTAAGTGCCATTTTATACAGGCACTCGAACTGCCTCAATTAAAACGCTGGTTTTGAGTGTTTTAGTTACTATTTTGTACAAGCAGTTTTCTAGCTATTAAAATGCCAGCAGTATCTGTACAGGCAGTTTTAAGGCTGCTAGACGGACGCTTTCAGTATTGATAGAGAAGTTTACTGTTCAGCATGGATCCCGTAAAAGCTGGATGCACAATTCATTTACTCTATAGAAGTGTTTTGAACAAGAAAACAGCAGCAGAAAAAATAGAAGGTGGGGAGTTCATTCTGTATTATCAAATACACAATAATCAGATACACTATCTATTAATCTCAAATCTCTCGCATCACTTCAAAAATCTTAAAACAACAATACGCTTTTCCAACCTCATAACTTGATTTGCTTTTATAACCTTAGCCTTCGGCCTTGGTAATGCCAGTTTGTAGGAAGTTTAACTTGCTTCGCTCATGACACCTTGGCCTCAGAGTATAACTTTTGACTGCAAATGGTAGTATGTAAATTGTATGAAATTAGATCATAATATGAAAATTAATTACAGAAGTCCGCTCACTTAGTTTTTTAATTAACATAATACGTGTTGGTACATATACAGTACTTCTTTTGTGAATCTCTCTGGTCTGATGTTTTTATTTAGTCTATTTGAAAAGTTTTAATTTCATTTATGTCTATTTAATAGCCTTAGTGTTTAATTGAATGAATAAAATAACTCCATAAGGTTGCCAGTACCCTACACTTTCTAACATCAAGAGATATCTATAATATCCTGAACTTTAAAAACATCATTAATTACATTTGAACAGATGTTACTTTTCAATTAATTTAAAACTTGTGGCCGTATAGTATCGTTCATTTGATCACATGCAACCTAATGGCATGGCTTTTTCAAAGTAGTTAAATAGCTGCAATAGAATGGCCCTAATGGTGGCACTCTGTGATTTTTTACTGCAAACTAGGTGATCTAGGTTGGCATGCACCAACACTTTTCATAATAATGCCGCTATGGTATAACATACAACCAAATGTAAGTTACTATCGCAAAGATGAGATCTTGCCAAATCTTTACGTACCAAATAATCATATGTTTGGCCCATTTCTAATTATTTATTTAAAAGTGTCCTGTTCTGCTACTCATGCTAATGCCTGTGGGATCATCAGCTGCGATTATTTATTCACATCACTTAGTAGTTATTTATTCAGTCTTATAATATAGTTTGTGTTGTAAGATAAACACAATGGCGATAAGTGCACTTTTTCTTATTTATTTAGTTTCACTGTCATAATATAGTATTTATTGTGAAATATGTGTTTATAAAGTAGAAAGAAATTTTTTTTAATTTATTGCATTAGCAAATGATTTTATATATATCTTTGAAATTGTTGACGTCATAACCAAACTTGGTTTATCACTCAATTAATTAATTTTTATACATACGTTATTATTCTATTTATTTGGTAACTATTTTACTGTTGACATATTACAAAGAAAAAAATATACAACACTTCATATTACATTTTTATGATTTTTGTAGCAAACATTTGCAGTCACTTGGTTATGGTCATTTATAATATACGTTTGAACATATGCTTCATAAAATGAGTAGAATGCTTCATGATAAAGTTTTATTAATGTATTTATTATGATAAAAAAAAAAAAAACACATGCCACGTAATTTTACCACTGTTAGTTTAAAAAATGTGATAAATTTCTCAAGTTGTAAACAATATATCACTGACTATTGACATAACAATTTACAAAAAATAAAAACATATGAAATTTTGAACCATAATAATGGAGGAAGAAACTACGTAGGCCTATTATACACAGATAATTATTAACCTGAATTCGTCAAATATATGCTATGACTCCAATCGGCATAGATAATCCGCAGTAATTTATTTCTTATAAAAACTGCAAGGACTATTAGTATGGCTTGCTGCATGTGAAAGCAGGTGGATAGACCAGAAACGATTTAACATCTGAAATTTCTAATTACCAAATACACATTTTGCATGTTAATTGTTTGTTACCTTGACAGCTTAACAAGATAAGTGAAAGAGTGTCTCGGAGGATATTGATTTTAATAATTGAGATTTCGTTAAAGATAGATTGGGCTTGGCAAATAGAAATAGTGTTTTATGGGTTAAAAATTAGATTTGTGTGTAACACGAAGGTCAAATTGAATGATAAAAATAGTCCAAATATAACACATTAAAAGCATGTTTCTTAAATTTTGGCAAAATACTTGCGAGTATGTTTGATTTGACTTATCAAATTGAACTAGTGGTTCCTAAACCATTTGATAATATTGATGTAATATTTCAGATAGAACCAGACCATACACATTTTATTTTTCATTGAAAAACTATCTTTGCTGAAATATTGCCCATTTTCACACACAACATATAAAGTGAAGAATATCTTCTGATTTTTATCCATTGTTGGTAAATATAAGCTGTAATAACAAAAAGAGCACTTTTACAGTAAATATATGCTAAGATTTACACTCTTTAGTCAAGAGAGAATGTTTTAAATGTGTTGTAGACTTACGTATAGTGGTATTGACCTACCTGCCCACCCATACACGTACAGTGGCACTGTGAAAAAGTTCATTTTTTTGAACTGGCAAGAAAGTGCAAAACCACAACCACACCTTATGAATTATTATCTCTAGCTGAATTGACATGTTGAAAAATGGCCCCTACCGATTTTTTTTGTTGGAACCCTTTTCTAGACTATACTAAATAGCAGGCTATGCGTGAACTGCATACCATTGCAAATGGGGTTTCTTCGCAAAAATGTAGATTTAGAAACAATAGCTAACATTTAATATTTTATTCATAACATTTATTATTTTGAGAAGAATTCAAAAAAATTACAAAATTCTTTATGAAAATTTCAAATTTTAATAACCTTAACCCTCTAAGCGGCAGTTAAATTTTTATTTTATTTATTTTTATTTTTTCAAGTATTTTACTTGATAGCTACAGAATAACATTTCCAATGCAGTTATCTTAACAAAATCACTTTAAGAAACTAAGTTAATGACAATGAACAACGAAAATGAAAATAAACAAGCTGGCAGATTCAATAATAAATCATATAAACAAATAAAACACATTTTTGCTCAACCAATACAAATTAAACTAATATTGTTATAAAATTACACAAAATAACTTATATTAAACCATATGGTTGACACATTTATTTAGGTAAACTGTAATACTATCATTTAAAAAATCAGCTACGAATTGATAAAAATTAATTAGTCTCAAAGCTTTAAAAAATGGAAAATTGTAATGAGATACAGTTTTACACCTCGGCAATAAGAATGTACTGGATGATATAACGTTACGATAAGGTACATACGAATAAATATTACTAAGCAAAAAAGGACTATCACTGTCGTTATTTAAAACTTTATAAATAAATGATATCATTAATAACTCTACGCACTGCTAATTTAGCTACGGAAAAATACTTTGTAATATTGTTGTTGAGTAATCTAGCGGACAAGTATGATTAAACTTATTAAAATATAGATGTCGTAATTATTTATTTTGCACTATTTCCAACTTGTCACTCTCGTAATTGGGTACAGAATTCTAAACTACCAAGCAGTATTCTAATTGACTTCAAACTATCGAGAAATATACTTTTAAAATTAAATCAAAATTTCAAAATGGACTCATAATTCTTTTCATGAACCCCAAAAGCCTATAAGAATCAGTCAGTACATAATTTACATGATCGCAAAAGCTAAAACTTGAATCGAAAATATGCCCAAATCTTTAATTCTACCAACCAACATCAATTGAGTGTTACTAATGTTGTAAATGGTTGGGTTCAATCTCTTCTTCCGGGAATAAGCCATAGAAAACATTTATTAACATTTAGATATAGTTTATTAGAAAAACACCATGAGTAGAAACAATTGTGTAAGCTGATCTCTGCAGAAGATGAGTGTCATTGGTCTGTATATCTTCACATCATCGGCAAACAACAAACATTTAGTCAGTTATGTAATTCAAAAAGTCATTAATAAAAATCAGGAAGAGAAGAGGGCCTAAATTAGATCCTTGTGGTATACTAGAGCGGCTTAAATAATTGTACGAATTATAATGACAAACTGAGAACGATTTTTCAGATACGATATTAACAAACCACAAGATTTAACAGAAATACCTAAACCAAATAATTGTTGGTAAAATAAACATTCATAAGAAATGTTATTTAAAGCAAACCTACTTATATTTGGTATCAATATGTTCATAAATATGTAGGCTATCAAATAACATACAAAACAAAACTCAAATACAATTTTTTTAATTTTTTGGAGTGTGAAATATTTTAAACATTTGTTTCAAAAATTGCAAAAGGGGTGACTATCCCTAGGAAACAATGTTGGAATAATAAAATAAAAAATGCGAGATAGCCAACATATTTTAATTAAAATTAATCAACAGCTTAATTAAGCTGTTCAACACTACAGGAGCACATTTCAAAAGCTTAATTAAGCAATGCACCATTTTGAGAGTTAAACCTGTCAGGGGTCGCATGGATAAAGTTGCAGGAGATGTTGCGCTGGGTGGATTAGACCAGGTGTATTAAAAGACCTATACAATTTTACTATCTATTCTTTTATTTTGCGATATAACTCTGAATCGTTAACTCACTACGCAAAAAATTTCTGTTTAATTAAATTTACAAAAACGTGCAGGCTGTAGTAACTATTGTAAAACATTTTAGTTTTAGAGATTGAAACACTTGGCAGTTATTTGTACTGTATAAACAGTAATATTATTTATATAGAATGTGTGAAATAAGTGTTGTTATATAACACAAAAGCTTGCAATCCGCAAGTTTGTTTAGACGTAATGCATTTATAATCATATAACAATGATTATAAATATGTAATTACCTTATTTATGTAATTTTAGTAACTTTTAAATGTCGAACAATTTACTAAATATGTCTTCAGACATTTGTGACGTCAAAAGAATTGGATTAGCTAAAAACTACTTTTGCTGATTTTTCACCATCCTCAATTTTTTTTCACTTTATTTTGTCTCAAAATGAAATAGGAATCACTGTGCAACCCCCTAATAAGAACTATAACATAAATTATTGTATAATAATAAAACACTATGTCATTAGTTACACTGAAAGGTGCTAAGGTATAATTACCTTATTTAATCGTGGCGAACGTTTTCGGACACTAGCTGTTTTTCCATCATCTGGCTGGATCTAAGTTGCAGTGTGAACTGCCTTTGTTTTCTTGGCCTGATACGGCCGGAACGTCTTGTCTTGACACTTGGGAAGGTGGTGCCGGGTCTATTGTTCGGGGTTTCTGGCATTCTTTTCCGGGTTCGTCTTTACTGTTTGTGTCTTTTTTAAGATGTTGAATTTTGACTATATTAAATGTTTGGTCCTGTTTTGTATTTATTTTCGTTCCAGTATTAATAAATTGTTGGCTTTATATTTATAAATACTCATATTTTCCCAAATAATTATACAGAGGCCTTTGTTTATTTTCTTTAACAGTTTTATGTTGTTTACTTTAGGAAATTTGTGATTATTTACTTTTGCATGTGTTGCTAAATTAGATTTATGTATGTGTGGGGTTTTTTTATGTTTTTCATAGCGTTTTACTAACTGTTTTTTGTTTTGGCTTATGTAGTATTTACTGGCTTTGCAATCATTACATTTGATGCTATAGGTTAGATTTTGTGTTTTATATTCTTATGCTGTCTGTGTATTAATTTGTTGTAGTATTTTGGAATTGGATTTGAAAGCTATTTTTATATTTACTATTGCTCCCATGGCCATGGATACCCAAAGTGGTATTTGGCCTCATCAACAAGTTGCCTCCATTTTTCCCTGTCTTCTGTTCCTCCAAGCTTCCACAGATCTATATTTACTTGGTCTTTCCAACGCTTCTTTGGACGAGGGGTCTCCTCCTCCTGGATTGCTTCTCCATATTTCTTTTATCAAAGTTTGGGCTTCTCTTCTTAATAATGCCTGGTCCATCTCATTCTTCTGCTTTTGGTTTCAACTACAATGTCAGAGGATTTTTAAATGTTCCTAATTTCTTGGTTGGATTTAATTCTCCACGTGTCTCCTTCTTTGTTTACATCTAAATGTGTTTACTCTAAATGTTTACATTTAGAGGTTTAAAATTTCTTGTGAGTTTATGAATTTTATTTCCAGTGTATGTAAAAGCTGACCAACGGTTTTCCTGTGTTACTGATTCTTTTTGAGTGTTGTTTGATTTCTTAATTTTTGAATTAATGTGTTTTTCGAGTTTGTTTATTGTACTTGGTTTGAACTGTTTTCTGCTGCTATTTGTAGAATTATATTTTTCTTTTACTTTTTCAGAATTTGTTAATGGTAGTGTAAGCATTCTATATAATAAAGAGTTGTAGGCAGCCATATTGTGTTGTTGTGGGTGGTTTGAAATGGTAGGTATTGTAGTACTGGTTTGAGTTGGTTTTCTGTAGATTTTATATGAGAATTTGGTTTTGTTTTGGTCATATCTTATGGTTAGGTCTAGAAAGTTAAGTGTTGCATTTTGTTCTGTTTCAATACTGAGTTGTAATTTACTATTGATTTGGTTCCTTTCTTTTACTATTCCTGATACATGAATTATTTTGTGATATGTAGAGTCTATCGTCTATATATAGAAACCATTCCCATTTTTGTCATGCTAATAATTTTTGCTATTTTATTGTCTATTGTTTCAAGATGAATTTCTGAAATACTGCTTGATAGAGGGGATCCCATGGCTAGACCATCTGTTTGTTTGAAAAACCGTTCAAACTGAAAATGGTTTTAGTTTATTTTAATTTCTAATACATTATTTAATTGCTCTAGGTACTCTTTGTTTTGTATTGAGTTAGATAGATTCTTTTTGATGACTTCTTTGATTTCTTCTAATGTTATGTTAGAGTACATATTCTTCATGTCAATGGAGATATGGCTACCTAAAGAGGCTAATTTGGCCGTTCTAGGTATGCCTACATACTCATTAAGAAATTGAGTTATATATTTTATTAAAATTTTGAAAATAAAGTGGAAAAAAGGCAGTGATCAACTTAGTGTAAAATAAAACTTTAAAAAATATTTGTAGAGTGTAACATAATTATATTTCTGTAAATGTCATGTATACAAATTTTGAGTTTAAATTTGAACAATAATCTTTGGCTGTAAGAGAAGATTAATAATTTATAAAAACTTAACTTGCTAGAGTTTACTATAAATGAGGAAGTTGTACTTTTCCACAATTTGTGGGACATGGCAGGTGGGAACAGTTGGGGTTAGAGAGGGGAGGGAAACATGTTTTTGAGTTAGTGAGGCAGGCTCTGCTACTTGTAGAAACAGTTGCGTGAAATCTAGAACCAAGTTCCTTGGAGCTAACTGGGTGCCTGGATGAACAACCTTAACAATCAATTCTAAGGATTCAACATCATTATAAGATAAAACATCAAAACAACAGCAAGAATTAACATATCTGATTGTAAACTTTTCATTACTGATGGTTGTTTAATTCTTGTTTGTAATTCTTGATTAATAATTACTTTGACTATCTCCTAAAATTGTACTCATAAATAAGTGAAATAGGTGTAGAATGGCCTTAAAACTACTACTGTGCAGTAGGCCTAGCAGTATATTATTTAGTTGTATGCTCCTCGGCCTGTTTGACTCTTTCACTACAGTGGTGAGAGGGAGATTTTTCTTGAATTATGTAACAATATTTATCATCTGATGTGTTTTTGTGCCATTAAAAATGTATTGGTAAGCAGTAAAAAGACTATTGATAATATTTCTGTTTCCCTTAGGCATGTAGTGTCAATATATCATTTAAATGAGTTTATTGATTTATATTTTTCTTAAATACTATTCCAGCATAGAAAGTAAACATGAAGTCACAATATTGGGAGGTCTCAATGAATTTTGTGTCAAATTTTATGGACCAAGTGGAAGTAAGTAAAATTCGAGTTTTGTTTATTGCTCTTCTTGCCTACTCAGCTATGATTTTACTGTTAATAAACACTCTTTTCATATTTCCTATTTAATAATTTAATGTTATATGTCATGAGATAAGTTTAATGCAAACTCAGATGGTTTTACATAATCTTTTCTGTAACGCTCAAAAGTAGAAATAAGAAATAAAAGTTAGAAAAAATAAAACCATTTGAAATGTAACTTACTAACAATCTTGACAAATCAGATCTGCACAACAATGATAATTACAATATTATTAATGTATTAATAGCTTGAAAATTAACATTATATTTTCTGGATTCCTATGGCTAAAATATAATTGTATAAGAAAGTGTATAGTGGGTACCTATAATATTGAAGCTGTTACTTGAATTTTCTGTTGTTGTTACTAACTGAATTTAGAACCTGATATAGTTAATCTTTGTACTCAATTCACTCAAGAATTCTATATGTTTTAAGCATTGTTATAACTGAATCTATAATTATTTTGTATAGTTATATTTTACTTTAGAACAAAATTATTAAAATAACAGTAATTCCTAATTGCCATGAGGATTAGGGAAGTAGAGGCAATAGGGTGGTGCGAAAAAAGTCAAATTGATAATTTGATGTTGCTAAAGTGCGGAAAAGTTGTGATTGGTAAATAGAAGGAAAATATTTTTAAAATTATTCAAATCGTTTATCTTCCGATCATGCAATGTACTTGAAAATTGAAAAATATTGTAACATATTCATCTTTCACAATTTCATCTTAATTTTTTTATCTTTTGGATATTGCTATAATGAAAATTATCCACACTTGTTACTGTTAAATGACAATAATTTAAAAATTATACATTTTAACAAGTTTTTCTGAACGCACAAGCTCCGTTAAAATCGGTAAAAATCAGTTTTTACCGATTTTTAAGAATTAAAAAAATAATATTTTTTCAGTCAGATATTAACATTTTTACTTCCTCGCTTCGTTAAATATTACTTGATAATATTTAAATAACCCAGAACTGACCACGAAGAAAGTGCTACACTTTGACTTCCACCCACACCCTATCCAACCAACTATCCAATATAATTTGTGCTATTTACATATCTAGATATCTTGGTCAATCATTGTACATCTGACTTTTGGATGCTACTTTGTACTGTGATTTGGTGGTAAAATCCGGCATTATGAACCTTGATTTAAATGTGGCTCTGACAAAACCATCTCTTGTGGCCCATATACATACCTTGGCCGATGCTTCCGTTACCAATTTTACCCATCGTTCTACAGCTTGCGTATGACAGGGGAAGTTTTTAACAGTCCAGTCTGGGATATCACCTGATTTAATGAAGGATTGTATTTCTTTATTATTTATTCTTCGAAGAAGGGGTAGAGAAGTTAGTTTTGCCATGTTCCAGTCAATTAGTTCTGTACAGTCTCTCGCTTCAGAGTTCAAGGAAGGAGTAATAACATTTCTGATGGTTTTACCTTTTGGTACAGTCTGTCTGGCTTTCAACTGTTGGGCTTAGTCCGAGTTCTCTAATGTGCCTTCTATCATCAAAGATCATTGCTAATAATGTGTTCTCTGGGTGAGCAAAGAATAACAGAAAATATCACTTTCTTCAGGTCTTCAGTCAAGTATCAAGATGTTTCTATTGCTCTTCACACATGAACTGGCCCCCTTGTAATGTACTTATGTGATGTCGGGCCGTATTTTTATATACGTTAGTCGAGTTCGGTATTCACTACTGAACGTCACTATTTAGTAGGCTTTTGGATTACATACATCCCCAGTTGGTCTGGGGCTAGGCAATGGTCAGTTCAACCTGAAAGGTCAGCTCCATCTCTTATAGAATTCGGTCCATAACTTCTAAATTCAGTTTCATCAAAAAGCTGGCTCGACCAGGTTAGTGGGATACGTGGTGCTGGCATTTTAGTTTATATTTTTTAATAGACTCTAAATTATTAACATTTTGAAAATTTACCATAGTTAATTAAATTCAGTGTGGAAGCTATTTAATTTGTCCCATTTTTAAGCACACTATCACACTCTGCACGTAAGATTTTAAAATAAAAGAAACAATGTGTTTTAAAGCATCAGACGGGTTTCCGTGCACACGTATAGACGAAGAATTTTACTTGCAAAGGTGCATCTAACTGTCTAATAGTACCACCTTTTCCATCCAGTATTGGTATTTGTACCATCACAGCCAACCAAATCTATGATATTCAGTGAAACACCTTGTGGAGTAAAAATAAAATGAAAAATAACTTTATTCACACTTTGCAACAAATACAATTGAATGGCGTCAAAATTAAGTTTACTAGGTCCTGCATACAATATTATAAACAATGTAATTTACAATAACAAAAGCTAATAGGACATTCAGCAGTTTAAGGATTAAGAATATTTCAGTTTAATTTCAACATCGAATTTGTTTCGTAGAGTTAGTAAGTTTTCATTACTAATTTACTAGTTATTTCAAAATTTATTTATTAAGAAAATAAAAGAATAAGAGAATAGTAAAAAGATAATAAAGAGAAGAGTAAGGCATGATATTATAGATGCTATAATGTCTGGGTTGTTTGAATATTATCAAGTAATATCTTATGAAGCAAGGAGCTACACAGATGAAGTAAAAATGTTAATATTTGTCCAAAAAAATATTAATTTTTAAATTCTTAAAAATCGGCATAAACTGATTTTTTACCGATTTTAACTGAGCTTGCGCAGTCAGAATACTTGTTAAAATGCATAATTTTTGTATTATTGTCATTTAACAGTAGCAGGTGCAGATAATGTTTACTCAGCAAAAATTAAAAAAAAAAAAAATTAAAATTAAATTGTGAAAAAATGATAATGTAATATTTTTCAATTTTCAAGTACATTGTGCTATCAGAAGATAAGTCCAATTTGAATAATTTTTTTATATTTTGCTTCTGTTTACCAATTGCAACTTTTCCACACGATAGCAATATCAAATTTTTAATTTACTTTTTTCACACTACCTTAAGAGGCAGTGGAGGAAGTGCTGAACTCGTAATTGCCTTAAGGATTAGGACGTACAGGCAATGGAGGAGTGCTGAACTTGTAATTTCCAAGGTCATAATCTGCCTCTCCAACAGTGCAGCAGACCACTGCTGCTAAATACAACAACTATTCGTATGATTTTTTTCATCCAGAAAATATATGTTTGGTCATGGTTATGTCAAATATTGTATTGTTTTGAATTTTCTATATTATTTCCCTTTTTGCCAAACCCCAAAGAATTGAAGTCCTATTAATTGGTCCAATTTGCCTGGTGGGCCTGCCGCCCTGGGTTATTTTGAGTAAATGTATTTTGGAAAACACAATATGAGAAACACCCATTGCAAAGTTCTTTGTATTCTCCTGAGAAAAATATAACATTTTAATAATATTTTCCTCCTAACGGATTAACTGCATATGTCTGTAAACTGAAATCAATGACTGACAATAGTGGGAATTATGCTATTTTTTAACATGTAATCACATAAATAAAACTACATTTTTTTTTATTTTTAGAAGAATAGGCCAACCTCTTTAGATAAGAATAAGTTTTCATCATTTTTATGATATTTTAACATTTGATTCACCGCTACCTCACTATAATTTCACCATAATTCCACCATACATTTCACAAAGTTGGGAATGCATTTAGAATTCTCTTGTATTTTTCCCAATAAATTATAATTTATTGAATGTATCTCAAAAGTTGCGGAGCATATTTTTAACAACTCATAGTGAGCCAAATGGAAGTTACAGAACTCATGCTACCGTAGCTTTGATACCTACTGACATAGAGAAGTTGTAACATGAAGATAGCAGGTCTAGTCCTGTGCATCACAATGCTAGTCCAAAATACCTGTAACTTTCTAGAAACCCCTCATATTTTCTAAACAATTTTTTTTAACTAAACGTGTGGGGAGGAAGAGGAAACTAAACCTAACAAAGTAAATTTTGATGATAGAAAGAAAAAATCTAAGATAGCTAAAATTTTCTAAAAGTAAATATCATTTCTATATTAGGAGAGATAGGACATCAGCAAACTTACCTTAGAAGACAAGACCACTAACACCAAAGTAGTAGTATAACATTTGTTGTCACTAATTCCTGGCGTAGTGCCCTTTAACCTAACCTAAATATCATTTCTAAAATTATATTGTGTTGTGCATGCTACAGTCATATTATGAAAATACCAAAGAACGGAAAAATAAATGGATAATGTTTTTATAAACAAAAAGTTGTTGCACTCATGAAATTATTTATGCTATCATTATAAAAGCTTGTGATTAGTTACCATTAATGCTAATTTTCAAATGGTTTCATAATTGCTGTAAAATTATTTTAAAGTCACAAACAAGAAATATTATCTAATTTTGACAAGCCATTATTATACAGTAAGACCTTGATAATCCGGTATGCTCGGGGATTTGTCTGTTCCGGATTATGAAGGTTTATTGAAAAACAGTGGTAAAACGGGAAAAATAAGTAACATTTGGAATATATTTTGTAAATATTGTTATAGGTACATTTTATTAACAATTCAGAACAGAAAGCATACATGAATTGCTTTTTAACATTATAAAAATGAAAAATTGTGTACTGTACTAATGTACTTAACAATTTTAATAATTAATTTGCTATACAAATTTTAGTCATAGTCTTCCTCGTCCCCTAAATTGTGGCCTAACATACAGTCAAAATGGCGATTGGTGTTCCACTATTTAGACAGAGCGATTGCCGACAGTAGTAATAGCAACCGGCGCCGTGCGGTTTCGAGGTGGAGGGAAACATAAGCATTAACGATTGGCTCTGAGTTCGTCCGATTATTTACTATACTCACCTCGCGAACGCCACTGTACTTGGAAGCGATCACCTCGGGCAGTTGTTTTCGCTCACTTGTCATGTTTAACTCGCTTCCGACGCTTTTTACTTGTTCCAGACTGCTATATGTACTGTACATAATTTCTGAAGTTGAGATCCCAGAGGTGCTGGACTATCGGGTATTCCGGATTATCAAGTGCCGAATTATCAAGGTATTACTGCATTGTGAATTGTCATCCTTTCCATATAGTATATGGGTCATAAAGTTATTGAAGATGTGCAGCAGTCAATACAGTCCTAGTAAGACCTTAGCCAACCCATCAGGTCGACTTCCAGAGCTAGAATTAAACTTCATTTAACCTCATGATGGACTTGAAGCTGAAATATCATATCAGCACTATTTTAGTTCCTGTCAAAAACACACATTTAGCCAATCATCTTTTGAAACCAAACTATTATAATTGTCAGTAATTAAAAATTAATTAAACATAAGGAAATCCTACAAATAAGCAATTATGAAACTATTACATCAACAGCTATGTAGGAAACAAGTGTTAGAGGAAGCCTCTCACCAGTGACTCACCCTCTGCATGAATTCCAGGCGCATTCTATTATCTGTTAACACTTAGACTTACTGTTTTATCATTCAACGTTGTCATGACTTGTAGCATAATTCAAGATGTGTTTGCTAATCTTGACAATTATTAAATAAATTGATTATCTATAGGTTTTTTTTGTTTTTATCATTAATGATTTGATTTTGGTAGTTGCAGTGTTTGTGTACATTATCTGTGTTTTCATTACAGTATATCTCTTTTTCAGTTTAGTTTAGGTTAAAGAGGTTCATATTAATTCATTTGACCTTTCATAAACATATTAGAGCCGTTTCAACAGAGTACTTATAATAATATCAGACCTTTCCCAAATCATGATTAGCGTAAAAACACATGTTCTATAGCAACACAGATTAAAAATACCAAAGAAGATTATAGGAAGTAGAAAAAAAACCTGGCCCTAAGAAATAATACTGGCGTTATGGATCTTAACCGCAGAGTGCAAGGCAACTGTATCTCAGTTGAGCTATCTGATAGTCCTTACTTCACTCCTTGAATAAAGTTGATGCACAGGCCTGTGATACGTAAACTAGTGTGAACTAAAGTGAATATGTTTGAATTGATAATAAAAGTTGACACTGCAATAGTGGACTTAATGCCTATATCAGAAATACACACCTGATGATGATTCAGCCACCTAACACCATCAGACACACATATCTAACAGAGCTTGACCATACATCAGACACACATATCTAACAGAGCTTGACCATACATCAGACACACATATCTAACAGAGCTTGACACCATCAGACACACATATCTAACAGAGCTTGACCATACATCCCAGAAACACCTACTGAGAGCCTGCTATAAATCCCATAAACATATACAAGTATCAGGCCTTAACACCCATCAGACACACACATCTAACAGAGCTTGACCATACATCCCTGAAACACCTACTGAGAGCCAGCTATAAATCCCATAAACATATACAAGTATCAGGCCTTAACACCCATCAGACACACACATCTAACAGAGCTTGACCATACATCCCTGAAACACCTACTGAGAGCCTGCTATAAATCCCATAAACATATACAAGTATCAGGCCTTAACACCATCAGACACACACATCTAACAGAGCTTGACCATACATCCCTGAAACACCTACTGAGAGCCTGCCATCAATCCCATAAACATATACAAGTATCAGGCCTTAACACCATCAGACACACACACATCTAACAGAGCTTGACCATACATCCCTGAAACACCTACTGAGAGCCTGCCATCAATCCCATAAACATATACAAGTATCAGGCCTTAACACCATCAGACACACACACATCTAACAGAGCTTGACCATACATCCCTGAAACACCTACTGAGAGCCTGCTATAAATCCCATAAACATATACAAGTATCAGGCCTTAACACCATCAGACACACATATCTAACAGAGCTTGACCATACATCCCTGAAACACCTACTGAGAGCCTGCTATAAATCCCATAAACATATACAAGTATCAGGCCTTAACACCATCAGACACACACATCTAACAGAGCTTGACCATACATCCCTGAAACACCTACTGAGCGCCTGCTATAAATCCCATAAACATATACAAGTATCAGGCCTTAACACCCATCAGACACACACATATCTAACAGAGCTTGACCATACATCCCTGAAACACCTACTGAGAGCCTGCTATAAATCCCATAAACATATACAAGTATCAGGCCTTAACACCATCAGACACACATATCTAACAGAGCTTGACCATACATCCCTGAAACACCTACTGAGAGCCTGCTATAAATCCCATAAACATATACAAGTATCAGGCCTTAACACCATCAGACACACATATCTAACAGAGCTTGACCATACATCCCTGAAACACCTACTGAGAGCCTGCTATAAATCCCATAAACATATACAAGTATCAGGCCTTAACACCCATCAGACACACACATCTAACAGAGCTTGACCATACATCCCTGAAACACCTACTGAGAGCCTGCTATAAATCCCATAAACATATACAAGTATCAGGCCTTAACACCATCAGACACACACATCTAACAGAGCTTGACCATACATCCCTGAAACACCTACTGAGAGCCTGCTATAAATCCCATAAACATATACAAGTATCAGGCCTTAACACCATCAGACACACATATCTAACAGAGCTTGACCATACATCCTTGAAACACCTACTGAGAGCCTGCTATAAATCCTATAAACATACAAGTATCAGGCCTTAACACCATCAGACACACACATCTAACAGGGCTTGACCATACATCCCAGAAACACCTACTGAGAGCTTGCCATCAATCCCATAAACACATACATCTACCAGGCCTTAACACCCATCAGACATGCATGTCTAACAGGGCTTTCCCCATATATCTCAGAAACACCTACTGAGAGTCTGCCATCAATCCCACAAACACACACATCTACCGGGCCTGAACACCAATCAAACAGGCATGTATATCTAACAGGGCTGCCCATTGCCCATACATCCCAGAAAAACCTACTGAGAGCATGCCATCAATCCCACAAAAACATACATCTACCAGGCCTGGCCACCCATCAAACAGACACGTATACACAGAGGACTAATATAAAAAAATATATATTACGCCCTGCTCATTCATTCCCATCAAATATATCTAATGGGCCTGCCCGTCCCTCCCAATGGGGACAGCCACTTAATGTTCTATTATCAACAAGGAACAATGCATAGAGTGAATAAAAACTTTTTTTGTGTATTTTTTGTTGTATGTATGCAATATGCAAGAAATTTAACCTACTAAAAATTTCTTGAAAACTTTTATGATTCATGTTTTATTCTGTTTTAAAAACCCATAAATTGCCCATTTATGCCTACGGAGAAAATGGAGTTGTCACAGACTCAGAATATTTTTTAGTTGGCCTGGTTTGGTTATCAGTTTAACACGTTTTGCTCAAGGTGCGGATCTGCACCAAATCGCCTATTCAGATTCTTTATTGTACATATTCATTAAGAACAGAACAAATGTCAAAAATTATGTTAGTGTTATATAAAAGTGTATAATATGTCAATGAGTGTTGTCAAAGACGCTCTCCAGAAATTCTTTCTCTGTGTAGAAGGGTCTGTCTTCCAGCCATGATGTTAATTTCTTGTTAAGCTGCTGTCCAGTTTCATTCTTGAGGTGTCCAGGTAGATGGTTATAATATAAGGCTCCTTTGTAGCTTGGTTTTTTTTTAATAAAGTCTGAGGTGATGAGTTGGTAGTGCAAAATCAGCTGCATTTCTAGTATTGTGTTGGTGCAGGTCATTGTGTCTGTCTTTGTTAGTTCCTACAATGTACAGGATGACTTCTCTTATGTATAATGCCATTACTGTTAATATTTTTAATTCCTTAAAGGATTCCCGGCAACTATCTTGGTAGTTTAACCCTGCAATGCACCTAACTGCTCTTTTTTGTTGTATGAGATTCTTTCCATATTTGAGTTTGCTGTTCCACCCCATATTGCCAGACCATATCTCAAATGTGATTCGAAGAGCGCAGAATATGCAATTTTGGCTGTTTTCATCCCACTGGTTTGTTTAGTCCGTCTGATGACATATATTCCTGTACTAAGCTTTTTACATAGCTGTTCGGTATGGGGTTTCCATGATAGGTTTTCATCCACTACAACACCAAGGTACTTGCACGTGGTTCAGATCCGCACCAATATTCAATGCTTGTTATGTTTACCAAGTCTGTGCTTAGCAATCAACGAAGTCAGCAGATTTGTTGTCAGCATGTTCTAAACATTCTATTCAACCAAATTTTGCAGTTTATACATGAATAGTTTCTCTAATTTTTATTCATGCAAATTCTTTGTTTGTTGTTTATTAATGTACATACTGTAATCACAGTTAAGTAATTAACGTTTCCTTCATTATAAATTTCTCTACTTTATTAACAAATATGGTAACAGGCTCTATAGTTTCATTGTAAAGCAATATAAGTGAAAATTACCTTGAAAAATATAATGTACAAAATTTTACAAAGTGGTTTCTGAGTATAACTCTATTTTCAGCACATCTGGCAATGGGTCAGCGGTGAACATGTTGATGTATATTTGTATATGTAGTGTTTATGATGGTCAGGTAATTTTACAATGTTATGTAGTGACAATGTTATTTTATTTAATGTTATGTATTGCAGGTATTTTTTACAAAGTTGCAACATCCAATATATATTTTAAAGCGTTGTTGAAACGCTCATAATGGGTTGGTGCATAAGCACCCACTAGTGATAGTTAAATCAAAAGCCATAAAGCCAAGTGTTTTAATTCTTACAATTAATTAATCTGTAATGCGTCTAGAAACATATTTTTTTAGTTTTATTGTAAAGTTTTTATTATAAGCTTTGTTATAGCTCCTTATGAAGGTGGAATTTGGAAAGTGCGGGTCCATTTACCGGAGCACTATCCGTTCAAATCACCCTCTATTGGGTTTATGAACAAAGTATATCACCCCAACATTGATGAGGTGTCTGGCACAGTTTGTCTGGATGTCATCAACCAGGCCTGGACAGCTCTCTATGGTGAGTTTATGGAAAAATGTTATTTTAAGGGAAAAAAAGAAAGTATTCAAAAGTATTCCTCAACTATTATTACATATTATTGTAACTATGCACTGAATTAGGAAAATGAATCAATTTGCAATATTTGTAAGATATGCTAGTTATATTTAGAGGAACATTTTTTTAATTTTTGAAATTATACTGAAACAGTCTTCTTTTACCTCTTTAAATATTTAGTGCTTTTAAGATGTTTACAATTTTTCTGTTTAGTACTGCAGTAAGACAATATGTATTAAAATCTTGGTAATGCACTAGATTTTTAATCTGAGATAAAAGTTTTTATATTTATCACAGTTTTATTACATTAGCCATGTGAATGTAGAAAGTAAAAAATGAAGTAATTTTGGGATTTTTTTGTCAAATTAAGGAAACATTCTGACTCAGGATAAAATTAAAATTCTTATCAGCTTGCAGTATAAAAACACATGGCTATCTGTTGCTTACTGAATTAGTGTAGAGTAGCTGCTCAAGCAAGTGGCACTAAGATTTTTTCAGACAGTTAATTGGAAAACCCCCATTTTTTTAATTTGGCTACTTAGAACATAAACAATGAACTGAGTTATCTATTAGTGCATAGTTAGAAAATATTCAAAAATATATTGACAAACTATGTGACCTTATATAAATACGCCCTTAATAACCTTAGATTAAGTATGACCTTACATCTTTACAAACGTGTGAATGAGTCATTTTTGGTTACTCATATAATTTGGAAGGTTTAAAAAATCAGTACCAGTGTGTGCACTGATTCTATCGAAAAGATGTGTGTTATATTGGGATGGTTTACTTTATGTGAAAATTTAAGTATACTAAACCATCATGTATCTTAATGTAACAGAATCACATTTTAGTGATGGCATTGAACAGCTAAATCCAGTTTGTAATGAATGGGAAAGGGTTGGAGAAATGTACTAATTGAGGAACAGCCATAAACAAGCAGTGCTGCTAAATTAAATTACTAAAGATAATCATAGACCTTGCTTGTACTTAAATTGTTAATGCTTTTTCAAAAATGTATGAAGATAAAATTGTTACGTTGCCTAATCTGATAATTGATAATTGTGAAACATGTTCCATCTTCTATTTGTTTCAGACCTTTCCAATATCTTTGAGTCTTTTCTGCCACAACTTCTTACTTACCCGAATCCCATAGACCCACTCAATGGTGATGCTGCTGCCATGTACTTACACAAACCTGATGAATACAAGAAAAAAGTTCACGGTAAGTATTTTGGTTTATAAAATTTGCATAATTGAGACATAAAATTGAAGATCAAGGCAGTTAATAAAGCAAAGTTGATTCCCGCTGAAGAAAAATGGTTTAAAAGTGTCTAGTAAATCTAAAAACAAAAAAATGTTTATTGGCAATCATGAATAACTTTGAGGCTTTAAACAAAGCTGAAAGATAAATCACCTGGTGTATTTCCACAGAAATTAATATTTGAATTCAGAATACATTATCCAAAATAATGTCATAGTTATTGAATTACATGTCAAATTACCATACATTAACTAATAGAGTGCTTGCAATCCCAGCTATGCAACTAGCTGTAGGTGCATTTACACTGCACGCGCCACGATTGCAAACGATTCCAATCGTTCGCAAATAGATGTGCGCGCGAACAGCGTTTGCAAATCAACCCAGTTTCAACTGCCTGTGTGTGGTCAAACATGCACTGTTTGCGAGTATTCATAGAGAATTCAGTTTACCATAGCAACCGCATTATCGAAGTTAGCTTTATGTGCAGCTTCAATTGTGTTTTTATCTGAACTGGAAAAGAAGAAACGAAGGAAGAGACAGACATGTGGGTGTCTTCATTTCTCAGTCAAAGAAATTACAGCCACCTGATAATCGAATTAAACGCAGATGATACTAGACTATTCGAAAACTTTAGCTGCATGTCGCCATTTGATATTGAAAATTTATTAAATAAAATCGAAGTGAATGTGTCGAGAAAGAGTGAATACAAAGAAATTAGTTGTAGGCATTTCTCACTTTCCCACTCCATATCGATTAAATAAAAACCCACGTACGAAATAATAACAATAACAACAGAAAAAATAACAGTAAATAAGAACACTCGTACTAATATGTATTAAAAGTAGTATAGTAAAAAGTAACTCTGTAAAAAATAAAAAACAAATGAAAACAAGCTGTCAGTGAAGTTACATCAAACCGGACTGTAAATAGTTGCAAACACAAATGCCTGTCTACTATCCGTAACAAAAGTTTGGTGATTCGAGTTTGGATGCTTACAAAAATTAAACTAACAAAGATATGGTAATGGAACCTGTACCAATATTTTCATTGTTTTATTGTGCCTTGATAGGTATCAACAAAAAATTTTTTTTGTTATTTTTTCATATTTGTACTTCGTAACGAACGAAAAAAGTACACGATTTTTCAGTAATTCCAAACAAATCTTGACTTTTGAAAATCGCTGACTAAATACCCGTTCATATATCCTAATGAAAATTGAATACGTGATTGGTTATGGTATTGAAAATACTATATTGAAGTTTCAAAATTGTTCTTTCATTAGAAAAAAGTTCTTGTAGATTCTATAAAACAACTTTTTCTAAGCAATGGCTGATCTGACGAGGTTGAACTTGACACTGTTGTAATAAGCTAATTTCACATATTTAACTACAAACTGTGTTAACCTTTTACAGCCCATCGTGTATTTTGTAGCGATTTTTATTTGATAGCGAAGCAATGTGCACTGAGCCGTGAGTAACGTGTCCGGCGGGACTGCGGTGTTGCCAAGTCGCTGCCAGTCCAGCCGTCATCCAGGTTCGTATAAGAAAATATAATGTAATATTTTTGGTTTTCAATATTTCTATACTATTTCCCATCACTTTTTCTCATGAGGGCTGTGGACCTCCAATGGCAAGTTTTAAAATGGTTAAAAATGTCACCCAATCTCTCACCCTCGGTCTTAAAAAAACATATTGCACTTAATATTTCAATTTCTTGTTCGGAAAAATGTTCTCTGGGAGATGCTTACTCGACAACAACTTACGCAGAATATAGAAAATAAGTGTCAGCGTGCCTTTAAGTTGAGGTACAGGTTGTGAGTTATTCAGAGACAACAGTCATATTTACCAGATATTTTACAGGGATGGCCTTACCAGTGAGTCACGACTTTAGCCTGAAGAGGGTTGTTCACCTGGCAACAGCGCATTCCTGACACATAACTCAGGACCGAGCGCCTCGCTGCGAACGGCGTTCTCGCTTCAGTGAACATCACTTCACTATCAAATAAAAATCGCTTCACTATCAAATAAAAATCGCTACAAAATACACGATGGGCTGTAAAAGGTTAACAAAGTATATAGTTAATTTTGTGAAATTAGCTTATTACAACAATGTCAAGTTCAACCTCGTCAGATAAGCCATTGTTTAGAAAAAGTTGTTTTATAGAATCAACAAGAACTTTTTTTCTAATGAAAGAAAATTTTTGAAACTTTAATATAGTATTTTCAATACCATAACTAATCACGTATTCAATTTTCATTAGGATATATGAACGGGTATTTAGTCAGCGATTTTCAAAAGTCAAGATTTGTTTGGAATTAGTGAAAAATCGTGTACTTTTTTTCGTTCGGTACAAAGTATAAATATGGAAAAATAATACAAAAAATTTTTTGTTGACACCTATCAACACACAATAAAACAATGCAAATATTGTTACAGGTTCCATTACTATATCTTTGTTAGATTAATTTTTGTAACCATCCAAACTCGAGTCTCCAAACTTTTGTTATGGATAGTAGACAGGACGCGCCGCGAACACAAATCCCTTTGACGATTCGTTGAAAAACCGACAGTAGTCAGATCCAATCGCGCATGCATGAACAGTGTTTGGCGCGGGTGAACAGAGGTTCCGACAAATGTCTGTTTACAAAGGTTTGCAAACGGTGTTTGCAGTTGCGGCATGGCAGTGTAAATGTACCTTTATACCGGGTTTCCGAAAAAGAATGCCCTGATTTTGAATGGGTGTAATTTAAAAACTATTCAAGATATTTAAACGATTGAAACGTCAAATTGAAGAGGAAAGATCAAAGTTTTGTTTTCCGTGTGGCATGGGAGTGAGCGTTGACCTTGGCATGCGCAGAATTGCTGCGCAGTGACAGGCCGCCATTGCCACAACACGCCCGCCAGTCATCAGTGCAATGTTCACCACGCAACAGAAGGCACAGTGTGTTCTGTGGTACACAGAATTGAAATTGTTTGTTAGTGTGAAGCGTCGGTTTCGAGTGACGCATCGAGGCCTAAATCCGCCCGATGACAAAGCAATTCGTCGCTGGTTTAACCAGTTTCGTGAAACCGGGAGTGTGTTGAAAGGACATTCACCTGGCCGGCCAAAAACAAGTGATGACAAAGTCGAAGAAATCCGACAATCTTGCATTAGAAGCCCGAAAAAATCGACTGTTCGACGAAGCCTTCAGTTAAACATACCTAAATCGACACTCCACGATGTTATTCGTAAGAGATTGAGGCTCCATGTCTACAAAATTCAGTTAAGACATGAGATTAAACCTGCCGATCGCCCCAAGCGAACAGACTGCTACTTTTATGCTGAACGAAATTGATGATAATCCTAATTTTCTGAAAAGAGTGCTGTTTTCAGACGAAGCAACATTTCACACAAGTGGTGTTGTAAATCGTCATAATTGTCGTATTTGGGGTTCCCAACAGCCTAACATTGTGCAGGAACATGTACGCGATTCCCCAAAAGTGAACGTGTGGTGTGGGTTGCTGTATGACAAAGTTATAGGCCCTTTCTTTTTCGCCGAAAAAACAATTAATGGCATCATTTATCTAGATATGCTAGAACAATTTTTGTTTCCCCAAATTGACGATATTGAAGCACTAGGCGGTGAACGAGTAATTTTAATGCAAGACGGCGCGCCGCCTCATTACCTTCAATTAGTGCGCGATACACTGAACAACAAGTTTCCAAATGGTTGGATAGGCAGGGGTGCGCCCATTCCCTGGCCTCCCAGGAGTCCTGATTTGACCCCTTTGGACTTTTTTCTTTGGGGCTACGTAAAGAACATTGCTTATGCCGAAAAGATTCGGGACTTGCCACATCTGCGTGCACGAATTTCGGCAGCGATCGCTACTGTTACACCTGAGATGCTGCACAACACATGGCGAGAAATCGAATACCGATTTGATATCTGCAGAGGAACAAACGGGGCACACATTTAAACATATTAAGGTATGAGAAAAAACCTTTTCTCTTCAATTTGACGTTTTAATCGTTTAAATATCTTGAATAGTTTTTAAATTACACCCATTCAAAATCAGGGCATTCTTTTTCGGAAACCCTGTATTTTTTACTTAAGGGGAGATTGCACCTCCCTATCCCGCCTATGTTAAAACTAGTCATATATAAGACCCATTTTCTCATGAAGTACTTAAGCTACAGCACTGTAATTTTTACCATATACTCAGTTATGCTTGGGGACACTACTGATCTACTTTCGGCTTCCTACTAAAATTTTTAACAACTGTTTCATTTTATTTTTTAAACATTTATGAAAAATAGTGATTTTTTGTTTTATTTTGGCCTTAAAATTTTTATTTTTTGTTAAATCATAATAAATGTAGATCCACATCACCAACACCATGTTTCAAACACTCAGTAAAAATTTCAAGCCTGTAACTATAATAGTTTCTATGGAAACGGGTCATATATGATAAAAACCGCAACTTTCGGGAAATTAATAAATACGAAGAACATAACCTATGAACTGTTTTATTTACATACCATTTTAAAACCCTCCTGGCTGATAGTCCTTCTCATTGTCTTTACTATCTAGCTTCAATCTTTTTCTTCTCCTTTCTGTCCTTGCTTCCTTTGTCAGCTGTTTGACGGCGATCTCCGCTTTCTTGACGCGTAGAGTGTCGGCGGCTTTCATGGCTGCCACTGTGTTCTTCCCAATGTCTTTGACACCACACTTCTTCAAAACTTTCAAACGAGACACACAACCTTCATTGTAGGTGCAAACAGCATCCCAAGCACCTACCTCCAACATTTTTTTCCCAACAAAATTGGTTTTTGGTACCCGCGACCAAATGACATTGTTGAATGACTCGTTGCAATTTTGAGTCATTCCATGGGTACACTTTTTCAACAGATCTTTTCTGGCTAAATCATTGAAAATGGGCTTGATAGCCATCATTACAGGTTCAGGAGTAGGTTTATGTTGGTAGGCTATCTTAGCTTTTTTTGCTTTTTTGAATCCGCACCAAGACTCATCGCACAGTTTGTGAATCGGTTTCGCATCAGTTGAGAACCTGTGAAACCATATAGCCCACACAGCTTTGAACATTTTGTCTACATCATCACAATTATTTCTAATTGCTTTACCATAGTAGTCTTGAAATTTGTCAATAAGACTGTCAGTTAGCCTACCGGCCCCTTTTATTGTCTTCCCATCTGACAGTTTCTGCTTACCGAGGTCAGCTTTCAATTTCCGCAGTCGACAACCCATCCGCTTCTGAATGTGTCCTATGCATTCAAGTTTAGAAATCACTACTCCTTGGTATGGGTTTGAAGCAACAACTGATCCAAAAGCAGATGAATCACCATCTCCTAAGAACTTTGTGTAACGAACACCCCTGGTGTTTTCAGATCGCTGAAACATGGCTACGGCAGTGGCGGTCTCCATGCCGCCACTTGACCCCTGATAATTTTTCACACAGTCATGATTTATTTTCTTTTTCAAGGCACAAGCATGACAGTACTTTGATAAGACCTCTATATCTATCACTTTACCTGTGTCAAAGCTTGTTATTGTAGCAACAGCATTTTTGGATACATGTCCTCGTTTCTGCCAGGTCGCATCAAACGCTATTGCGATATCCATACCTAAGTTGCTCCCAGGCTCAGTATTCTGCTCTACAGCCTCAAAAACTGCAGTTTTCATTGAATCTTTAGCTACAGATTCAAGAGCTAATCCTACGGTTTCCGCAAGCTTTTCAGTCTTAGTCAGCGGAGGGCTAAGATTCAAAATACCGCAAAGTATTTTTGTCGGAGTGAGTCCTTTACCAATGGATCTCATTCCGTAAAACAATCTGGTGTTTATTTCAAACATTTTTGTGTCATCACATGTTTTACTATTGCATAACATATTGCTAGTTTGGCAATTATTACAATTTATTTCAAAATAGCTGGCCAAACCACATCTTTTCGAACACTTTTCGGTTATCGAAACCTCTCCTCCACAATCCTTACAAGCTAATGCATTTGTTAGAGCTGATACAAGTAAATCAAAATCAAATATAACATTGTTAGTACTACCATCTTCATCAAATGCAAGATAAAGTTTCCTTTTGGAAGCACTGATAGGTGTTGTAGGCTTTTTCTCTTCACTAGTACTAGGCCTAGATTCAGACGTCTTGGAAGGGCCAGCACCATCCTCATTTAGATCTCCAATACTTTGTACTACTGATGACACATTCAATTTGTAATACCTATTACCTTTATTCACTCTTTTCTTGAAAATACCCTTAGGTTTAGTCATACTTTAGAAGTTTTTATTACAAAGTAACACGAAAGTAAGAATCACAATCACAACACCAAAACAAATTCCAATATTGTCAGCTGTCAGCTGTCAAAAACAGAAACCTATAATGCAACCAGACCATAGATAATACAGAATGTTGGTTACCATAGATATAAAGAAACCAACTAAAAGGCTGATAGTGTGTGTATGTATAACAATGATTTAGAGAATTGCTTGACTTTACAAATCAACAGATCCCGGCGGGTAGCCTAAGTTAGGCTAGTAGCGCGGCGCGGGACCAGTGACATGCATCACTAAATATTATTTTAAAATTACTTCTCATTAGAAATCCCATATAATTTATACACCAAATTACTCGTAAGGAACCAACACACCAAAATCGCAAAAAAATTAAAATAAAAAATAAAATAAATTTTGGGTGCAATCTCCCCTTAAATATACACACTATTATTATTTATATATACATTATATTTTATATATATAGCATTGTAATAAGATAAAATATAGAACAGAATATTTTTGTTTTGCTTGAAAAAGTAGTTTTTTATTGTGTGAGGTATAAAATATTTGATTTATTAACTGTATTTTATAAAATATTGTGGGTATGTATATTTAGTAAAAGGATGTACACAATAGTGAGTGTCTGATCAATCATGTTATTAGCAACTAATCATTGTATAGTGAAATAATAGAAAAGATAAACATGTGATATGTCTGTAGCAGAATAAAAGTTAAAACATGATGCAAGGTTAAGAGGGTAAATATTTGTGTTAATAAATGTTGGTAAACCATGTTTACCATGCAGGAAAATGTCGATAAATTTCCTATCCCCCACAGCTCTGTAACATGTTCATTAGCTGAGTTAAAGCACCATCTGTGAGAACTGCATTGATATTGAACTGTAAGAAATTGTTGATGAATCTCTGTCCCACACAGCTCCGTGTTCATTAGCTGAGTTAAACCACATGCTGTGATAACTGCATTGATATTGAATTGTAAGAAAATGTTGATAAATCTCCACTGCACATGGAGTGGAGTGGCATACCAGCTGATCAATATTACAGAACCGTGCTCAGAAAGATCCCAATGCAAAATCATTATCAATACACCAAAGAATTATGGTTGGACATTTTGGTACTGTTCCTCTTCACTGACCACACTTTAAGAAGAAGTTAAAAAGTTATAGATTGTCTTATTTTACCAGGTGAAGTTAGGGCTAAGAAGTCCCTCTTTAACACAACCTGGGGTCTAACGGCTTTACGTGATTTCCGAACCACCGGAGCAGCAGGGCAAAAACTGTTAGTGGTCTTATCGGGAATCGACCCGGACCGATTGTGTGGCAAGCCACCGCCTTAGCTCCTTAGCTACAGCTGCTTCTAAGGAGATAATCCTTTTAAACAACACAGAATGTTTAATTTTGAACGTCTTGAAGTCCAGCTCTCTGAGAGGTATTATGTTTGGGTCCATAGATGATGTGCAATTAGTATCTTGTGTACTGTGGCATGTGCTGACTCGAGGTGGCCGTGCGATCAAAGCTATTTTTTGGGGATTTGTAAGAACTGTAACATGTGCTTCCTCCTCACTTATACCATAATTTACACTTTTCAATCTGATTTTGGATCAAGTTGACATCACGTGGAACCTATCTTAATTTAAAAGTGAATGCCTTAGACTTTTAGATATTTTGAATATCTATGAGTAGTAAATTTTAAATTAATTTACCTAATTTTTGTTACAAATTGTGGAGTATGTCTAGATAAGAGTGCACGTGAACCTGTTGCTCCTGTGTTTTTGGCTGTTTTCAGTGGTATATTTTTCTGGTTTTTTGTTGAAAGTTGGTATAGCACTGTAGTTAGGCATTATGGACACTTAGGTAAGATTATTTTAATATTTTCACACCTAGTATTTCCAAAAAACTCTTATCAGTTCTTAACAATGCCAACTGACCGTTCCCCCATTGCTCCACCAGTCACTCGGTCCCAAGTACCTAGTGGTGTGGGGAAAGATAAGAAACCAGTGCAGATAACTTTGTCTGACCCATCCGGCGGCTTATCGAGTGAACTGACGGTAGCTATTCAGTCTGCAATTAACAATGCCCTGTGTTCTGAGGCTTTGCTCACCAAAATAGCTGATAAGATCTCGCAGACTGTCAATGACAACTTGACCTCTGCGCTCCAAACAGCCGTATCGACCAGCTCACGGTGGAGGTAACGTCGATGAGAGACCAACTGCAGTGACAGGAGTTGCAGCATGATGACCTGGCCCAGTATCAACGTCGTAACAACCTCCGAGTCTTCGGTGTTCCAGAGACTTCGGGAGAAGACTCTGATGGTTTGTTGCTGAGAATATTCAAGGATCAGCTCGGCGTTGGGTTGAAAGACATCGACAGGTCACATAGAGTTGGATGACTCCGGAGGTCGGCGCCTGGCACAGAGATGAGACCACGACCCATCTTGGTGAAATTTGTGAACTACAGACAAAGGCGGGCTGTAAACTTAAACTGTTACAGCACACAGTAACAGTGTATAATGAATATATTAAAGAAAAGGCTTAAGGGAACCAGGATTAATATCAGAGAAGACCTCACAGCATCCCGATTGGTGGATTACAAAAATGTTGTTGCAAAATATGGTTTAAGACGGGTTTGGACCCAGGATGGATTTATCCGGTGGGTTGATGAGCGTGGAGACAGGGGGGACGTAGCAGATAAAGCTGATATATAATTGGGTGTTATTATATATAAGATCTCAATTTAGAATTTGTAGTACTGTATATAAAACTATATGTTATCATTCATCACTACTTGTTATTTCATTTATTTATTTTTTTTATACTATTGCAGTATTAATTTTATTATATTTTTCTTTTCTTACACTTGTACTGTCTTACTCAGTTGTTTAGTTTTATTATTTATTTTCCTTTCATTATTCTACTTAAATTGCAGTATTACACATCTTATACTGAATTAAGTACATATATTTCTTGTCTTATTTTGCAAAAATGTAATTTAAATTTGTTATTTGTTCAGTATTGTCTTACTGTGTATACATATATATCAACGAAACAAGTTTATGTAAAGCTATTAAATTACATATTTTGGTTTATTATTTGTTTCATCATCGTTTATTACATTATGTGTAATCTGTGTTTGTTTATATTTACAGTCAATGGTAATTTTGAAAGTTAAAGTAAATATCAACTGATTGCCTTTGATGATTTTACTAATTGTTTTTAGTTTATACTTTTTAATTTTCCTTACATTGTATATTATTTTTGTTTAGTATATATAGAGTATGTGGGTCTGTATATGTTTAAGATATATTTTTATTTAGTCTATTTTGAAAATTTAAATTAATTTCAACTGTTAGTCGTTAGTTATACAATCACTTGTTCTACATTTCATTTATTTTCATTTCTTTACATTATAATTCATAGTCCATGTGTTTGCTTTATTGTTTATACTTATATAATATTTTGTAATTTGTTACCGAGTGAGGTCTATGAATTATTTTAGTAACATTTATATGTATATTATTATTATTATGTTTATTTTGTAAATATTTTAATATATAGGTATAATACTAGGCAAGTAGCTTAATACTGAGATGAATATACTTTTCTCTTTTTTTGTTTGTGTGTAAATATTGTAATTTAATATCATACAGGAGTACAGGCAACTGTCACCTAAGCGTCCCTGTATAATAGGCCTACATGCTCTGTGTGCACATTTATTCATTTTAAGTTTTATGTTATATATTCATTTCTTTTAATTTGTTGTATGACTGTGCTGAATGTATGTGTGTTTGTGGAGTCCAGCTTTGTCCTGCCGACTGTGGTCTGTGGTGCCACGTGGTCTGTCGCACTTTTCTTTGGTGCAGGGTCTTGACAACCCCGCCGCGACCGGGCCCGAAGTCTCCACTGAGCAACTTCTCTATAATTCCTTATCGCCGTTTCTGCAAGATAGTTCATATTAATGCTCAGTCTCTACCTTGTCATATTGATGAAATCCGCTCACTATTTAGAACTCCATTTTGTGATTGTATCTTATATCTGAATCGTGGCTCAAGCCTCACATACCCTCAGTTTCTGTAGACATACCAGGATAGGCTCTCTATCGTAATGACCGTCTGTTAGCTGGAGGTGGGGGCACAGTGGCTTACATCAGGTCCTCTATTACTACTAAAGTGTTGGACACCTCAAGACCATTTTGACCTGAGTGGATGTTTATGGATATATCACTTAATGGTGTTCATATGCTCCTTGGACTTTGTTATCGACCACTGACACCCATCCCTCACCAAAACTGGAAGTCGTACTGGGGATGGCTCAAAACCAGACAAGCGATAGGATCACAGGTGGCAGTCGGAGGGTCAAATCACAACTCGGCAGCTGAGCAAAAACTAATTTATTTGAAAAATAAATTTTGGCAGAAGGCCACAATATCAAATTACTCTCAAAAAATCAACAAGACACACAAAATTAACAAGAAAAAACAAATAATACAAAAACAACAGGAGCTATAAATACCAAAAATTACAAAACCTATGTGCCTATCTGCAAAGTTACGAGACACAAAAGTTTTTACTGAAAAATTTAGAAATTTTGAACAAAACAAATTACAGGCAATTTAGCCCACATCCCATGATTCCACCGAGGCCAGGGAGTAAGCCGTAATCCCTGGGCAGCTAAAAATATAGCACGGTACCGTTCTATTAAAAATTCACTTCAAAAATACTACAACTAACGAAATAAATAACACTCAAACAAACTTAATCACTAGGCCTAACAACAATATGAACAATCACATAATTTAAACAGTATATAAAAAAAATCTTAGACAAACAACATAATTACGGATTCAAATTATTCTAAAAAACAAATGTAACATTAGTGCCTAACGGAAATAAAATTTAAAGAATATAACAAATAAATAAACTACTTTAAGATTAATAACAATAAATTGCAACATAACAATTTAAAATATATAAATATATATATATATATATATATATTAAGTTCCATGGCTGGGTTCAGAAAAATGTTTATGGGCAGTTCTTAGGCCTAGGCCTCATTAAATTGTTCCGCACAACTTTTTTTCTTTCTTTTTTCTTTTTCTAGTTTTTCTTCATTTAACCATCCCCAGCTCACCCGCCGGGAAAATCAAGGAACGGAGTGACCTGAGGACAGAAGAAAAGCTTCTCAAGTTGAGACGAGGGCAGCGGAGTAGAACATGACTCCTTTACATGGTCCCCAGGCCAGGCTACCACAGTGGAGAACGGCAGAACTTTGTCCGGACGGCAGGCTGAGGGTTCAACGTCCCACTCAAGGATCCTGGACTGAACAGTTCAAACCATAGCTTATTAAAAAAAAATACAGCCAAAAACAAAATAATACAGTTAACAAACTAATAAATATGAAACGGCAAAACAAAACAGGAAAAGACAAAATTGAATGTGTACATCCAAAGAGAACCTGAAAGTGTGGTAGAAACTATAAGTTAAACATACAGGAATTAACAAAATTAACCAGGTAGAATAGGTAATTGACAAAGAACAGAAATATAGTGAAAAGGTAACTCAAACTGCAAAATGATTAATAAAAACAATAAATAAAGAAATGAATGTTAAAATAGTAACATTGAGCACATGGGCTCGAACCTAGGTTGACAAAGATCTAGACAAAGAACACAAACAATTTGACAACATATACTGAAGATAACAAATAAGCCTGATTAATATTATTTAAACAAAAATATTTTCACCAAAGGGGTGATTAGATATTTGAAATAACAAAATTGAACACTTACTAAGAGAGTCTTTAGCCAGTCATACTAGAAGTAACGGTCGTAGCTGATTACTGACAGGACAAAAAACAACAGGCCAACCTGATAGACTGGGAGCTGGAATCACGGAACGACAGAGTTCGAGCCAACGGCCATGAAAGTAAACAAATCGACAGCGTACGAGCGATCTCAGGCAGCCCGGCAAACCACGACAACAAGTAACAACAAATGTACTGGTCAAACAACCCGGTACACCACCTAAAGTGGGCTTCTTGGCAAAATTCGAAAGTGTCCTGTTAAGACTGATGCCTCGGTATAGTCATGTCGTTGTAACGGGTGATTTTAATACTGATTTACTGGGACGAGACACGTATGGCAAACGACAACTTACCACTATGTTTTACTCAAGTAACTTAACTTTACTCCCTTTACAGCCCACTCACTCATTGTGAGCATTGTCAAAATGCCTCGAAAGGTTAGTCCACCGTCAGATGTCATCGTTTATGGAGAGTGCTGGATTATTGTCCAATTTCCAATCTGGATTCCGTTCAAGATTCAGTACTTCCACTGCCCTTCTTAAAATTACTGACGATGTCCGCTCTGCTATTGATAAGTCCCTACTTACCATCTTGACCCTATTTGATTTCTCTAAAGCTTTCGACTGCGTTTACTATCCCCTTCTTTATATAAAAATGCTCTCTGGTGGTTTTTCTGATGGTTGTATTGAATGGGTCAGGTCGTACTTGACGGACCGTCGGCAGTGTGTAAAGGCAGACAACAGAAATTCTGACTGGGAACTGGTGACTAGAGGTGTGCCCCAGGGTTCTGTGCTTGGGCCACTCTTATTCTTACTCTACATTAACGATGTCACTACTGTTATCAATTTCTGCAAATTTCACTTATACGCTGACGACCTACAAATATATACTCACTTTACTTTGAAAGACTTGCCTACTGCCGTAACTAACATTAACTGTGATATCCAGTCTATCACAAATTGGGCTGCCAAGCATGGCTTAAAGCTCAATGAGGCCAAAACCCAAACAATATTGTTGGGCTCTACTAGACTCACTTCTAACATTGACCTGACAAATATACCAAAACTCAAACTTAACAATACAGAATTACCGTTTTGTGACAAAGTTAAAAACCTAGGACTTATTATGAATAAAAATTTGAACTGGACTGATCAAGTAGCTGTAATGTGTAATAGAGTTTTTGCTGCTATACACACTTTGAAAAGATTTGCCATGTTTTTCCCTCTCAATGTCAAGGTGTTGTTAGTAAAGACTCTAGTTTTCACTCACTTTAATTATTGTGATACTGTAATCAATGACATGTCTGTTGAGCTCGCGGAAAGATTACAGCGTGCCCAAAACTACTGTATCAGATTTATTTTCAACCTGAGGCGAAGGGATCATGTTACTCCATTTTTCCACCAATTATCCATCTTAAAGTTAAACAATCTTCGACAATTCCATATCCTGATATTGTTGCACAATATTCTTCAAAACCAAATTCCTAATTATCTGTCAGAGCAGTTTGTTTATCTGTCACAAGTTGGTGTGCTTAGAACAAGACGTGGTGAGTCAATGTTAGCTATTCCAGTTCACCGGACCACCACTTTCAACAAATCATTTATTGTCTCCGCGTGCAGGCTCTGGAATGCTCTGCCTGATAATATCAGATCCATCGATAAGCGCACTCGGTTTGGGGCGGAGGTGAGGTGCTATCTGCTGCGGGCCTAGCGGGAGTAGTGGTTGGTGTCGCTGTGGCTTGGTGGTGGCGGTAATGAGTGATTGTACCGAATGAATGTAATTTTGAATAAATGTTATGAATAACTGTAGTTTTGTTTGAGATAGTCGTAATATTTTTAAGTTTAAATATAATGTTTCACATTTTTTGACTTTATATGTTTTACTTCGTACATTGCAATTTCTATTTTGTATTTCCTTGTAAATTGTTATTTATATTTGAAAATATGTTATTATGTATGATGAGGTTAAGTGGTAGAGAGGGCTTTGCAGCCCTAACTTCGCCTCTTGAATATAAATAAAGACGTTTTTCATTTCATTTCATTTCACTCACCACACTGATCAATCTGACACCTTGATTGACCTGCTAGCAGTTAGTGACTCAACTCGAATTGCACATTATGGCCAGTTGTCTGTCCCTGGGATATCAAAACATGATCTTCTGTACTGTGTCTATAAAGTCACATCGCCACAGCACGTGCCTAAGTTTGTTTCTTTTCGAAATTTTAAAAGCATTAACCCTGCTAACCTTTTAGCAGATGCTAGAAATTTGAATTGGGACACAGTTTTATCTGCTAACGATGTTAACATTATGGTCGACAGCTTCAATGATATTCTTGTTAATCTATTGTAACATTGTATTGAAACATGCCCCCGTTGTAACCAAACGAATAACCAGGCAACTTTCCCTGTGGATCATTCCTGCCATACGTCATTTAATAGCCCAGCATGACTCTATCCATAGGAAATTTAAGAGGACTAAAGACCTCATTGATAGAAATGTACATAAACATCTACGAAATAGAGTTAAACAAGAAATGCGAAATTCAGAGCTAGGTACATATACACATATTTCACTGAAAATAAATCATCTACTGAACGCTGGTGGATGATTAAAAAGTTGTGGGTGTCCAGGATTAAACCTGATAGTCCCATCTTAATGAGCTTAATAATAATTATATTAATCTCCCAGTTGATAACATCGAATCACTGAGGATATTCGAAAAGCGATGGACATCAGACAAGTGACATTGCTCACTCTGTTTGATTTTTCTAAAGCGTTTGATTGTGTCCATCATCCACTGCTCAAAGTCAAACTTTCTCATCTTGGTTTCTCATCTGACAGTATTTCCTGGTTTGAGTCCTATCTGACTGGCAGGCATCAGAGTGTACATGTGAATAACGAATACTCTAATTGAGGAAGTGTAACCAAAGGTGTCCCTCAGGGCTCTGTACTTGGACCTCTACTATTTACTCTGTACATAAATGACTTGTCCAACAGCATTTCTCACTGTAAATATCACCTTTATGTTGACGACTTACAAATATACTCTCACGTTGATGTATCAGACTTAAATGAAGGGGTTAGTAGAATGAATTCTAACATTAAATCTATTGGTGACTGGGCGTTCAGACACAGCTTAAGACTGAACAACAACAAGACTCAACCTATTATTATTGGACATAACAGACTGATGGCACAGATTGATCTTGATACAGTACCCCGTATCTCTATTGATAATAATTCACTTAACTACTGTGACAAAATTAAGAACTTGGGACTCCTTATGAATACTACACTTACATGGTCTGATCACGTATCTTTAACATGTAATAGGGTTTTTGCTGGTATTCACACTCTTAAGAGATTATAATTGTTTACCTTTGGATGTTAAGATTTTGCTAGTAAAAACTCTTATATTTCCCCACTTTGACTACTGCGACATGGTCATCAATGACATGCCTACCCATCTTTCAGATAAACTTCAACGAGCGCAGAGCGCAGAACTACTGTCTACGTTATATTTTCAATCTCCGTCGAGATGAACATATCACTCCTTACTTCAGACGTTTAAATTTACTGAAGTTACTTGAGTATAGAAAGATCAAAATTTTATCTTTACTGTACAATCTTCTTCATTCCAAAAATCCTTATTATTTAGCTTCAAATTTTGTGTTTAACTTCAGCATAAGTAATCGGGACACGCGTCAGGGTTCATCAATGTTAACTATTCCAGCTCATCGAATAGCACTTTACAATAGATCTTTTACTGTCACTGCCTGCAGATTGTGGAATAAAATTGATCCTTCAACTCGAAATATTGATAGTCGAGCTTGGTTTGTTGCGGCACTCAGGGAGTGGTTGTCAGCAGATTCGTGGGGGTTGTAGGCCTTGGTCGTGCTGTCAATGTTGGACTGAGTGTATGTGTGATGTGTGTTTGTTGTGATCAGTTCATGGAATAATATTTATTTATTATTATTTTATTATTATTTGGCCATTTTGACATCTTTTGTTAAAATATTCATAGCTCTCTTATTTTTTGTCAGTAATTTGCAAATAGCGTTTTGTTTTGTTTGTAAGAATATGCACGTTCTAAGTAAAATATAATGTTGAATTGTTGACATAATTTTAAATATATATTTGTATATAAAACAAACATTTAAAAAAAATTTTTTTTTTCGAATTTGAACTTACATAACTACCTTTTGTATAGGCTGAACCACAAAATTAAAATTTTTATCCTAATCTACATCTAATTATAAGTACAGACACAAAAATTAAAACACTTACCCTCAAAAATATAGTAGATATTACAATTTTTGAAAGATCTTGTAATCTTTCAAATTGGTAAAAACGTCACATTTTAAAATTGTTGGCATGTGTCTTTAGAAATTTTTACTTGCATACTGTCTATCTTCAATGATAAAAATAGTATATAGAAGCAATATAAAAAAGGTTACATTATAAAAAAAATATTTACAATATATACATTTACAAAATAATTTAGTTTATGGACACTTGTGTTTCCGAAGCATAAAACATGAGCTCCCCTTTTACATTTTATACAAACAGTCCTTGCATGCTTCCTTGTACCACCAGTGCTTACAACTACCACTATTTACAACTAAAATAATATACAAACTAAATAAAAACAACTACTTTCAATGTAAGATAATAAATCACAACTAAGAAACAGAATAGTAGAGCAAGAGGCACCCCGAAAGGCGAACAACCCGGCCGGAATACTACTAGCCTTTTGGGTTCGCTCGGTCAAAAGACTGTCCTAAAAACATTGACCGCACACAGTGCTGTATACATATACAGGAAGTTTGGAAATTCTGTAGCCAAACACTGGGATTTGTTCAAGATATGAGAATAAAAAAAACTTGTTCCTAAACAGTATGGTCTATCTTGTTTCCTTAACCGTGTCTCTTTATGTTATTACAGTAATTTGTATTAAAAAAAAAAAAAAATAATATCTCAGGAACCATTAAGGCCTCAGGTCTTAAGATTTGCTTACCTACTAAAGCTAATATTACGTAAATGGCCAATTAATTGAAATGATTTATGTGAAATCGTTTAAAAAATATTTATCTTACGTTTTAAATTTTAAAAAGTCATGAACAAAAACCACTGACTGTAAAATATTATGAAGTATATTATGTTTTTTTTTCGATGTGCCGCATGATAATTGTTTACACAGTTATATAATTTATTATTCCACTGTTATTTTATAAACACAATTACTTAAACTAAGCCTACTAATAAATAGTTTATAGGAAAAAATGTTTCTTTAAATTAAATTGCTTAAAGTTACTCTGCGGGAAGCTCACTAACTCCACAATCGACATCGTCGTCTTCCTCTGAATCATAAGATGTGTCACTATGAAGTCTTATGATGAACTGTTCCATACCAATTTCCCACATATGCTCTTCTTCAATGTATTTTTTCTCCTGGTCCGTTTTTTCTCCTGGCGACATACTTTGGCCCACTGTTCCTCAGAAATGTCATTGAAGGCCTCAGCGTCTAGGTGAATAATGTCATTAATTTTAAATGTAGTATTTTTCTCAGCTACTTTTCCCTTCACTGCAGCCCATATTTTTTCAATTGCATTAAGTTCCGGGTGATATGGGAGCAAACGCAAAACACTGAGGCCATGTTCTGCCAATATATCGTCAACTTTGTATTTCTTCTCTTCTCCCTTTTGAACTCTTATAATTTCATAAAGTTCTGGTTTTGTTAATTTAGAGTCAAAGTTGGTGTTCCGTTCATTTAACCAGTTAATCATTTCTGATTTAACAATATTTTTTGTAGGCTGTCTGACACTTACTGTATTATGGTACGATGCATTGTCCAATACAAGAACTGATCTGGAGGTAGGTTGTGGATTAGTCCTTTAGTCATTTCTTGTATTTCTCGCTGTTCATCTCGTTATGGTAGTAACCGGGATTTAATCCAGATTTCCACATCAATAAACCATTTTGAATAAATCCTTTATGCCTATCTGCATGGAGAATAGTTAATCTGGATCCCTTTGATACTGGTTTTTAAGACCTAAATTAGAATTATGTGAATCTATTCAGGACTGTTGCTTCGTGTGTGTGCTATGAATGTAAGTTTCATCTGTAAAAATTATCGGTCTACCTTCTGCTGTGATTTGTCGAAGATATTTTAATCTGTCATTGATTTTAATTTATTGATACTTTGATATCATGTCGTTCCATAAGTATTTTTCTGTTATCTTCAGTTGTCTTCCATTTTAATCCCATTTTATGCATAATTCGTCGTAGAGGCCATGCACTTCCCTTAAAATTAATATTTGAATTTTAAATTTCAATCATTATTTTTTTACAGTTACACATGATTTATGCGTTATGTGATAATTATTTATCAACAGCCTCAAGGCTTCCAAATCGAACGAATCTAAATCACACACTGGCTTTTTCCTGTTCACATTTTTTAGGCGTAAAAAATGCTAGTGGAGTAATTTTTACATCGGAGGAACTTTCTTTCAGAATTCTTTTTACTGATCGCCTGGAAACTTTAGTGGCTTCAACAACTTTATCTATTATTACTGACTTTAATTTATTTCCTTTTTGAATATTACAAAAATAATTATATACTTTGAAAACTATTTCCCTACCTTGACTGTGTAGAACAGTTCCTTTACCAGCTAACTTAGGCATGATAATACATAATAATCGTTATTAATATATCCACTATTAGTCACTCAATAGAAACTTAATACTAGTAATCATTAATTAACTCAATGTATTCAACAGTCAACATAATTGCACTAATCAATAAAAATCACAGTTAACTTTAATAACTAACGGTGTCAATAAACTGACAAATACTTGACCTACGGAAAGAGAGAGAGCGCCTAAATAAATAAATCTACAATGAGAAAAAGGATTTTATGAAACAACACCGTTAATACTGCCTTTAGACCCACCCCTCAGTTTCCGGGAATTCAATGTTTGCAGGCACGTTAGTACACAAAAGGCAGGCGAAATGAGTAGTAGCGCGGCTTGCCTTCTGAGATGCCTCTGCCTCTACAAATGGCCACAAGAAGTAAACAAAGAAGACAAGCACTGAAGATAAACGGCCATTATGATGTCATGACAATGACCAATAGAGTAACAAATTTTGTTTTGCATATTGTCTTCAATCACAATGTCAAGTTTGAAAGCATTCGGTTGACAAATAGAATAAAAGTTATAATAAACATGACATACGCCAGTGGCGTACGTCAGCTGCTTTAGCAAGACAAGGGGCATGCGCTTATGGCACACCCCAGCATTTTTCGAACAAACTGCGATGTGCGCTCACGGCGCGCGTCTGCATTGAAAGGGTTAAAGTATTGAGGTGTTCCTTGGTGTCTACTTAGACTTCCTTCAGGTGGGGTAGTGCTTTATTCATGTTAAAGTATTGAGGTGTTCCTTGGTGTCTACTTAGACTTCCTTCAGGTGGGGTAGTGCTTTATTCATGTTAAAGTATTGAGGTGTTCCTTGGTGTCTACTTAGACTTCCTTCAGGTGGGGTAGTGCTTTATTCATGTTAAAGTATTGAGGTGTTCCTTGGTGTCTACTTAGACTTCCTTCAGGTGGGGTAGTGCTTTATTAATTAAAAGGGTTAAAGTATTGAGGTGTTCCTTGGTGTCTACTTAGACTTCCTTCAGGTGGGGTAGTGCTTTATTCATGTTAAAGTATTGAGGTGTTCCTTGGTGTCTACTTAGACTTCCTTCAGGTGGGGTAGTGCTTTATTCATGTTAAAGTATTGAGGTGTTCCTTGGTGTCTACTTAGACTTCCTTCAGGTGGGGTAGTGCTTTATTCATGTTAAAGTATTGAGGTGTTCCTTGGTGTCTACTTAGACTTCCTTCAGGTGGGGTAGTGCTTTATTAATTAAAAGGGTTAAAGTATTGAGGTGTTCCTTGGTGTCTACTTAGACTTCCTTCAGGTGGGGTAGTGCTTTATTCATGTTAAATGACCAAAACCAAACATTTAACAATCATTGAAAATCTGTTCAAATCATTATTGTAAAAATTGCATTTTTGTGTGGGATTTAATTATTTTTTAAAATCATGTTTTTGACCAGCATAGTGACATAGTAGAACCTAATTCAAAATTTTCCATGACGTCAACTGATCTGAGTAAGTGAAAATCCAGTTTTTTAACCAAAGAATTTTGGGAGAAATATATACTTTAAATAAGTTCCTTTGTTATGTTTAAATGGTTTTTAAATTATTTTGTTGTCACAAAAACGGTGTAAAACATTGAAAAATCATCCGTAATGTACAGTATACCAATATTTATTCTTAAGTAAAAGGAGCTCTTTAATTCGTTTTGTTTAAATTTGAGTACTTTTAACATGCCAAACAGTTCAGCATCCACAAACTATGAGCTGTGATAGTCACACTGAGAAGAGAGAGAAAAAGATGAATCTTTTATATTTCACTAAATATTTCTGGGTTACGTGGAGAGACATATTTGATAAGTGCTACTGTAGTCTGAAACGCATATTGTATTCCAACATAATATTATCAAATGTAAGTGTTCTTAAAATTTTCCAGAATATGTACGCAAATATGCTACTGAAGAAGCTCTTCGAGAACAGGAGCAGCAGGGTGTTTCGTCAGACAGTGAGTCTTCAATGTCGGACTTCAGTGAAGATGAAACCAAAGACATGGAGTTATAACGCTGGACTTCAACTGTGTATATAAGACACCACTTTTTCTCTCATTGTATCCTGGTCTGTGTGGAATTTAGAGCTGTGCAAATCTAAAGGAGTCACGTAATGAACATTGTATAAAGCCTAGTAGTTTTAGAATACATTTTCTAATATTTTGTTCTCACTTTAGTTGTTTTAGTTGGTTGTATCAGAAGTTGTAGTTTAAATCAAGTTTGTTTTGCTGTTTTTAAAATGAATCAACATAATATAAAATGACTTATTGACCTTTTAACGTTTTCATTTAAAAAAGCTAGGCCTGATATCAGGATTCTATTTCTTTTGTTATCAGATTTTTTTATTGAAGTGGTCTAGTTTTTTTTTTCTTTTTTCAAAAGGCAAATTTTATCTGGAATGTACATTTAGCCTTTGGTCAGGGCTTCAAAGATTTTGTTATTTACATTTTATATTCATACTAGATACAATTTGCAAGAACAAATTTAATGTTGCAATTAATTTTTATTTCCTCTTAAATTATATTTGATTCAATAACCCAAATATTTTATTTCTAAGGGTTAAAATTGTCAAGTTAACTGCCAGTAATTTATCGTTTACATTATCGGCTAACAGTCAGAAAGGTCAATAAATCATTTGGATTTAATAAGCATTAATTTATTAATCGTTACCTTTTTATATCAGTAAACACTTTGTTTTGAATAGAATCAAGATTTATATGTACATTTTTAAAGATGTAAGTGTTTATACAAGTGGAGACAAATGTAACATATAATTTGTAATTAACTTGTGATCTATATAAGGTGGTCAGTGAACATAAAAAGTGTTGTAAAAGATAGAAGGCAATGTTCAAACAGTATTTCCTTCTTCTACTTACAGTCTAAAGGACTTAACTTTTGAAAGAATTTCAATAAAACCATTATTATATTTAGTTTGTGTAGGGGAGGGAGATTCATTCTTGTCTCTTTAAATTTTCCTGGGAATTAAAAAATAAGGTATGTTAAAGTGCATATACAAAGGATGCTTGCTATATCTGCATTTTTAAAACCTGAAAATGCCTTATTTGTAGTGTTGATGGTTTGTCTTTAAACCTAGATCCGTCGTGGAAGTACAGATCTAGCGTTCCTTTCAAAATTAATTTTCTTAGTCATAGCTGTTACCACTGGAAATCCTTTATTTTATATTTTACATTATTTTTACTTTATTCTATATGTTTTATTTTATATTTTACATCACGCAATTATATTTTGTACAATCACTAGGTTATTATCATTATGTAATCATTTTGTAATCATTGTGTAAAATCATTGTGATGATTTTAGTTACCTGTAATCTTGTGGAAATTATAGATGTTTCAAAGAGTTATTTATATACATCTTTAATATAAAATGAATTATACTGGCTGTTTGAGAGCTCTCGTTATAAACTGTGAATGTGGTTCCTTACTAAACCTGAATTATAAAACCAATTTTTATAGAAAACTGTAACAGAACACAGATGTTTGATTAAAAAAGGCCTAATTATTAAGAAGAGCACTTGATTTTTAATATTGCAATCATTAAAACCCATCTTCATTTGATATTATTCATAAGTCATATGAATAATATCGTTCCATTCATAATGGACCATATATTCATTGAACGATACATGGTTCAGTAAAATAATAACTTATACACAGGCACAGCAAAAACTGCACAGTTTTAAAATTGCTTTCTTTAGTTAAATTTATAAATAAAATCTACATTTACCGGTGAAAACCGCATCAAGGTACTATGTACATTATTTACGAAGTAACCAGACGTTTCGCCCATACTGTAATGTGGCATCCTCATTGGTATGTCTAAGACTGAATCGGTAAATGACCTTCCAACTTTTGTAACAGGTGGTGGGGTTGGGGACTGATTTGGCAGGTATGCTGGAACCAGTTTCCACCCCACCACCTGTTATAAAAACTGGAAGGTCATTCGCTGATTCAGTTTCAGAGATAACACTGAGGATGCCACATCACAGTATGGTCGAAACGTCTCGTTACTTTGTAAATAATGTACATAGCACCTTGACGCAGTTGTCACTGGAAAATGTAGATTCTAGTTATGACAACAGCCGCTTAAGCCTGAGTTCAAAAATTTATAAATATTACGATTAATATAATTTCCCTTCCAGTTACTGTTAAAGATAGGATAATAAGTGGAATATTTGCAGACTAATCATAATTTACCCAAACAATTAGCAAAACGTATTTCCATCATCAGGTTTATAACTGGGAAAAGTCAACTATAAAATATAATGACGGTTTGATTCAAGGCAACATTTATATTTTCTAAATTTATTGATTTTCAAAGGCAAGCAAAGAGATGTAAGTGCACTCAGTATAATTTCGTATAGATGCAAATAAACTTTGTGGGAGGTGAGCCGAAGACCTTTTGCTTTCATTTGTCTTTGAACTAAATTAATTTCACACCCACGGATGTTTCTTAAATAATAAATTCAGTCATCTGTAATCATACACAATCAAAATAGGTGTATATCTTAAAATAAAATAATTTTTAACACTGAAAAAATCAATTGGCAAAAGTTGATACAATGGTATGGATTAATAAACTGTTCAGTTTTTGTGACCCGTGGAAAATTAATGTTTGTTTAGCAAATGAGGTGATCATCTGGTTCTTTTTTTTTTCTTTTCATCTCAAATTAAATGACACTCGTTCATAATTTTATTTAATTTATGATAATGAATTGATAACATTGAAATCTGTCATATTCACTTCCTACATGTCAACAGTAATACATTGTAATAAATTCTACAATTTTAAACTATACAATACCATTTTTTATTCTATAAGAGTTAGTCTGAACATTTCAATGCTAACCAAAAAAATGGAAGAAAAATTATTAATGATATATCAAATTAAATCTCAGCTAATCTGCTGTAACATAAATATCTTAGACAAATAACAACTCCCCCTCTTCAAAGTACTGACTCCCATCCTACGCTCATAAAGTACGGAGAATCCCATCCACCCACCTATACAAGTTCAATGTTAGTGACCCACTCGCCCACCCACACAAGTACGAAGGTATTGACCCTCCTGCCTATCCATGCACATACAGTAGTATTGACCCATCCACTCACCTATACATGTACAGTGGCCTGCTGATCAACATGTCTCATGTAAAGTGGTACTGATGTACTCACTCACCCATATACTCACCTATACATGTACAGTGGCCTCCTGATCAACATGTCTCATGTAAAGTATATCATTGTCCATTAAAACATTTTTATTAGTTATATTTTGCATCCAGTGTTTCTTATAACCCTAATTTTTAATTTACATGGCTAGTTGCTGTTTCTTTTCAACATATCAATCAATCACAAATCTTTATTCATTATTTTGTACAAAGTTTTATACAAGATAAAGAATGGTGTCAGTATAAATTATAAGTAAATTTCATAAAGTAAATGTACAGTGTCAAATAAAATTAAACACTACCAAAGAGAAGTATATTTTGGTAGTGGTTACATCTTTATTTCTTATTCAAAATACATTTTATTTTTATATTTTTGCTGTATTTGTTGCTAAACATTTATAGATATCATAGTTTTTCAATCAATAATTAATTATTTACAAAAAAATTTCTAAAAGTACCTTAAATAGAAATTACACCTAAGAAGGAAAGAACTTTGAAAGGCATCATCTTAAATATGTTATGATTTAAAGTCAGGCACTGTCATAATGACCTATTTCATCAAGTCCATTTCTCTGAAATCTGCCACCTTATAAGCAGTCCCAAGCACTTTGATGCTACCAGGTCAATGTTGCTGGAGTGCGGTTAACATTGTGAAGACCAGGCTGACCATAGTAGTTATATAAACATATCACACCCGCCGTCTCACTGATTTTGGCTCATTCAAGTTACTAACCTGATACAGTAAATTTCCGATTATCTGCAAAATTGATTGGCGCAAATACAGAGGATAAACGAATCCGCAAAATTGCTTATCTATAATTGTGTATCTATGTAAAAAATACATTATTGTTACAGAGGAATGGTTGTAGGTACTAAATAACAACAGAAAAATGTGATAATTCATTTTATATTGCAATAAAAGAATTTAATAATATTACTATTACAAATTATAATGACCTCTTACAGCTGTATAAAACTAGGCCTATACGCAATTATAAAACAAAACCTCTACTGAAATTGGGGTCGACATTACTGAAAGGGAAAAGTGATAAAACTAAACAAAAATGAATACAGTTCATTTAACTTAGTAAGAAATAAAAAATGTAAATTCTACAATTTTCAACCTTCTTCAATCTTTTTATTAGTAAATTAGTTCTGTATTTTTTCTTCATAAAAGCGAAACCACCCTGGTCCATGGGTTGAATAAGAGCCGTGAAGTTGGCAGATAAAAATTTGACAATTAGTCAATCTTCAGACTTTAACACACCTTCAAGGGATGGTATGGGGCGTTATTAAGGAGTAGTACAGCTTTTTGCAGCAAGTATTGTGATCAAAGGTCGTCATTAACCTGCGGAATAAACTTTTTTTTAACTGATCTTTAAATATTTGCTGGTCCATCCAGCCTGTTTTTTGGTCATAGTTGTGTACTGGAAGGTTTTCAGCCCTTGTTCCTATGAAAGATCTCGGTTTCTTGAACTTTCCTATTGCTACCAGTTTTAATTTGTGTCATCCTGATGCATTACTACAAGACATAATGGCTATCCGTTTTTTTACTGGACTTATGGCCTGCAGCTTCCTTCTCAGTTTAAAAAACAAATGTTCGTGTTGGTAAACACTCTCAAAACAACTCGACTCGTCAGTGTTGTAGACTTGTTCATAATTCAGTCCCTCCTATTTAACAAACTCTTCAAAAGCAGATTGGAAATCTTTTGCTTATTGTTCATCACCACTAAGTTTCTCGCCATGAAGCCCGATTTCTCTTATCCCATGATGTTGTTTGAATCTAGTCAACCAACCTGATGATGCATTAAAATGTCCTTCTAAATGAAGCATTTCAAAAAAGTACTTTGCCTTTTCAGCAATTATAAGCCCAAAATAAGGAGTACCCTGACTTCTAACTTGACTGTCTTATCATGTTGTTCATATGTTCTAGGTTTCATCGTCTTCCTTTTCTTCATCGAGGATGTGTTGTTATCTGAACACAATGCAACATTCAATAACTATTTTAGACATTTTACATAAAGATTACAAGTTGTAAGTCTAACAATGTGGCATTTCTAACCCTGCCACCAAGCCCTTAAATACAAAACAGTACAATTTATTTGTATGTTTTCCCTACAAAATGTTATATTTAGCACTGTACACATGAAATTTAAAGTAAATTTTAGGAACCCTTCTAATAATAGATATTGAAAGAAAACATAATATTTTACTAAAAATTTCAAGAATGGTTAAAATAAGATTTAGTAAACTAAAACTAAACAATAAAATTTACCAAATAAAATTGAGGTTAAGGCCTTGTTTACACAATATATAAATGTAGTATATTCTGAGTAAATGATATTTCCTTAAGAATTTCTGAGACATTTAATTGTTTGAATAAATTTACGATTGTATTGTTAGAGAATGATACTATGAAAGATTATCTTTTAAAACACTAACATTTATATTTGTCAATAATCTCAAAAATATGAAAATCGAAATGGCTGAGGCTTATAGAGATCTTTTCTTGTCCAAACAATTTATAAAATGTTAAAAAAATGGAAATTAGTTACAAAAATATACCCACCTCTTAAAAGAGAACTAGTTAAATACGTAAAATATTTCAAAATGTTACTTTGGCAAAGTTATAAATAATTTATATAAATATTTCTATGCTTGTCAGTTAATAAACACATATACAAATTACGATTGGTTTGTATTATTGTAGTAGCGTGGAAAGTCTGTTTGTATAAAATTGATAACACACTAAATTAACCGGACAGTTGGATGAAACATTGGCAGCAAACTCATTCATTAGGAAGGGAGCTGAATGGAAAATAAATTAGGGCCAATGGTCCCCCCCACCTCTGTAATTTGGATAAAATCCTGTGTCTGCAAGTGCTCATTTTAACATGAAAATCGGTACTTGCAGATTCAGGGTTGGAATGGTGAGTGGTGAAAATTGTTCTTTAATACTGTTTTAATCCGATATATTTAGTTCCGTACATTACAAGTAATGACATGGTTTATAGCGTAATGTTATTTTAATCACCTGTACACTTCTGATTCTAGTTTGTCTCCAAAAACATTACATACAAAAAGATAAACATTTTTTATCAAATTTTGTTATTTACTAAGTCAGAGGATCTTTTTGAACTAAATGTTAAAAATAAAAGTTTTAGTGTATTTTAAAACTATTTTTATAGTATAATATCAAATTTTGCTCTATTATTTTTTAATTTTTAAAAATTTTACACAAATTTCAGATAATATATGAAAGGAAAATTAAAAATAGAAAATAAAAAAAGATGAATAGCAAACAGATGAGATGTGATTGGGAAGGATTAAACTTATTTATAAACTATTTAATTGATTGATGAGTATGTTAATCCTTAACCACTTAGAGTTTGTAAATATTTTGTTTAGTGTATTAGTAACAGGATAGCTAAGAATAGCCATTAGAGGAATTATTTAATTTGATATCATTGTTTACTCTATTACCTGTTCTTTTCTAGTATAACTTTATTATTTCATAGAAAAAAATCTTTATTTTAAGCCTATTATATATTAAAGCTAAAAATTCTTATACAAATTTGTGAGTAGTTTTAATAATGTTTTATGTAATACGTACAAACCCCATAGTTTTTTAAATTAAACTAAGCCTTTGTGTTATAAGTAAAACTATATTCCTGAAGCTGTGGTAAGTTTCAGTACACATATCTTAATGAGAACTAAAGCTAATGAGTACAAACTCAAAGGATTTTTTATTTTGTTCATTAAAAGTTTACAAAGTAAAGATATGTATTAAGGCATAGCTGTAATTTTCAAGCATTTAATATTTGCAGATGGCTGGTTTTTAAACTCATGACTCTCCTAGAAAACATTTACGATACAGACCTTCTTTAATATATTTGTAAAAATAAATAGGTAACAAATCTAATAATTAATCCTTAATAGCCAAAATTATTTTTAATCATAAGTGTAACAAACTTTTTGATATTTCAGTTTATTTACTCTCTTTTGGTTGTCATTTGATGGGGTCCATCTTATTTGTTTTAAACACTTGCATTATTTTAACATAACAGTACAACCTTGCTAGTCCGGCTTAAAGTAGTGGCCAGTACGCCGGATTTAGGGGAAAGCTGGATAAACGAGAGGTCATTTAAAGTAACAATTTCAGATGTAATAAGCCCCTGCAAAAAGTAGATACAATACTGTATTTAAAAATTCTTGTGCCTTGATACTTTCAAATTTTGTTATTGATTGAAAGTAATTAATTTTATTATGAACAGTATTTTTACATTATAATTTTTAATGATTTTTGTGATGGAATATATTTTAGACGCCAATTCAAGGAACCTGTTGTCATATTTATCCTATTGTAGTAGCACATAAAACGTTAACCTTCGTCTTTAATTTTGAGTCCCTATTTCCGATTCCAAACAAATTTTTCCAATGCAGTTGGTGTTGTATTTAGCTGGACTGTAAGAAAACAAAACTTTATTTATCATTTGTCACTCAAAAACTATTACCACTTCAGTTTAGCTGTAACTTCATAATACAGAATTGCTTTATTTTTCTAAATCATTTAGTGTACAATGAAGTTGCAATATTTTGTAGGATTAATTTTAGTCTGAATTACCGGGGGGTCTAGATGACTGAGGGTGGGCCGGTGAAGCGAGGTTATACTGTATATTGATATGAGAGAAAGAGGTCTTATGCTTTGATAAAGAAAGAACATTTGTTTACAATTGTTTGTGTATTAAACAGATTAGTAGTTAAGATATTTACTAAAATTACCAGTTCTATCATTATTTTGCTATACAAATATTTTATTGATTGTGCGTGTAATAATGTCTGTTTCCGATTTCAGCTGTAAATGTATATCTTGTTAAACTTGTTATGTTTATCAGACATTGTTCTCTTAAACTTGTTTGGTTAGCTTTATAATGTAATTATATATATATCTGGTTAGGAATGTGAGTCGTAATGCTGTGAGTCCTTGAAACTATTTATGTAAGTAATCAGATGAGGTAATAATAGAATACCTGCAAATATTGCACCAAGTCAACATCACTTGTGCCAATGTAGCTGGTAGCAATAGTTGTAGTTCTGTATTATAGTCTTTGTTGTTTTGTTCTTGCTGACACTTTACAGGTCACTTTCAACTGGAAGGTTGTACAAACCCTTGCCTTTACCTGTTTTGATGGATTCACATCTATAACGGTGACCAAGTGCCTACAAGTTTGAGACTTGCCCACTAGACTCGTGACAAATGTATCAGTACGAGTATACGTGATAAACCCATACTTGCAGACATTTTATTGTAACCTATTATAGATTACTGAATCCTAAATACATTAATCAAATACTGATATTTCCAAGTAGTTTTGTGCCTGGGAGTATTCACAGTAGTTCCTGGAATAGTAATTCTATAAAACTTTCTCACAAATAAAATTGTCAAATAATAACAAATCAAAATTATGTTTTTGTTAATTAATTTGAGAAATGCGGAACTACCACAATATTAACTGTAACTATTGTACATGGTATAGGTGTGTTTGATTTAAATTTATTAAAATTTGTATAAGTAAGATGTTTAATAAGTTTTTTATTGTGTTATTCCCAGATGTTAATGCAATTTAAATCATTGTGTTAATATTACGTGTTTTATTAAAGTCAAGTTAAACATCATTTTTTTTATATACTCTCTTATATCTCCAATAATGAACTATTATGTCCAACTATTAAAGTTTAATTGACTGCAGAATTTTCATGAAATAAATTTAGTTATTTAATAACTTCTCAATGATTTTAAAGCAATATCCCAGGTGTGAATATTTTCAGTTTACTATATTGATGTAAACTCCATTATTATGCTATTAGCATTATCCTAATTGGTTGTATTTAAAAAAGATGGTAAAAAATACCTTTTTTTTTTTTGGTCTGCCACCAATCTTGAGTATCTGACAGGTTCCTTCATCTTCATGTGCACTTTCCTCTGGGCTTTCACTTAACATACACAGTCGTGTTAAGCAACTGTGTATGTTAAGGCTAGCAGTAAGGAGAGCTGTCAAAATAGGTAGTAAACACCTTCTATTTTAACTGGTAATAATAGAAAAACATAGTTCTCTTTTATTACCAGAACTATGTTTTCTGGTAATAACATAGTTTACACCCTTCATCTTCAACTCATTCAAAGGGGTGTAAAAATGTGTTGAGATATTATTTACATGCATACTAACTTATTGAAATACTATAAATGATATTTTATATACACGTGTATAGATGGTATTTACATAAATACAGTAATTGTAGGTATGTCACAAGTAAATAGTCAATGTTAGACATGAGGACATAACGACTAATGTCTGTCTGTGATTTCCTCGTGTTGAGTTGCGAGAGCAATATTATCTGCATATATGAATTTTCTGGACTGTGTGGTGTGAATTTCAGCAGTGTATACATTGAATAAAAGAGGAGCAAGGACAGATCCTTGTGGCAGTCCATCATTCAGATATCTTAAAGAACTTTCTCTGCGACCCAGGCAAACTTTAATTAACCTGTTGCTGAGGGTGGAATTAAAATATCGCAACAATCAAGGACATGGAATTAAGTTAAAAATTTCATGGGAAGGTCCAAGAGTCAATGTCATAGTGTTATTGAAACATGACTTAAGTCATGTGATAGTGTGTTAAGTGAAAGCCCACAGGAAAGTGCAGCTGAAGATGAAGGGCAACCTTCAAAACCGGTCATGCTGAGAAACTAAATATTGGTGGCAGAACAAAAAATAGATGTTTATTTTACCATTATTGTGATGTAAACTACTAAAAAACATCAAAATTGTTTATTTAACATATTTTTATCAATGGAAAGGTTACAAGGATTTTAATATTACTTTGTATTTGTAGTTGACATGATCATTCACTGTCACATACAACTATTAATCAGTAATATATTGATATGTATAGTTAAAGGTAAACAAACTTAAATTTCTTTTATATCAATTCAGATCATTAGTATTTTTGCAAATGAAACATTTTGGAGATTCATTACAAAAATATCCTATACTTGCTTGAGTTAACAAAATAATTATATTAATAACAAATGGATCAAATATTTCTGTCTGGATGAATTGTGTTTTTTTAATATTATAGTTATATATCCATATTTAGGCTATATATCCATAGTTAGGCTAGATTCCTGATCTGTTTGGAAGGTCATTTTAACTCTGTGAAAGTTATTTTACGACTCTTTTGAGTTAAATGATTAGAACAGAAGATCAACAAGGTAGAAAATTTGAGGTAATAATAGTGTCAACTAAAATTGAGTAAACCAATGCAAATGCTAGATAGTAGATGCTCCAAAAAATTAAATGGTCAAAACATAATAGTATAGTAACTACTGTGATATGGTTACGACTACTATACTATAACATGCCAACGACTCCCCTTTACCATGTTGTGGTATGGTAGATGCGATTCTCAACAACTGAGAATGATTGCTGACATTTCAGTGCAAATACTTATACTGTTTGGCATCACAAGAGGTTTGACCATTTAAAATGTTATAATCTCTTTTGTTTCAAAATTTGTCCCAGAAAAAGTGAATTCCTAATTTTCACATATCAGTTTACTCCCATTACTGCTGGTAGTTGAAATTTTGATTGGCATGCACTTCTCATGTAATGTTGTAGGAGGGCGTTTAAACAGTGTGCCTCTACATGATATCTATGACCTTGCTTACTGTTTTGTACGCTCCTAGTTTTAAAACTGAGTAGTTAGTTCCTAGTTACTAAAGGAATGTTGGAGTACCTTTTTGCAAGTAGTACAATGTAACTGGACCATTTATATACCTCGGTAACTTCTATGGAAATAGCAATTACTACTCTCTTTATTTTTACAAAAAGAATTTACTGTTCCAAAAACCATCAATAGTACTGATAAACCTATTTTATTCATTCCGCTGTTTACCTTTTTGATTGTTTATTCGATGTTCTGGTCTCTGTAGTAACTAGTTCATCACACCATAAATGTATGGTAAAAACATTCCTTAACAGTTTATATATTTCTAACGGGATGAATGACAAAGTATTTGTTGGTACATGTATTTTTTGGTCGATAAAACTATCTTTAAACTGATATCACAATTAATGATCGCTTAACCTATAACAAATAGTTCTTTGACATAACATTTAAAAATTGATTATATTTTATAAATTGCTTATTAAAATTAACTATAATGTAATTCAAAAAATACTATTTTATAGTTCAATTGTTTTATAATTATGTATTTTGAGATTTAAAAAAACCATCTGTTTATTTTATTTATTTATTCTTAAGACACCGATCATTAAGATATGGGAGAATATGCATTTCAAATGAGAGTAGATGAGCAAATGTAGTCATTGTTACAAACTAAGGCCCCTTCCTACGTGGGCAACAGGAGCGACGCGACAAGAGCAGCAAAATTTCAAACCAATTTTAATGAATTGAAACATCCTTAGCGGACGACAGAAGTGATATTTGCGTTTCGAGCGTATTTTGTAGCTACAAACGAGTTTGTATCTTGCTGCTGATGTCGCCCGTAAAGTGAAGCTGCTGACGCTAGTGTAGTTGATATTGCCCGCGAAGCTCATTTGGGACAGACACGCCGTAGCGTTTACAGCGACAGTGATCGACTGTTAATTATGTCTTTGGAAGAATTCATTGCTTAGTGCAAAAATGTCCTTTACTGCGGAACATGCGCCATATACACTACCATAATAAGTTAATTTTATTTTATTTTCTTGCTATAAAACAGGATATCCTAATTATATTATAGCAGAACAAATATATTACAGTTCAATAAAGTCCAATTTCTCTGAAGATCAACCGGAGCACAATATTTATATAAAAAAATAAAAATAATGATCACAATATCATAATAAACATTCTATAATACTTAGCAAATAAGAATCAACAAGTTATTACATAACGTCTATAATAAACATAACAAAATGAATGAGAGATTATGGTTGAAGGTCGCAGAAGAATCAAATGGAAATGATAAGTACTTTTCTTTTCTTGTAAACAATATTAACAATATTATTGATTTCGTAGGCCTAAAAATTAGTAACAAAATTCTGCTAACTGAAAATTTGCAAAATGCCAGTTCAAATGTTTTATATATGTTACCAGCAATGTAGCCTATTGAATCTAGGAATACCTAGGCATTCTATATATTGTCTGACATTATTTTAATCTATACATTTTTTAATTTTTAAATATAACTAATTTCAAACTTGTAACAATAGTTTCAGCAACTGATAATTATTTATATACGGTACACTTTAGTCAATTATTTATTCAACTGCAACAAACCAAATTTATTATCTTTTTTTTTAATTAAAACCACTTGCCAGTTGACATGGGCCTACAGGTCTGTGCCTCAACTTTATTCAATGAGTGAAGTACCAACCGTTGGCTCAGTGGCGATTCGAACCTTGGACCTTGCTCTCTGCAGTCCGAAGCTTTACCCACTGAGCCACCATGCCAGATTATTTACTTTTTTAGACAAATTTAGGCTTAAATTTTGTTTACTAGAAATGCTTTCACAAATTGCATAAGATAAACATTTATTAGTCTTGAAACATGTAAAGGCGTTATGATCAACAATGTGTCTAGGGCATGGGAGAGGAGTCATTAGGACTGTGATCGTAAGTAGCTCTGCCTCACTGCTTTGACTATGCTGCTTTGCATCCAGTATAGCAGGAGAAGGGGTAATATGTGAATTTGTACTTCTGTATTGCGGCCCTGGTTCTTTTGCCAGTGTTACAGTAGGCATGATGAATAACACAATTATATATGATTCCATATTTAACAAATTGTTATCACTTCTTAAAACGCTGACAATGTAATCAAATTTTTGAACTGAAATTCTAGTACAATTATAAAATAGTTCTGGGAACTGGTACTATCTTCTATAAAGATGATGGAACTCGCCATACAATGGTCTTTCTTTAAAACAATGTTCTTTTCACATCTAGCGGTCGCCTTTCTATTTAAATATGCGTACCCCAACACAGAACTATCTAGAAGCATCAGCTTATGTCTTTCCTCTTTTGAGATCATAGTGTCTGTTTCGAGAACATTAGCAATCAGTGTCCCCGCAACGCCAGTCCACGTAGGACGCAAAAATCTACCAAATATGGACGATTCCAGCGTGCCGCTGGAAACGCTTTTGTCGTACTTGTTGCGTCGCTCCTGTCACCCAAGTAGGAAGGGGCCTAAGGCCGACTATTCCTTAGAAAGTGGCATTAATTAATAGCCCAATGACAAATAAACAGCCGGTGGTTATCAGCTGATCCCTTTCAAAATTTGTTACAATTCTGATAGGGATCAAACTGAGAAGCTTATGAAGCTGGGCTTTAATCAACTAAGCTACAATTTATGTTATATGGTAGAAACATTCCCTGACAGTTTATATATTTCTAACCGGATGAATGACATAAATTGTTGTTTGATACATGTTGATTTGTTGGTTGACATCTGTTATTTGTTAAAAATTATCACCATAAATGTTTCATTATTTGTCATTATTATCCATGCCTTTCAAAACAATATGGAACACAACAGTATTTGGACTGTGGGTATATTATTTGCTCACTAAACATAACTATTTTTTTTAGGTTAGGTTAAAGAGCACTAGGCCAGGATATGGAAATTAGAAGTGATAGGACATCAGGAAACTTACATTACAAGCGTCCACTAACACCACAGCAGTAGTAGGGAATAATACTAGGAGTGGAGGGCAAGGCAGTCCCACCACCATGTGACTGATCTCTTAGTTACTGTGTTGCTGGTCGAGCTGCACTTGCAGCATCTCTCTGTGTAGAAAAGAATTTATTTTCACCTCCTTTATTGTTTGTTTACATTTATTATAATCGCCAATTAGAAAGATTGTTTTCATTTTTAATTTGAATTAAAACCTTTTATTGTAAAATAAAAACAACATACTATGTATGCTGTCTTAAATCTGCTCTGAAAATAGGCACATTAATTTGCTCATAAATCAAATTATGATGTAATCAATACATCTATAAACAAATAAGTAAAAAACATTAAAGTGTCATTTATTAATTAATTAGTAATAATTGTCACAATTATTTATCTATTTAACAATGCAATGTATATATAGAACGAGATTTTCCCAAGATGGTCAACAAATACAGTTTGACACTTTGGCTGATTTCATTTGAGAGTACCATATGTGTGACAGACTTGTAGCTGGTTACAAAGAAATAGTTTTTCAAAAAATTTGTTATTTTAGTCAAGCTTACTTATGCATGTTAGATGAGAACTGTGCACCCAAAATAAATATTTAACAAAGAATGCAAATGCCTTGAAACTGACTAAAACGTTCTTGGAAGAATCACTTGAAGCAATAGTCAATATTTATCTGCTTAATAATGGTTTTCCAATCTTAGAAACCTTTGTAAATCTTTAACTAACCAAAAGTGGCTCAAGTAGTGGGTACCCTATATGTATAGTGGTATTGACCCACCCACTCCTACACGTACAGGGATATTGACCCACCCACCCTACATGTACAGTGGTATTAACTCACCCACCCACCCCTATACATACAGGGGTATTGACCCACCTACCCCTACACATACAGTGGTATTGACTCACCCACCCACCCCTACATATACAGGGGTAATGACCTGCTCGCCCACATCTACATATACAGTGGTGATGACCCCAACAGACTCGTGTGTGTCTGAGTAGGAGAGAGAGCCATCACCTTGTACATGTCTGAGTAGGTGGTAGAGCCATCAACTCGTAGACCGACCATAAATTTTAAAAGAAAGCAGTTTAGTAAATTATGTATGAGTACTCAACAAATAAAATAAATTAAAATCCAGCCACACATCTTTAGCTGAAGATAAGGAAATTTGGTTTAGTCCTGAAAAAAAGTACAATTAAAAATATATGGCTGACTAATCTAAGAAAAGTGGCTCACAGTTTAAGTGCAAAGCTTTACAACACATATTTACATACTTATGTAGGATATTGCCTTGAATTACCATAAATCCACTACAATGCAACATCTCAAAAAAAAAAAAAAAAACTTCTTCAAGAATATTCGACAACATTAAGTAACCAAATCAATCTTTAGAAACACTAATTTCAAGTAAATAAGAACTCAAATTAAACTGGCAACAATACTATCTTAATAACATCAATATTAAACAGCGAGCACAGAATAAGATAGAGTGACTAGCATAGTACAAGCTGACCACAAGACCAAGTGGAGGCAGCACAGTGATGAGTCAGCCTACTATTACACTATTCACTATCGGAGGCCTACTATAATGTGCATTCTTCTGTTCAGCTGTTATATAGTACCAAAAATATGGTGTATTGAATAGCCTTTGGCTGTTGAAATAGAACAGATAAGAAGCCAGTGGAATTACTTTTCACAAGTAATTATTATTTATTTGCTTGTTGTGTTTTGTTTATCTTTCTTTACAGACTATTTAATAGTTTAGTAAAAATGAACATCATACAACACAAGTATATTACAATATAAGCACAAAATGCACAATATTTTACAGTAACAGCACAAATATACTACAATAAAAGTGCAAAATGCACAAATACAGCACCATACAAGCACAAATATACTATAATATAAGTACAAAATGCACAATTACTATGGTGATCGATTTCGGCATAACATGTTCACCTTCCTCAGAACAGAAGGAATCACAAAAGAATCATTCATGTGAATTCTTGTTGATTCTTTTATGAACAAAATTTATGCATTGTGTGCTTGTATTTTGATATATTTGTACATTTTGTGCTTGTATTGTAATATATTTGTGTTGTGTAACGTTCACTTTTACTGTATATGTACCAACACATATTATGTTAACTAAAAAACTGTTTAATAGTGTAAATCCATCATAAGGTTAGTAATGATTTCAAAATGTACTCTTCATTTTATTTATTATGTTGTAATATAAATATTGAAAAGAACGATCAATGTTCACAGTAGTGTCCGTTTACAGATAGGCTAGTTATAAACTTTACTTGCAACTCTAGTTATCCTGATTGTTAGGTATGGAATTATTTCCATTAGTTTTTAAGAAGTAATTTATTGTAGTTGATTGGCAGTTTGTAGTTGATTTACAAACTAGTCGCTCCCAAACGCTTTAATGTGCCCTTGTAAAAATGTATTATTTCTTTAAAAATTGTAATTTGGTGAGTAAGTTAGTAAGGAGTAATTACAATCACCTTTATTATAAGAAATATTACGTCCATTTTTTATTTTTATTATTTATTTTGCCTAGGACCTAATTTTATTTGTATTATTACCTTTTGGTGATGCCTCTGGATCCTGCAGGGTTTTGTGGAATCGTGTGCATATGATTCCATGTTTCACTTTGAACAAATTAAAGAATCCAAGTCTATTTTGTCATAATTACATCTATTTTTACTTCTATAGATCTCCCAATGAAGAATTATAAGATAAGTGGGCTGATGCGACCAGAAGGAAGGATTAGGAACCAAGCAACCATTTCTTAACTTCATAGTCACCCATGTTCAGAGAAGAGGACATTGACCAAACATCACTGCCGTGCATCAGGATAAGACATATTTTTCCAGTAATAAGTAAAATAAAAGAGAAACATCCTTTAAAAAGAAAGCATAGAGACAATTATTATATGGGTGAACTCTCACCATTAAAAAAGGTAAAATCTGAATTATTAAAAATTAAAACCAAATTACAAATATACCAAAAAGGGAAAACTTCTTAAGTTCAGAAATAAAAGGTTTGTAAAAAAGGTAGCTAAACTAGAATATATTATCGACTCTTTGTGAGATAGGATTAATATGCAAGAATAATTATGTGTGTTTCTTAGATCAGTCTCACAAACATCTGAGTGCCTTATTAAAAGATCCAGTGAACAAAAACTTAAATCCATTGATGAATGCTTCTGTTGCTGATTAGTCAATGTTAACAATATTCAAATGATAAAGTAAATAGTTTTACAAGGTCTGAAGCTACAATTGAATTCATTAGAATTGTTAGTAAACTTTTTGATGCTTTCAACAAGAGGAATATATATGGAAAGTATGAAAAAATGTTATCTGAAAATCATGTTTTGCATTGAGAAGTATTATCAGAAGCTAAAGAATACATTTTGCATCTTAAGAATCATAGTAGAATATCAATTGTAAAATCTTAAAGAGAAAAAGAATTTTAAAGAAGTATTGTTTGCAAAAATTTGTTTGATTATTTTTTATATTATATTTTTTTATAATACTTTCTGCATATAAAAGGTGTATTAGCTATGTTTAACTATTTTGTAGGGGAAAGCCTCCTCTTAAGTAAGTGTACATCCCATTCTACAAAGTAAGCCAAGATCACATTGAATGCCTCTTTGGCTACATAATCGACAATAATAACAATAATCATTTTCAAACTACAGTAACAATAGTAAAAAAGAACAGAAGTAACAATAATAAACCTGTATGCAACTTATTGGAACTTTTAAGAGGACCTTAATTCATAGCAAATTGCATGAGACAAACAATGGTAATTCACAGATCCCGAGCAAAACACATGTTCAGTATAAACAGGTATACAAATGAGATTCAAACAATATATCTCCACAATATACCTCCACAAACCGGAGTGGAGGTCAATAGAGGAGGAAAATCAAACTCAAACAACATTGCAGACGTTGACCAGTTGTGATGTGAATACTTCAGACATCACATTTGACATTGTAGAATACAGTATGTTGCAGTTTATGTTGTCAAATCACTCAGAGACAAAATAATATGGGAAGGGTGCCTCAAACTGATGACTCAGAGAGAAGTGCATGTGAATAGTTTTACCTTTTCTTTAAAAGAAAGGAGGCCTTATTCAGTCATCTTCTGATATTCATAAAATTTGCCTTACCTGTGGAAAAAATTTAAAAACCCTATCTTAAGACAGAAAGTTGTTCAACCAACAAAAACTTCAATAAAAACCAATGCAAACAGTAATAAAAAAATTAACTTGGATTTAAATGATTTTCTTTAATTAATTATGCATATATACAGGGTGTCTTAAAAGTCCCCCCCCCCTATTAACTTTCTTATGAATACAGATAAAGTGATTTACTTCTGGGAATGCTTATATGACCAACAAAGGAGTTTTGTTATATATGCAAATTTTTTACACCCCCTCTCAAAAGGGGGTAGTTTGGGGGTAAGTCAAAATTTTTAAATAGGAACCCCTATCAAATGACACATCATTTTAAAGGTAATATTAAAAGAAGAAGAATGGCGGAAACTAGAGGTCTCTAACATTAGTCTATCAAATTTGGTGGCAGTTTAAAGTTGAAATTATTTCATAAAACCCCCGCAGCTTGTTACATTTAAAATTGTTGTAAGGCAGACAAAACATTCACCCACCAGTTAGTTTTGAGAACTGATGACACCTAATCGTAAAACAAGTTATTACAAGAATCAACAAACACCGAAAACCACAAATAACATAGCATTTATTTGGTTTTGGTTTGTCTGACCAAAGTCCCATGTTGCCCTACTGGACTTTGGTCAGACAAACCAAAACCAAATAAATGCTATGTTATTTGTGGTTTTTGGTGTTTGTTGATTCTTGTAATAACTTGTTTTACGATTAGGTGTCATCAGTTCTCAAAACTAACTGGTGGGTGAATGTTTTGTCTGCCTTACAACAATTTTAAATGTAACAAGCTGCGGGGGTTTTATGAAATAATTTCAACTTTAAACTGCCACCAAATTTGATAGACTAATGTTAGAGACCTCTAGTTTCCGCCATTCTTCTTCTTTTAATATTACCTTTAATATGATGTGTCATTTGATAGGGGTTCCTATTTAAAAATTTTGTCTTACCCCCAAACTACCCCCTTTTCAGAGGGGGTGTAAAAAATTTGCATACATAAAAAAACTCCTTAGTTGGTTATATAAACATTCCCAGAAGTAAATCACTTTATCTGTATTCATAAGAAAGTTAATAGGGGGGGGGGGGACTTTTAAGACACCCTGTATATATATATATATATATATATATATATATATATATATATATATATATATATATATATATATATATATATATAAGAGACCCCAAAAAACAATCATTTGACAATAGACAATATTCTTTATTTGACATATTCTTTGAGAATAGTTCAGTGCGTCAATCATTTGTAGAAAGTTATTAAATAGTAGCATAATTGACAAGCTCTTATTCAGTGTAGAGAGGTCGCTCTTGCAGCCAGATTGTAAGTTGCTTCTTGATACGTGATTCTGGTAGTTCTTTGAGGTGGGCTGGTAGTTGGTTGAAAAGTAGTGCTCCCCTGTATGAAGACTTGCTTTTGTAAAGTGTTAGGTGGTGTGGTGGCAGAGTAAAATCTGAGGCATGGCGTGTATTTTGGTAGTGTATGTCTCCATGTCGGGTTTGATTGGTACGGACAGCATGCATGATGGCTTCTCGAGTATAAAGTGCAGGGACTGTCAAGATCTTAAGATCTTTGTATGCATCACAACAGCTTTCAAGGTAGTTTAGTCCTGCTAGGCATCTTACTGCTTTTTTTTTAAGTTTAAGAACTCTTTGCAGGTTGGTAGTAGATGTTCCACCCCAAGTCACGATTCCATATCAGAGGTGGGATTCAAAGAGTGCATAGTAGGTTATCTTATGTTTTATTCTTCTTATTACATATACGCTTGAAGAAAGTTTTTTGCAAAGTAGGTCTATGTGTGCTTTCCAGTTTAGTCTTGAGTCTATTGTAATGCCTAGGTATTTAGTTTGGTCTTGAGCTTCAATTTCAGGGATTGGCAGTGGTACTTCCTTGTTTTTGGTTGTGAAGATTAGCTGTACAGTTTTTTTCTCATTGAGGGCTAGGTCGTTTTTATACAGTATTGTTTTGTTTGGTTGAATGCAGTGTTGGTTGTTCTTTCCAGGGTTTGTATAGATTTATTAGTTGTAGTGAGGACTGTGTCATCTGCATACATTGTCGATGTACAGCACTCTCCTAGTTCATCTGGAAAATCGTTTGTTAGGAGAAGGAACAATACCGTCCTAAAACCGATCCTTGCGACACACCTCTTGTGATGCTTATTATGTCAGAAGCTGTTTTGTGTCGCTTGTTATTTTCTTCATGTGCAATTTCAACAATTTGTTTTCTGTGACTCAGATAACTATGGAACCATCGTCCTGCTATTCTACTTATCCCTAGGGACTTCATTTTGTTAAGGAGTTGGTCGTGATTAAGGCAATCAAATGCCTTGCTGAGGTCAAGAAATAGGCTGGCAACTGCACGTCCTTTGTCAAGTTGGTCAATTATGTACTCAGCGTTACCTGTATTAGGGCAGTAGTTATTGATCGCCCCTTCAGAAATTCATGCTGTGTTGGCTGGTCATTAGACTGTTTTGTTTTAGATAAGATAAAAACCTATCTAAGACAATCTTTTCATACATTTTTGAGAAGGTCGATATTAGGGATATTGGTCTGTAGTTTTTTATATCACTAGTTGCTCCATTTTTGTGTTTTGGATATACCTTGGCTGTTTTTAGTAGAGTGGGAAATACTCCTTGCTGAAGTGATTTGTTTATTAAGGCATTTAAAGGTTTGATAAGTTCGTCTTTGCAGGTTTTTACAAGCTTAGCTGAGATTTCATCTACACCTGATGATGTTTTGGGTTTCAGTGAGTCTATTGCTTTCTTAACGTCTGTTTCTGTTGCTGGTCTAAGATGTAGGCTGCTGTTTGTCCTATTTGGTGTATGCTGATTATTGTGTGGCACGTTGTTTCGGTCGTTTGTTTTTAGCGTCCTCTCTGTAACTGTAGCAAAGAAGGAGTTGAAGTTGTTTGCTACAGCTTTGGGGTCTTCCAGTACTTCCTTTTCTGTGACGATTTGCCATTTATTGAAATTGTGTTTGTTTTCTTTGCTTTCGCTATTTATTATTTGCCATTTATCTTTTGATTTATTGTCAGCCTTGAGTATATGATCTGATGTTTGTTGTTTTTTTAGTGTTTTGAGTTTTATGTCATATTCTTTCTTCCTTAAGGCAGTATCAGCTTTGTCTTCAGGTTTTCCTGTACATAGTTGCCTGTTTAGGGCTTCTAAATATCGATTTTTAAAAATAGTGCATTCGTAATCCCAGCAGATCTTTTTCCTTCGTCGAGTGATTTTTACACTTTTTACTGGGCAGTGTCATTTTGGACTGTTTGTATGTTGAGGTTGAATTTTGTATATTCTTGATTTGCGTCTTCGGTATTATAGACAGTATCCCAGTTATAAGTTTTAAGTGTATTCTTTGTGAGGGTCATTGTTTTCTTGTTAAAGATGCGTTTCTTTTCAGTTATAGGTCCTGTTTCTATTGGTGATAGATGGAGTGTAGCCAGTTGGGATGTGTGATCTGAAAGACCAGTGGGGATGATGACTGTGGTTTGAATAGTTTGAGGGTCAAAGTTTATGCATATCCAGTCAATAGAGGTCTTTGTGCCTTTATTGATTCTGGTAGGGGGCAGGTTAAGTCTTTTGAAGTCAAATGATGTCAAGAATTCTTTGAGTTTCATTTTGTCAGGTAATTTTCTCGGCTTCCCAGACTGTAAACATTTATATCTCCGACGATGACCATTGGATTGGTTGTTTGTATAGCAATTTCCAGCTGGTCGTGAGAATGTTAATTGATTGTTCAATATTTGATGCTGGGGGCCTGTAGGTTCCAAGTATTTGGATTATTTCTTTGTTATTTTTTATTTCAAACAAGGCTGTTTCACACACTAGCTCCGACTCTTCATTACTAGTTTTTATTAGTTTGACAGCTTTCTCTATTTCATTCTTTGCATATCCTGCAACTCCTCCTTTTTTTATGTAATTTTCTGCAGACACCTCCTACCAGAGTGTAGCCCTTGATCTATGTGTTTTCTAGGTTGTTTTGCGAGAGCCCGTGTTCAGTGAGTATTACAAGATCTGGTTTATGATTGCTGAAGAAGTAGGTCAGTCTATTTGTTTTGTTGGATAGCCAGTTAATATTTTGGTGAGCAATTTTTATTGTTTTGGTAGAGTGGCTTGTTTTTAGATTTGAATTGGTTGCTTTTTTAGTGGGGTTTTTGTTTTGTTGTCGTGGGAGTTCCAAATGATTAATGTTTTGTGCTTTGTTTGCTGTTTTTCTGTTACCGTGAGGGCGGAGCTTGGTTAAAAAATGAGGGTCTTCAACAGTGGTTTTATTCTGTTTGTTAGGTAAGGCTTGACTTCCTTTGTCTGTATTATTTTTGTTCAGTTTTTTAGGTAGGTTTTGACTCATTCCCTCTGTTCTACTTAAAGTCAGTTTTTTTAGGCAGGGTTTGGCTGATTCCCTCAGTATTAGTTGAGATGAGTTCTGTATCCAGTGTTTGGTTAGCTTCATCAATTAAGTCGTCTAAAATATGTGTATTTTATTCCATTACTTAAGGCAATTTGTAAAAGATATTTCAGTCTAAAAACAAATCATTGTATTCTAATTATTAATAACCCACTTATGTTGTGAGATTTTAAACATTTCATAATTTTACAGGTAAACAAAATCGAGGAATTGCTTAGTGATTGCATTTTTTATTAATATGTTGTTTTAGATTGTGTATAAATTTGCTGTAATTTGCTATGTTGTGTGCAAGGTATTGTTATAAGTTAGTTTTATAGTTTGGTTCTAAAAATAAATTGTTTCTGAAATATTAATAACATTTAGAAAAAGAATAAAATGTTGATATTTGAATAAAACCAACTTATGTTGCAAAATATAAAAGTCAAATACTTCATAATTTTATTGCCAATCAAAATTGAGGAATTGCTTAGTGATTGTATTTAATATTAATATGTTGTTTTAGATGGTATAAATGTACTGTAATTTACTATTTAGTATATAAGGTATTTTATAAGAAGTTGGTTTTAGAGTTTGGTTATGAAAGTAAATTGTGTTCTAAATATAAATAACTTACTTAGGTTGTGATATATTAGTCAAACATTTTATTATTTTGTAGGCTAACAAAATTGAAGAATCACTTAATAAATGTGTTTCATATTAATGTATTGTTTTAGATGGTAGAAGTGTACTGCAGTTTGTAAGATATTGTAATAAGTTAGTTTTAAAAATAAACTGTTAATTCCATAGTAGCTTTTATTAACCGTTTCATAAATAAAATCAGTAATGTCATGGCAATAAAATAATTTAACGGTGTTCAAAAAACTCCTACTCTTAGTTTAAAGAGGTCTGTCTCGCTTCTCAAAAGACGCACAAACATGGCTTACTATTTCAACGATTGAGTCCGTAATTATGATCTTATCACTAAACTTGAATTGGCAGTTGTTAGGTGAAGACCTATTGTAGTGGATAATAAGTTGTTTTTTCTAAAAAGTTGAGTATTTTTCCAGTGTTTTTTCAGTTAAATATGTGAAACTTTTAACATCATTCTTGACTATTTTAACCCTTTCTATCCCAACGTCCGGTTTTCCGGACGTACGAAAAACGTTCCAAAAATCCCAGCGTTCGGTTTTCTGGACATTCAGAAATAAATTTAAAAAAAATATTTAATAACTTGAAATATTTATCTTAATGATATATAAATCTTCGGAATAACATTTTCTATTATAAAAACACTGATTTGTTACGATAGAATGCTTTATTAGAGTACCACAACTTGTATTATTTTGTTGCCTTTGTTTTGCATTAACAACTGTGTTGATTTTCGTCAGATGTGATCGTCCGCTGAGGTTAATTGTTGTTTCTTGACTGATGTGATTGTTTTGTGTAGTATAGGAGGTAAAAATAAGTAAAATAAAACGCAATTTGCCAATAAGTGATAATACAATCACTAATTGCGTGTATGTCGAAAGTGATGAATCAGACCACATATATGGTTTAGTTGTTATGTGTAGGATAAAAACTCAAAATGCAGTGTTTTTGAAAAAGAGCCATAATTTTTTTAATTTTAAACATAGCATTGTGAAATATTAATTTATTTGAAAATAACTAAATGGTGTTTTAAATAGTGTTATTAGCTCTGGTTAGTGAATTTTTTTAGTGCCATTCATAACGCAACAAACTCAAAATCATTTTCAAAATTTTTTTGTAAATATATTTAAATACAAAAAAGTTGTAAATTTTGTTAAGTCCTTTTTTATTTTATTTTATATTACAGAAAATATCTTTAGGAAACTAATGAAAATCAAAATATTAAATTTGCTTCATAAATATAATTTTTTTAGTAAAGTACGACAAAATCGACAAAAAGAGCCTGGGCTTTTTGGGAATGTTAAATACCTGGGATTTTTTGAACAACTTTTTAAAAAATGTCAGGGATGGAAAGGGTTAAATTCATAATGTCGTAATATCAACTTATAGTCAAATAGATTGGACCTTTAATTATCATACTGTGTTCACTATAACTCATTATAATAATAAAAACGAACCATAGAGTTGAAATAGAAAAGCATGTTTTAGCCTGCTATTTGTAAGGCCTGTTAACTTCCCAGCAGTGGCTTGGCAGTTTAATTAGAGGCTGCTGGCTAAACTGTGCACTTTGAAAAAAATATGTTTACTATGAATTATTAAATTTAACTCATATTGTACCACTTTGTCACTTACAAAATCACTCTGACCAAAAAATTTTTAAATTCCTAGCAGCAGAGATATTTTCAGTCACGATGCAATCCTAACCAGTAACTAATTATGAGAAAGAATAACTAATCATGAGAAAAATAAAAAATAAAATTGCATTGTTAGAAAGAAGGCAAACCAATTAGTATTTACCTCAAATATCAACATTTTATTCTTTTTCTAAATGTGTCAAATCACAGTTTGATAGAAGTACATGAATTAAAAGTGCAAAGGGTTTCAGATCACTATTGTGTGCGCAGGACAGACCAAGATTACCAACTTTGGTTCACATACCTCATACAGTTGCTAAAGAGAATATCACTCTATCTTTTTCTGTGCTCACTGATATTAACTCCTTAAACCACCAAAACAAAAATATATTATAGCCAACTCTAATAATAAATTATGACAATATTCGATAATATGTTGTGGTGGCAAATGACATCAGTGCCAGCTTATTATTGACAAACAACAAGGTGAAAATCTGTGTCATGTGGACTGTGACCTGACAACTGCTGGCACAGCAACACTGACCATACACCTGCTCTCAATGCTGACAATAACACTAAAAACAAATCTTTCAACCCAGACTTGGACAGCAATTTATTTGTTTTTTAACTCTGGATGTGACACCAAATCAACACATCCACATTAATTATTATTATTATGATCCAATCTGTACTACAAACCATTATTTTCATCCTTGACATTGTCTTACAGTACACTAACATATAATACAACATTACTTTTTACAACTTTTTTACCATATCTTACAGACAGAAGGAATCAGACAACCCTTGACAAAAACTGCACATTACATTAAATTAACTTAAAATAACTGATTGGTATATTTTATGTTTGACTAAAGAACTTTCGACAAGAGGAATCAGCCAAAACTCCATTATAAAACTAACTGAATCTCATTTAAGATTCAACATATATTTTAGACTACAGGAAACATTCAAACCTGCATCTAAAAACTGATTGTAATTTAACACTTATAATAAAGTTAAACCTGCACTCTAAAAACTGTTGAAATTCACTTAACATACTTATATTATTTTTATAACTAGGCTGACAATTTTAATATTTTGAACTTTATGTATAAAATCAAAGTATGAAGGGAAATACTGTACATCCATTAGTTATATTTCACATAAGGTAAAACGCAACAAAATTCCATACCTCTGGTAGTCTATTATTGATCACTGACATTAAGAATACAGAAAAAATTCATTAAACAATTTCAGACAAGAGATATTATTTTATGAAAAATCAAAGGAATGTGTAACTGGCCCGCCACAATAATAGATAGTATTACTAATGAAAACAAACCTTCGAGTATAACGTCCTTAACGCCATGAGTATAACATCCTATTTTGGGAGAAAAAAACTGAAATTACTTTGCCACTAAAATAAAGGCTTTTCATTCATTCATTCAAAACCACAGCTACAGTCAAAGACAGCAACTTGGCTCTGTACCCCTGGCTTTTTTACCTTTTACAAATTACTTACTTTGAATATTTTCATTTTGATATGTATGTAAATTAATTTTTCCTTAAGTACAAATAGCCCTGTATACTCAAATTAATTAATTCAATTGTGCAATAGTATATTCATTCATATTTATCTTTAATTAATGTAGTCTGTTTGAACATTTTTTTCTATGGATAATTACAAGCCAATTTCCTATTTTACAGTTAATATAATCATACTTATTTTCGCTTTTTATAAATGGTATATTTATTTCTTTTTTCATTTTATAACATTTCTAAATATTCTTAATCAGAAGCATTTTTTATATTTACACTTCTCTACAACTAATCTATACCATTTTAAATTACAGTTACTCTTTTTTCTATTTTATTATTATCTTTTTTTCTTTTACTTGAGTATAATGGAAGTTTAAATGCTAGTTTTACTATTTATATTTATCATACCCTGAAATAGAGTCGGTTTAGGACACAAGATTGATATTAAAGAACAAATTTGTTCCCTTACAAATGTTTCATTTTATCAATCGTTATATATGTTATATTAAATAACAATTGTTCTTTTTATAATTTCCTATTTAAGAATAAGTTGGATGTGTGGAGAGTGAATGTGTTGCTGTTCGCTGCAGTAATGGTGTAGTTCTCTACCCGCATGTCCTGACACTCATGCCCGTGGCCGATGCCCTGACGGTGTCTCCCTCCGTCAATACCTTTGCCAACAAGTATCTTCTTTTCGTAACTATCTTAAAATATCTCATGTTAATACTCAATCATTCTTCTGTCATATTGACGAATTTCACACTATTTTTGACACCCTTCAATTTGATATAATTCTAGTTTCTGAAACTTGGCTCAAACTCAATATAAATAATACGAGCATTGAACTTCATGGATATAATATCTATAGAAATGATCGTACATCTAGGTGGTGGGGGAGTAGCCGTTTATGTGAAATCTCATCTTCCTGTAACAATTCTTAACACTTCTGATAACTCCAGGTGGGACCGTCCTGAATACATGCATATTGATGTTAACTCTAACGGAACACATGTTCTAGTTGCAGTCTGTTATAAAGCGCCTAATCTGGGGTTCCTTGCGGGATTCCAAGAGTCTCTTATCAGTTTTATGGCTCCTAATCGTCATGTCATTGTTATGGGTGATTTTAATTGTAACTTACTTGGAGCTGATAATAATGACAAAATCCACTTCACTGCACATTTTTACTCTTGTAACATAACTATACTGCCACTTACCGCTACTCATCATACTACATGTCTGGACGTGATGTCTGTCGCT